>JABTTQ020002571.1:0-495569 GCA_016081115.2 Rehmannia glutinosa
GAATACTATGTTCGAATGATTTTGTATCAATACAAGAATTTCAATAACACATACAAATGATAAAAAACAATACTATAGGAAAAACATTGTCAACCAAAAAAAATACTTCACAAACAAACTTCATTTTTAAAGATGATACTTTTTACTTAATTATTGATACTTCTCATTATTAAATGATACTTTAATTGGTTTTAAAAAAGATGATACTTTTAATTAAAATGAATACTTGGGTCTCAGAATTCAGTAATACAAGAATTTTAATTTAAATTGCAATTTCAAATGACTTATATTAATATGGGAACTTCAACAACATACAAATGATAAAAAAATCCCAAATGACAACAATATATCAACAAAAAAATCATTCACAAAACAACCTTCTTTTAGACAAAACACTAAACTATCATCTATCTATGCACAAAAAAACTAAAATATCATATATGGACAACAAAATAAAATAGCCTTCTTCCAGACATTCGTGGCTATTGAATCATCTTAGCTCTCCCTGCTTCATCTCTTAATTTGCGTCTTCCCATTGCTTGAGAAAAAAAGAGTGTCAAAAACACATTGAAAAATTATAACTAAACATGGTCTATTTCAAGAAGATTCATACATGACAAATTTGGTGATGACGAAACATGATATTTTTGAGATACACAATGATACAAATTACATGTTTAAAATGTATAATACTGTGTCATAAAGGTGATACTTTTAAGGAAAATAATGATATTTTTCAGCATTAAAAATAATACTTTTGAGATGCACAATTAAATATTTAAAGGTCATGATCCTTTTCCACCATTATTTTCTTTTCTTCTAACATGCTTAGGATTATAAGATTTATAGAGATTGATAAATAAATAACCCCAATTCTCCACATATAACCATTTCAGCAAAATATAGGGAAACTAGGATATAAGAATTTCCAGCAAAATATAGGGAAAAACTGGCATGTTCAATTACTAGATTGAATATTGTAGCAATAGAATGTCTAATGCATTCTATAGATTCCTCACAATTCATATATGGGTTTGTCAGAGGTACTCATAATCCTCGCTACCTTTCTAGACGATGGATACAAGGATCGAAGATGGAGAGAGTCAGAGAACGAGAGAGATCGATAAAAAGAGCAGGGAAGAAGAAAGACAATGAAAGAAAGAAAGGAGGAAAAAAACTAAAGCAAAACCCTAAAAAAAAAAAGATAGTGGGCGGGCAGTAAGGCGGAGAAAGCGAAGGGATCGGTCTTACTTTAAAATGACCAGAAGATGGGCTCCCATATATATATATATATATATATATATGTGTGTGTGTGTGTGTGTTTTTGCCAAAAATATGTGTCTTGTTGAAAGCTAATGACTAAAAATTATTTCTTTTCCCTCTTATTGCTTTCCACGTCCTATGTATTGAAACTATTCGTAGTATATACGCAAATCAATTTATTTTTGTAAATACTTATAGGTTCCATTCTGATTGATGGATTTGGAGCGAAGGATTTCGTCAAACCATAATAACAAATCAATTGGGATGTTCGGACGTTTCATTCTACAAATTGGGATTTGCTCATTCGTTAAAGCAGGAGTTATTTTATAGATTTCAAATCCTTCTTATTTGGAGTGATTTGAAATCCTTCCCTAAATCCTCTCCCCAAATCCAAATCCAAATCCTCTCATTCAAACTGCAACCATAGAGAACCAATAAAAGAGTTTAAAAAGTGGGCAACACACACAATCCTTTATTCATAATCATGCGGAGGCGGACATACAACCTAACCTCCATAATACCACAATAAGTGAATTATTTATTTTTCTCTCGAGCACTATGGCTTCTTTATTTCCACACGACCAAAGCAAAAACAAAAGTACAACATAGTTTATTTTTCATAATTCCATATATAAGATTCATGTTTCTCCAACAGCAGACTTTACTCTTCAACAGTTCTCAACCTTTTCTTGGTCCCATTATCTGATTTCTCTTCAATTTGCCTCTTTCTTGGATTCGGAAAACGCCTGTTCTTTAAAAACTGGGCAAACCACAAAGCTGAATTTTTTGGGTATCTTGTCAGGTTATTCAGGAAATCTATATAAGTTATACCAAATCGAACTGTGTATCCTTCAGACCACTCGAAATTGTCACAAAATGACCAAACGAAGTAACCCTTTACATTCACCTTGTCTATACTGCAAATACAATAATCACAAAGAGTTTAGTCAAATAAGCAGAATGATCACTCTAGCTCGGATAAATAATCATTTTGTTGGAACTTAAGAATTCTCATCGCGTAATGCAAATCACAGACTTAATTGCAAAATTGATCCCATAACTATAGAGCTAGCAATTTTTATCCTGTGAATATCTTAGGTGGCAATTGTGGTCCAATCGTAAGATTTTGACTTTGAACAATTCTGCTCCCATAAATTCTAATTTGTATTTCGTCATTTAAGATCTGGTTTTGTGTGATTTTGGTCCAAATATCCTGGATATTTGCGAAAATGCCCAACATACCTATGACCGGGCCAGAAAATTAATGATAATTTTTTGCCTAAAGCGTAAAATCGTCAAGGACCGAACTTGCCACATCCAATAATTATAGGTCTAAAATTGCCAACCTCTAAAAGGTACTTGACTGAAATTGCAATTAAGCATAAATCGCACGCATATCAGCACTCTAAACAAAAATTAACTATTGAGAGTTGAAAGATATGTTTATTAGAGGAGGAATTAAAACTAACATTATTGCTTTTAGAATGTTGAAAAGATGGTCTTCGTGGTATTTACGCCTTCTGTCGTCGTTGCAAGCTTCGATTGCTGTTTTGCTTGAAATCATTTTTTATCAGAAACCCCTATATAATATAAGTATTGCAAATGTTAGTCATTAAATCTCATATTGTAAATTGTTACATATAAATTAAAGCAATTAGAAATTGATTAAACGTTACCATTTTCAGTGATGTATACTGGGGGCAAGTCTTGTTTGTATGTTTCCTTCATGTATTTCAGGTGTTCGTAAATCCCCCATGGAACTATGTACAACCAGGTTGAGCCAGACTATATATATACAATAAAAAATAAATGTAAGATATTAGATTTGATCAATTAACTTAATTAGCAAGTCAAAAAAATATTTCATTAAGTAATATATGTGATTGGTACTAATTTGACGATTTTGCCCTTTTGCCTTGAAAAATGCAATGAAGCTCATAGATAAGTGAAATAAGAATCTTACAGGTGGTCCGATAGGTTTGCCGTCTTTGAAAACTGAAATATAAACATGGTAAAATTGTAAAATTAGTCGTGTAATTGTAAGTCGGTAGAAAAAGGTACTGTGGGGATCACGTTTTGCAAAAAAGTCTTGTAACTATATAAATATCTCAATTTTGATCATTTAATGTCACAGTTTGCAAAATAGTTACTGTATACAAATCAAAAAAATTGTCCGAGTTCACTACAAGAAAACAATCAAATTCCAACAAAATAATTCCAACGAAATAGAAAATTGTTGGAATTTTTATAATTCAAATGGAAATTCCAATGCTAAATTATACCATTGGAAAATTCCAATGAAAATTCCAACGGTAAACAAAACCGTTGGTATAAAATGTTGGAATTTAAAATTCTAATGGAAATTCCAACACCACAACTAACTGTTGGAAAATTCCAACAGAAATTCCATCGCTAAAACATACCATTGGAAAATTCCAACAGAAATTCCAATGGTATACCAAATGTTGGAATTAATCGTTGGAATTTCTGTTGGAGTTTTAAAATTCCAACGGAAATTCCAATAGTACAACATATTGTTGGAAAATTCCATTTTAAATTCCAATACCATTGGAAAATCTCAATAGGGGTTAAATGATTTGATAGTATAATCCATATCAATAAAATATATCTTCTCTTCTAGATCAATCGTATTGAAACTACATAGTTAAATGTGCTTGGCTTGGGACAAATTGATGATGGGTGACCCTCTTTGGGAAGTTAAAGATATTAGATAATGAGATAAATTGATTAAATATTCCAAAAGGATATATCTTATTGGACTAAATTTCAATAGTATAATAACGTTAGAATAACCGTTGAAATTTTTCCAACAATTAAATATATTCCAATGATATAACTCTATTAGAATTAGTGTTGAAAAAATGTTGGAGTTCTTTCCAATGGTTATATATTCCAATAGATAAATAACGTTCGAAATTCGTGGTAATATTTTTCCATTGGAATTCCATTGAATCCCCCATTCCAAGGGCCATTTTACCAAAGATGCATTTTATGTTGGAATTTCCGTTGGAATCGATAATTAACGGTAATAACCAAATTCCAACAGATTTTTCCCATTGGAATTTCTTTGTTTTCTTGAAGTGGTTTCACCGAAAGTTGGGAACTACATGTGTCATTCATGTCGGGTAAAATTAGTAACAAAATTGAGATTTGCATATATTTTGAGGACTATTTTGTAAACGGTGCATTTTGTAAGACCAAAATCGAGAGTTTTCTATATATACGATGACATGATTTTTTTTTTTTTGCAAAACGTGATTTTTACACGATCATTTTGCTATCGCCTTATAGTTACAGGACCAATTATGCAAACTTGCCAATTTGTATTAACCAAAAAGTTACAAATTGGATTTATTATATTACATAATACTTACAGGTAAAATCAACATGTTGATCAGCATCATAGCCCACACCAACAGGGTTTGGATCATTTGAAGCATAATTTGTAGTGTAATAATTTAAACCCACAAAATCAACGGAGCCTTTGAGCATTTCAGATTCTTGGGGTGTAAAATGTGCAAGATTGTCAGGAGGAACATAATCTTTCATGTTTTGTGGATAATCTCCGTACAATACTGGGTTCAAAAACCTGAAATCATGAAGCCCAAAATATATAAATTAATGTTGAAATTTGAATTTCATAATTATTTGTTATTATATTCTAGCTAACTCAAAATTATCCAGTCGGCTTAATTACTATTAGGTGTTTTGCACATCTCCAAATTAATGGAGATAGGGTTATTAATTCAACAATAATATACAACATTCTAAGCTACAATTTATTAAAGAGCAAGCTTTAAATAAGGTACGTACCATCCTAGCATAAAATCAACAGCTCTTTTACAGGCATCTTTATCGTCTTGCGAGTTCTCATCTAGAGGAACATGCCAATGGGAGTTAAGTACTATTCCAATTTGACCTTCTTGCCATGGCTGGTGTCATCAGTTTCATTCAACAAATTCGAAAACGTTAATAAAAGAATCATGTAATTGAAGGGTAAAATAAAGTATATAAAAAAAAATATAGTGAGAAGAGTCGAAAGACAGTTCCAAACCTGTTGCGAATACCTCTCTTCTATTTGAAATAAAAAGTAAAGGCCCACCCACCAGAGAGAGGCAAGTGCTTTCACGCATATATTTGGGTGGTAATATGTAATATCCTCTAGCCTAAACTGTTAGGCTTAATTGTAAAATTACTTCCCAACTACAGGGCCGATATAGCAATTTTTTCGGTCGTGTAAATATTTTAGGTAGTAAATTTGATCTTGCAAAATTTTGATTATGTACAATTTTGATCCTATAAGTTTCAATTTGCTCAATTAATCCTACAAATTCTGATTTTGTCCAATTTTGGCCCTAGCTGAGTATCTCAAAATTTAATTTCATTACACGATACATTTGCCTTTTACCCAAAATACATATGACAATTAAAAGTTACAGGATTGGAAAATATATTTTGACTAAAAGGTAAAATCATCAAGAACCTAAACTGCCACATCAAGAAATTACAACTTACATGACTAAGATTATCAACTCTTAAGAGTTAGTTGGTAATATGACTAAAATTGAAATTAAGTCAAACTATTATTCCTATTTTTCGAAGAATTCGTTGTTGTTGTTATTATTATTATTGTTATTATTATTATGATTATTATTATTATTATTATATATAAAATGTAGTCGAACCTTGAACTTTGTTCTATATGATTATGAATGAACTGCTTCTGAATGTGCAAGAAGCAAATTTCTTGCCACCGTATATGCATCTTTTGCAGGATCAATGTTGCCATTAGAGGAATTACTCCTGGTTAAAGGTAAAGTAAAATCTGGGTCCTGAATACTTCTGTAAGCAGGGAGTTTTGTCAAAGCCCTTCGGGGTTCAACTGAAACTTGGCTAGGGGGAAAATTGCCTTTCACATATCCGTTAACGGCATAGGTCCATGGCTCGTTTACGGTGGTCCACCATTTCACCCGATCACCGAATTCCCAGAAGCATAGCTCTGCAAACTCACGAAAATCGGCCCTGCATGTAATTGAAAAAAATAATGCAATCGTTTATAGTGGAGCAATGAATATAATTTGTAATTTTGAAAGATAGCCAAATTTTTGTAATTAGTTGGTTAAAGTAAAAAATATGTAATATGCTGATTTTTGGGATGGTGAAGAGAATTTAAAGCAATTGAATAGAAAGAATAGATGTAATTAATCAATTTAGTGACTTACACAACTTTTTTGCTCTTAAATCCATCATACTCCTTTTCTAAGCAATGAGGAAGGTTCCAATGAAAAATAGTCACATATGGCTTCATGCCTGTGCACAAATAATTACTATATTTAACAAAATACGAAAAACAGGGCACAATTGAACTAGATATATAGTATTTTGATGAGGTTTTATATACCGTGGGCAAGGACAGTGTCTATAACGTTATTATAGTAATCAATTCCTTCTCTATTGATTCCAGCTGAACATCTCCCACCTATTTTAATTCACATCAGAAAATAAATAATCATGAGTTGGACATATATAATGCAATGAAATAATCATAATTATAAGTGGAAACAAATTGAATATATATATATTGTTTAATTGGATGGATACCACATATATTAGTTGATGACATAATTATACACGTGTCATTCATTTCGAATACAGTGAAATAGAAAGTACCTGGCAATATTCTTGGCCAGGAAATCGAAAATCGGTAGGCGTCAAGACCCATTTTCTTCATCATCTTAATATCTTCCTGTGTGATATGGATAAAAACTAAAAGTAAGCAGCTATATATGGTACAATTGTGATAATAGATATAATTATAAATATGGAAAACTAATTATTAATTACCTTAAACTTATTGTACGTATCACAAGCAACATTTCCATTGGACCCATCAAGAATTCTACCTGCCCACTCATATTAAATCTAATCATTAGCAATAATTAGACAAGTAAAATATTCTTCAACTTAGTGAACTTGTCGTTATTGGGGAATTGAGCAAACAAAAATATGACATATATAGGATGTTGAATATATAACAAGTGTCATTCAAGATAAATATGTGTTGTTAATTGTTTTAATATATGTACACATCATTCATCGAATCGGAACATGAAATCTGCACCCGAGAGAAAGAGATAGATGACCTGGAGTCCTCAAAGTGAAGTCATCCCAAACACCAACACTCTTACCACATTCCAGGGCAGCTCCTTCAACCTAAAAAAATATATATGTTCATGATCAAGTAACGGGTATTTAAATTGCAATTTTAGTCATGTATTGCAAGGAATTGACAATTATTGTCCGCAAGAAATCATTTGGTCGCAGAAGTTCACAATTTGGCGTAAAAATCAAATTTTTGGCCAAACCCAATGACGTGGACACCATTTTTTCTTATGTGGACATCCCCAAAGTGAGTTTTTCTTTCATGATATTTTCTCCCAATAAACATGTCAATTCACTTAAAGGTATTATTCACCAATAAGCGAAATTAGTTTCCACATTTGCATGTTTGTCCAGAAAGTGTGCATGTGAATTTATCTGGCAAATTTTTCATCTTCCAGTGACCACTAAAAGTCTGAAATCAAGTGTTTATTTCAAAGTTACGCGACAATATTTTTACAAATTGTGATTTCTGCATGATTGTTATTGTCCGCTCCCTAAAGCTACTAGACCAAAATTGCCTCAAGAAAATAACATGCAGCAACAAAAAAATAAATCAAGTTTTATATATGGTTTTCAGTAATTACCTGATAAGCCCCTGTACCAGATCCGAAAACAAAATCCTTGGGAAAGCTCCAAGGAATCAAGCCATCCTGGTTAACTTGATCATTTGATTCATGTGCTGATGGTAAAGTAGCAATGGTGAGGCTGTTTTCGATCTCCATTAATTTCTCAGAGTACAATTAAAATGGAAGAGGTACTTTGGGCGTTTGGGTTGATCAAAATGAAGTGTCAATATGCCTATTTATAGGCCCTTATAAGATATTCTTGGCGTTTAATATTTATAAAATTATCATTCGCCCGTACATTTAATTTTCTGCTTTATTCTTTTTTTGTTTCACTCCAGCTTCTTTTTGTGGGGCCATATATATATATGGGTTAACTTTTTATATATAAGTAACTTCTTATGGTATATGACTTTAAGTTTCTGATTGGTTATATATATAATTGTCATTTTCATGGAGAATAAAATTGTGAATTATTTATTTGTTTTTTTCTTAAGAATTACCTCATTCATATGATAGTGACTTTACAATTCTAATCATTGTTGATTCTGCAATTTGTTCCATTAGAATTGAAAAAAAAAAAACTTCTGTCCGATAATGATATATTTGCTTTGTTCTTCATATTAACTTTTGGCGTTTTATCCTATATGGATAGTTTTAGCCATAAAATTTTATATTTCTTAAAATAACAAAAATATTTCATTTCGATCCTATTCAACCCATTATGTTTCCGTATAAAAAATTAATAATCTCTTAAATTCATATGCCGTTTGACTGGAATATAGTTGAATATTCCAGCTGGTTAGTAACTAATATATTCATCGATATATTATTTTGTTTCTTTTTAATTGATTAGTGACGAATACTTAAGATTGGTCACTAATGTCTAAAGTTAGCAAAAATTTTTTTGCTGTAATTTTTGCTTTTTTTTATTTGTTTAAATTATATACGAGTTGAAAATAGCGACCAATTTAGTTTTTTCTAATAAAGTGAAAAACACGAATAGTACATGAGGTTTTAGTATTATTTTTTTTTACTTATTAGAAGAACTAATATTTTTGGGGACTTACTAAAAACCTTTTAGCAAAAAAAAAACTAATAATATTTTTCATGGAAATTACTAACACATTTCATGGAGACAATTAATATTTTTGACGGAAAAAAATAATATTTTAGAGGATTATTAAATATTTTAGTGAACTATGTAATAATACTTTTAAGGTGAAAACCTAATATTTTTTTATTTTCTCATAATATTATATCACTATCCAATATGATAAAACAAACTGGAATCCTTAATGAACGGAGCCATATATCCTTGCTATATCTTCATCAAAGTCGGGTAATAATAATCAAAAGATAAAGTCCAATCCACAAGACAAACGTGTCTTTAATTTGCCCTTATTCTTGGACCCAAAATCACTCATTCCTCATCCAATTATTTCTTTTGTTCTTTCTTTCAAATTTTTTTCCTCTTTTCGCTTTGGTGCTTTTTGAATCAAATAATGCTATCAATTGAGAGCTTTTTTATGTGTTTATGGATGGTGTTTTTTGATTTTTTTCTGGAGAAGGATGCTGTGTTTTGTTCCTTGGACATGTTCATGTCTCAAACTTGACATTTTCTCGTAACAATGAAAGAATTTAAAAGAACTATCCAAGGAACTTTATAACTTTTATAACAGGTTTGTGTATAATAATAATAATAATAATAATAATAATAATAATAATAATAATAATAATAATAATAATATTATTATTATTATTATTATTATTATTATTATTATTATTGTTGTTGTTGTTATTATTGTTGTTGTTGTTGTTGTTAGTGAAAATGGGCCAAAATAGCCACTTCTACAATGAAAAAAATGAAAACTAGCCATCGTTTGAAAATAAATATTGCTTTGACAAACAACAGTATGCTTTCCTCTTTTCTCTCTTCAACTTATTCCTCTCTCAAATTTTGCTTGTTCTCTCATTCAACTTTTTAAAAAATTTCCGATCATTGCAGTTCGACGGGATCTCAAAAAATATATAAGCATTTTATCCTATCTCTAGCTCATCATTTATACATTTCAGTATCGTAATTATTTTCGAATTGGGTCATAATAGACTTAAAAATGAAACCATATCGAAACCAGTCCGAGTTACGCCTTCGACATGTAACTCGTGAATCGAGTTACCTGACTTGATATCAAGTTGCCACTTCGAGTTATGTAACTCTGAATTGGCATCTAGTTAAGGTAACTCGCCATCGAGTTACATATTACATGTAACTTGATGGCGAGTTACTTAACAGGTCTTTTTTTAAAATCTTTTACGTTTTTTTTATGTGATAATCTGTTGGTGTTGGTTGCAGATGGAGGATGTCAAAATCATAATTGTCCATATTTGTTTTTGGGATGGTATTTATATAGATATGGTGAAAAAGTAATCGACTTTACGTCATTGTGGGCAATATCATTTAGTGGATTTTTGGATATTGTGTTAGATAAATGTTTTTATCAAAATTTTGATGATTTTGTTTTTATACCAAAACAATGTTTATAAATGTTGTCTAAATACTCCTAAATGATTTAAAATATTTTTACTAATTTTTGGAGTATTTCTTAGAGTTTATTATTCGATAAAAATTGGACAACACTTTTAATGATTTTGTGTTAATTGATTTTTACATCAAAACAATGTTTATAAATGTTTTCCAAATACTTGTAATTGATTTAAATTGTTTTAACTAATTTTTTGGAGTATTTCTTGAAGTTTATTTTTGATAAAAATCGGACAACATTTCAAATTGGAGGTCGACCGGTCGAACAAACGGTCGATCGGTACCTGGAGAATGAAAAACTTGAAACAGAACCTACTGGGATTGAAAAACTGAAGAGGGGGATCGGTCCGGTAGGGCCGACCGGTCGCACCCTAGGGCGACCGGTCGACCCCTCCTCTGACCGGTCGACCCCCCTCTGCATGGTACCTGGATCGCACTAATTCTCTTCCAACGTTCAAAATTTTCTATAGGGCAACCGGTCGCCCTGTGTAATTTTTGACAGCAAAAATTGTACCGTTTGAACTCCATATCAGCAAGATTTGCTTTTGATTTTTGTAGAATATTTCTACATCTTGTGATCTTCTTTTTGTAGATAAAAGTGAAGAAGAAGGAGCCTATGTTGGGAGCCTATGTTTGTGAAGACTCTCCTATAAATAGAGGATGAATTGAAGACACAAGATACAACAACACATACAAGCAAACACACAACAAGAAATCTGCAAATTCTCCAAGCTTTCATTTTTACACTCTTGTTGTAATAGCCTAGTTCTTGCACTTGCACAATCTTGAGGTCTAGGCTTTTCATTCTTGATTACACTTGCACTCAAAGTTTGTATACTTCAATTATTGAGTTGTAATCTTGAATTTTTCTATCATCCAAAACAAGATATCCTTGTTAGTGTTCTTGTGGTAAGAACACACTTGGATGATCTTAGGTGTTGAAGAGTGTGGTACTCTTCATAGGTATTGAAGGAAGATTGTGGTAATCTCCTTGAAGGTGTTGTAAGAAGATTGTGGTGATCTTCAAAGGTGGTGTTGTAACAATTGTGGTAATTGTTAATAAAATCTTTTTTTCTTTTTGAAATCTACTTCGGATATACCGGGGTGGTAGTAGATTAGGCCCTACGTGGGTTGAATTACTATAAATCATCGAGTGTTGTTTAATTTCCGCATTTACATTCTTGTCATTTACTTGTTCATTCGAAAAAGAGGGCGATTTGCGAAAAATCGGCATAATCTATTCACCCCCCATCTAGATTATCGTAGCCACTTGGACTAACAAGTGGTATCAAAGCCAAACTCTTTGGCTAGCTCGTTCCGAGTAAAGAGGAAAGATCCATGGCTACGAATGAAGCTTATCTCACCATCGATGCCTCCACCAACAAGCCACCACTATTCGACGCCAACAACTACGCATTTTGGAAAGACAGTATGGAGTGCTTTCTACAAGGATGTGGATTTGATATTTGGAATGTGGTCATTGAAGGAGTTGCTCAACCAACGAAAAAATTGGAGGATGGCACCACGACTCCCAAGCCGTTCAAGGAGTTCAATGAAAATCACAAGACGGCTTTCTCTCTAAACGGTAAGGCCTTAAATATTTTACATTTCTCTCTTACCGCCACCGAGTATAATCGTCTAAGAGGCATACAATCGGCACATGAAGTTTGAGAAAAATTAGAAACCATCTATGAGGGCACAAAGAAAGTGAAGCAAGCAAGAAAAACAATGCTTGTGAAAGACTTTGAAAAATTCAATATGCATGATGGTGAAAGCATATCAAAAATGGTGGAAAGGCTTGACAACATTGTCAATCCTCTTGTGGCTCTTGGAAAGATCATCTCCGAAGAAGACAAGGTGACCAAAGTATTGAATGCTCTACCAGGCTCATGGTCCGAAAAATGTGACGGCAATCACGGAAGCTCAAAATCTTGAGACACTCAAGTTGGATGAGCTCATTGGGAACCTCCTCATTTATGAAGTATATCTCAAGGAGAGGAAAAATTCTCAACCATCCACCACTAAACGGGGTACACAAAATATTATTAAAGGCTTAACATCTTCTTCTAATAATGTATATTATGCTAGTGATGAAGATGATGAAGAAACGGCGGATCTTGTTAGAAAATTTGCAAAATTTGTAAATTAAAATAAAGCAATAAAGCCGAGAGACAATTCTTATTTCAAATGCGGAAAATCCAGGCATTACATAGCCGATTGCCCAAAATTAGCGGAAGAGGAACAAAAGAAGAAAAAGCCTTTTCCGAAAAAGAAGGCGTTAAATGCGGACATCAAAACTTGAGATGAATTACTTGAAACAACCGAAAAGGAAAGAGAATCCGAACATAGTCTTATGGCCATAGACGATGAAAATACCGAGGTACGATCTAATGCTACATCTTCTTCCCTAGTTGATGAATTACAATGTGATTTTGATGAATTGCAAAATGAGTTTCAAAATTTGATTGTTAAATACAAGAATTTGAAAAAGGAGCATAAAGAGCTTAAACTAGAAAAGGACAAATTATTTAATTCTTATGATTCTCTTGATAAGACTCATGCTATTACTCTTACTACGGTCCGTACTCTTGAAACCGAAAAACAAACGCTCACAAATGATATTAAAAATTTGAAAAAGGATGTGCATCAATTTAATTTAAGTACGGATAAAGTCACAAAAATTTTAGATGCACAAAGAGGTGAACATTCTAAATTAGGACTTGGTTACAAACCTTTTCAAAATGCTTCTAAGAAAATTGACCAAGGTCCAACCTTAGTACGTGCTAGTAGTCCTCGTATTATTACTTGCTTTTATTGTGGTAAGAATGGACACTATGCTAGTAATTGTAAATTGAAGAACAATGTTAGCTATTATTGGAGACCCAAAGGTCTCAAGGCTAACCCCCATGGACCCCAAAATTATAGGGTACCTAAAAATAATTCCTTTGTAGGTTATAGGGGCTATAACAACAATGGAAGATCCAAAATGGCTCGTGGACAGTGGATGTTCACGCCATATGACCGGAAAGAGAGAACTTTTTACCAACATCAAGCTCCAATAAGAGGGTATGGTCATGTTCGGCAATGGCAAAGGAAAAATTCTTGGAAATGGAGAAATTGGTAACTCTTGTTTCTCTCTTAGTAACGTTCTTTTAGTAGAAGGGCTTAAGTTTAATTTGATAAGTGTTAGCCAACTTTGTGATTCAAATTATAATGTTGTTTTTAATAAAGAAAAATGCCTTATTTCCAAAAATGATAAAATTATTTGTGAAGCAAATAAAAAAGGCAATCTTTACAAAATTTGTACAAGTGATTTGGTTAGTCAAAATGTTTCTTGTCTTGTCGCCAATAATGATTTAACTAGTTTATGGCATAGGCGACTTGGACATGTTGGATATAAAAATTTGCAAACTATTTACAAAAACCAACATGTAAAAGGACTACCCAAATTGAATTTTGAAAATCTTGGCTTATGTGACACTTGTCAAAAGAACAAATTAGTTAAGAGTAGTTTTTAGCCCAAAAATGAAATTTCCACAACCAAGCCTCTACAAATTCTTCATTTAGATTTGTATGGGGATATTGGTACGACAAGTCTAAGTGGAAAACATTATACTTTTGTTATTGTCGATGATTTTTCTAGATATACTTGGACTCTATTTCTTGCAAATAAAAGCGATGCCGTTAATGAGTTTGTTAAGTTGTGTAGACTTATTGAGAATGAAAATGAATATACTATTAAGTCTATTCGAAGTGATCGAGGTCGAGAATTTGATGGAGAATTTAGAGTCTTTTGTGAAACCAAGGGATATGGTCACAATCTTTCGGCTCCAAGGACACCTCAACAAAATGGAGTAGCCAAAAGGAAGAATCGGACACTCCAAGAAATGAGTCGGTCCATGCTCAATGAATTTTCACTTCCAAAATATTTTTGGGCCAAAGCCGTAAGCACCGCTTGCTATGTCATTAATCGAGTTTATATTCGTCCTAAAATGAATAAAACTCCATATGACCTTTGGAAAGGAAGAACTCCAAATATTAGTTATTTCAAAATATTTGGATGCAAGTGTTTTATTTTGAATACTAAGGATCAATTGGACAAACTTGATCCTAAGGCCGATGAAGGAATATTTTCAACGAAAAGCAAAGCATATTGAGTTTACAATAAGACTAGTGGGGTTGTTGAAGAATCCATCCATGTCAAATTTAATGAAGCTTCGGGTGTTGAAAGGATACCCTATGATGAAAATGATGAAGAGGATATTATTGAACCCATTATTCAAAATAATGCTCAAAATGACCAACCTTCTACATCAAATGATCAACCATCCACTTCAAATGTTCCTCAAGAAGATAGAGATGACACTTCGGATCTTTCCGTAGCATTAAAATTTAAGAGAGATCACCCAAAAGATCTTATTATTGGTGATCCCCTTGATAAAGAGATGACCCGGAGAAAATTTGCCGAGAAAGCTCTTATATCTCAAAAAGAGCCTATAAATGCTAAGGAAGCTATTAAAGATGAGGATTGGTTCTTAGAAATGCAAGAGGAGTTGAATCAATTTGAATGGAATGATGTATGGGAACTAGTACCTTGTCCTCCATCTCAAACAATTATTGGCACAAGATGGGTATTTCGGAACAAGCTCGATGACCAAGGCAATATTATTCAAAACAAAGCAAGGTTAGTAGCTCAAGGTTATTGTCAAGAAGAAGGTATTGATTATGATGAAACATTTGCTTCTGTAGCACGTTTAGAAGCTATTCGTATTTTACTTGCCTATTCTTATTTTAAAAATTTCAAGCTTTACCAAATTGATGTAAAATCCGCATTTTTAAATGGTCTTATGCAAGAAGAAGTCTATGTAAAACAACCTCCGGGGTTTGAAAATTTTTCTAGGCCTAATGATGTTTATAAACTTAAAAAGGCCTTGTATGGTTTAAAACAAGCACCCCGTGCATGGTATGATAGACTTAGCTCTTTTTTTTTGCAAAATTATTTTACAAGGGGTAAAGTTGATACTACTCTCTTTCTTTTTGAAAAAGGGCAAGATTGTTTACTTGTGCAAATTTATGTTGATGATATTATTTTTGGTGCTACTAATGAATCCTTGTGCAAGAAATTTTCTAAGTTAATGTAAGGCGGATTTGAAATGAGCATGATGGGGGAGCTCAACTTCTTCCTTGGACTTCAAATTAAGCAATGCCAAGAAGGAATTTATATTTCACAATCAAAATATACAAAAGAGCTTTTGAAGAAGTTCGGAATTGAAGAAGGAAGAACCGTCTCTACCCCAATGGCAACAAACGTTAAGATTGACAAAGATGAAAAAGGCAAGAAGGTTGATAAATCCAAATATCGAGGTATGATTGGTAGTTTACTTTATTTAACCGCAAGTAGACCGGATATTCTTCATGCCGTATGCCTATGCGCTTTTTTCAAAGCAATCCCAAAGAATCTCATATGAGTGCCGTTAAATAGATTTTTTGATATTTGAAAGGCACCATTCAATATGGTTTATTTTATCCAAAGAATGAAAATTTTTCTCTTAAAGGTTATAGTGATTCAGATTATGCGGGAAATATTGATGACCGTAAAAGTACTTCCGGATCATGTCAATTTCTAGGTGATTTCCTAGTTTCTTGGTTTTTAAAGAAATAAAATTGTGTTTCACTTTCAACGGCCGAAGCCGAATATATTTCCACGGCTTTTTGTTGTACTCAATTGCTTTGGATGAAACAAACTTTAGCGGATTATAAATGTTCTTTTGAAAGTGTTCCTACCTTTTGTGATAACATATCCGCTATATATATTGCTCAAAACCCGGTTCATCATAACCGTACTAAATATATTGAGATTCGACATCATTTTCTAAGGGATTGTGTCTCAAAACAAAAGATTGAGATATCTTTTGTTCCATCTCAAGATCAATTGGTGGATATCTTTACAAAACCGCTATCTTCCGAGACTTTTGCTTTAATACGAGTTCGGTTAGGCATAATGCATATTAAATAAGGTCTATGATTGCAATTTGCATGTTTTTAAAACTTAGGGGTGAAAAATCGGATTTTTGGTGTAAAATTCGGACAGAAAACAAAACTGGTGTTCAGGCACCGGTCGACGGAAGGGTCGACGGCCGACCAGTAAGGACCGCCCTCTCACGTCGATCGGCCGCTCTTGATGATTTCAGAATAAAATGCTCTGTCTCTTAAACGTCATTTTGGTTCTTTTCTTCCAAAATCGAACCCCTTCGCATTTTTCACTCAAAAGTCACTCAAAATGTTTTTCTTCTTTAAAATCTATATTTTTGAGTTTATGTACCTTCTACGTCATCCATATCATCCAACTTCTCCGATCAATTGGTAAGAATTTCTTCTTTTAATCTCAATTGGGTTGAACCCTTGAGAATGTGCTTGTATCTTGCTATTTTGATGAAATTCTTGTATTAATATGTTGTATATGATAATTGTTGATGGATGAATGTTGTTGTATTGAAATTGGTGATGAATTTTTTTGGCTTAAACGAATTACAAAGGCGTTATATATCTCTTGTTTTATTCGACGCACGCCAAGTGTTCGACAAAATGTTTTTATGAAAAATTCATCACCTACATGATTCTCTTATTTTGAAAAGTCTTACAAGTTTATAGAGATCATGTTTTAACATTCAAATGAGCTTTTGCAAATCAAATGAGCATTTTTTTCCCTTTTACTTTGAAGTTAAGCTTAAATTTTCAAAACGCTCGATAAATCGATTAAATTGTGCACTTTGATATAAATGTATGATGTTTTTATCGTGCTAACACTATTTTTGATGATTCCAAAGGGGAAGAAATAGGAAAAATGCTCATACGCTCAAAGAAGTGAAAATAAGCTTGCAAGAAAAGTTATAAGCTGGGGCTCTTAAAAACCAAAAGTTGTGGATAATACTTAGTCCTTGTGTTGTATTATGGACTTTTATGCTTAACTAATGATGTCTTTGTGACAGGGGGAGCTTTTAAGCTCATGAAATTCAAACTTTTAGCTTGTAGTTGTTTGCTTCTATTTTTTTTTATGCATGTTGATAGGGGGAGCTTGTGCAAAAATATTTTTGAAAAATATTTGCTCATATCCTTGTGTGTTTTACTTATGGTAAATCTTGCTTATATTGGATAAATGTTTTAGACCAAAAAATTTGTTTCGTTTTTAAAATCGACTTTCTAAAATTGTTTTAGTTTGTAATCATCAAAAATGGGGAGTTTGTTAGATAAATATTTTTATCAAGATTTTGATGATTTTGTTTTTATACCAAAACAATATTTATAAATGTTGTCCAAATACTCCTAAATGATTTAAAATGTTTTTACTAATTTTTGGAGTATTTCTTAGAGTTTGTTATTCGATAAAAATTAGACAACACTTTTAATGATTTTATGTTAATTGATTTTTACATCAAAACAATGTTTATAAATGTTGTCCAAATACTTCTAATTGATTTAAAATATTTTTACTAATTTTTTGAAGTATTTCTTGAAGTTTATTTTTGATAAAAATCGGACAACATTTCAAATTGGAGGTCGACCGGTCGAGCAAACGGTCGATCGGTACCTGGAGAATGAAAAACTTGAAACAGAACCTACTAGGATTGAAAAACTGAAGAGGGGGACCGGTCCGATCGACCCCCACTCTGACCGGTCGACCCCCCCTCTGCACGGTACCTGGATCGCACTAATTCTCTTCCAACATTCAAAATTTTCTATAGGGCAACCTCGGTCGCCCTGTGTAATTTTTGACAGCAACAATTGTACCGTTTGAACTCCATATCAGCAAGATTTGCTTTTGATTTTTGTACAATATTTCTACATCTTGTGTTCTTCTTTTTGTAGACAAAAGTGAAGAAGAAGGAGCCTATGTTGGGAGCCTATGTTTGTGAAGACTCTCCTATAAATAGAGGATGAATTGAAGAGACAAGATACAACAACACATACAAGCAAACACACAACAAGAAACCTGCAAATTCTCCAAGCTTTCATTTTTACACTCTTGTTGTAATAACCTAGTTCTTGCACTTGCACAATCTTGAGGTCTAGGCTTTTCATTTTTGATTACACTTGCACTTAAAGTTTGTATACTTCAATTATTGAGTTGTAATCTTGAATTTTTCTATCATCCAAAACAAGATATCCTTGTTAGTGTTCTTGTGGTAAGAACACACTTGAGTGATCGTAGGTGTTGAAGAGTGTGGTACTCTTCATAAGTATTGAAGGAAGATTGTGGTAATCTCCTTGAAGGTGTTGTAAGAAGATTGTGATGATCTTCAAAGGTGGTGTTGTAACAATTGTGGTAATTGTTAATAAATCTTTTTCTCGTTTTGGAATCCACTTCGAATATACCGGGGTGGTAGTAGATTAGGCCATAGGTGGGTTGAACTACTATAAATCATCGAGTGTTGTTTAATTTCCGCATTTACATTCTTGTCTTACTTGTTCATTCAGAAAAAGGGGCAATTTGCGAAAAATCGGCATAATCTATTCACCCCCTCTAGTTTATCGTAGCCACTTGGACTAACATATTGTCCATAACTTTGTAAATGGTGATCAATGATTGCGTGAATACAAATTACACTGTTTAATACCAATTGGGGGTGGCTATGAGGTAAAATCCTTGATTATGTGCAAACAAGACCTCTAACGAGTAGCTGAAATTTTCAAGAACCTTGAATATTTGTTACCTTGCAACCAAAAGATCATGGGATGGTGGGGACCTCGTATACCGGAAATCAGAATCCAAATGGTTGTATGGACCTCATGACCGCTCAATCTTATTCTTATGGTATCGACATTCAATTCATGTCCTTAATTAATATAATTCAACTTACAACATGAATTGTATATATAGTCCACCACAATACATGCCAACGTATATGCAACATGTTGTGCCCAATAATTGTCCATGTAAATCTCAGACCTTAGAGCATTAATAAACGTATATAAAGCACATTGTGCCCGATAATTGTCCAAGTAAATCTCCAATCTTGGAGCATCAACTGAAAATCAATAGTAGTGGCCATGTGGATGGTGACGATGATAATGGTGATGGTGGATTTAATGATGATTTTGATCAATATGATGATTGCATGGGTGGAGGCCATTGTGATGAGCAAGATGACCAAATGTTATTGGTGATGAACATAACCATAAAGATAAACAAATTGTTCCATCAGGGGACGGTGACACGTATGAGGAAGAAGATGGCGATCCAGAGTATGATGTTGATAATGAACTAGTCCATCAATTGATTTATGATCCTTTTGGATGGGAAAAAGATGAATATTTTGTTCCGGATTACTGTGAAGGGATGACACGAACAATGAATTCATGATATGAGACAATGACGAATATGTACTTTAGAATAGACAATTTGCAATACATAAAGTACCTCATGTTGATGCTAACAAAATAGATAATGGGAATGTTGGACATTTGGAGCCCCTCCCAGTGGTTAGTTAAGTCGCAACATGCTTGGATGGTTCCTAGAACGTTATATCAATATCCCGACCCTATTTTCATTGCACAAGAATCACCTAACATCAAGCGTGGTTTATTTAAAAGTGTAGTGCTTGAAATCAAGGAAGAACTAGTAACAAAGTTGGGCTTCTATCATCTACACCAACGTGTGGAATATAGAACAACTCGGTGTTCGACTTCATGTTATGAGGCGGTTTGCTAACATAAAGGATGCAAACTCTTATTCGTGCTAATTCTTTCGAATGGGGAAGTTGAAAGGTCACTAAAATCAAACAACTTCATACATGTCACGCAAAACTTAGTAGCCATGCTCTTCAACAATTACCTTCGAAGATTATTGGAGCCTTAATTGCACCAAGTCTACTAAAGGAGGGACGATTCCTTAAGCCTAGGAATATTATTGATGATTTGTCGGTTGAACATGGGATATACATTTTGTATGATAAGGCACTTAAATAACAACATCAGACTTACAACTATATACATGGAGACCACTTACAATCTTGGGGGATGTACCTGCATTCTTGTACATGTTGAAAAAGAGACCCCTGGTACAATTTCTCTATATGAGACTGAGGACGATGATAGATTCAAGTATGTTTATTTTGTCTTACATGCATTAATTAAGAGATTCAATAAGTATTGTAGACCTATAATGGTTGTTGATGGAACACACCTAAAGGGCAAATTTGAAGGTGTGTTGTTTTTTTTTATAGTTACGGAAGATGACAATGAACAAATATTTCCATTAGCATTTTGTGTGACTGATAAGGAGAATGAGGAATCATGGAAATGGTTTATGAAGCAACTATGCAACACGTACATATGTCCTAAAAATATGCTCATTGTACCCAATCGACACAAAAGTATTAAGAATGAAGTTGCAGTATACACTATGACCGGCATATGGTATATGCGCATACCGCTTGAGGCAAAATATTAGAAATTATTGGAGTGAAGTGGTGAGCTTATACCAAGAGACTGGGCACACTTATTCGCCTGAAAGATTCAAGAAGATTATGGAGGCGAAGGCGGAGGTTGAGGTGGAAGACGAGTCTGAGTAGAATTTCCCTATCATACTCAACCTTTACATCATCATCATCGTGGTCTGCAAGCTGGGTATGGGTCCTGCGCCTCTTTAGACACCGAGACGTAGGTAATCCTTATCTGGCACTATGTCCCAGCTCCAAGACCACCATTCTAGTAGCAGTATGATCGAGCGGAGCAGCTTGAGTGAAAACTGCTCCATATGGATATATCATAATCCATGTAATATGTCCATATCAATACCCTGCATGTAGGGGAGTCCTAACTCCTCCGCGGTAGGATAGAATGGTGTGAATCTAGTCTATCAAAACAAGAAAACCAAACTTAATAAAAAACACAACGGTATAAAAAGACCCAATAACACATAATTATTTTGTAAAAAATCACACATACTTGGGTGTTAGAAAAATATTTTTATCATGATTTTGATGATTTTGTTTAAATGAGTTTTTACGCCAAAATAATGTTTTAAAATATTGTCCAAATAATCCCGATAAATATAAAATGTTTTTACTAAGTTTTTAGAGTATTTCTTGAAGTTTATTTTCGACAAAAATTGGACAACACTTCTGTCTCGTTTTGGACCAGTCGCCCTATAGGGCAACCCGTACCTGAAGTTGAGTTTTGAAATAGAAAACAGGACGAAAGGAAAATAGGGGAGGGTGACCGATCGATCCGGAAGTCGACCGGTGTGGGCGATTGGTCGACACTGGTCGACCGGTGCCTGGGAGTGAGCTTTAGAATACAGAACTCCCTGTATTACATTTTGAAGGACCCAAACCGGTCCACACAGGGGTCGACCGGTCGGACCCCCCGTCGACCGATCCCCCTATGTATTTTCGTGAAAATACTTTCAAACTTTTATCTCTGCGCGACCGGTCGCTATATGGTTTTGACAACAAACTATCAGATTTGGGTTTAGGACATCTTTTCCCCAATTTAAGGGGTTGATTTCTAACATCTATTTCTTGAGTTAATTAAATTATTTTTTGCAGAAATCACTCTCCAAGAAGGAGCCAATGTCTGGAAATCTAACCAAGACCTCTCCTATAATTAGAGGAACCATTCAAGCAACAAGATACAACACAACATACAAGCAAAAACATACAAGCAAACACATTGTCAAAAACTCTTGTTGTATTAACCTAAGTACTTTCACTTGCACAACTTGAGGTCTAGGCTTTTCATTCTTGATTACACTTACACTCAATATTTGTATTATCGCATAAGAGGCATAAGGTTGGCACATGAAGTTTGGAAAAAATTAGAGACTATATATGAAGGAACCAAGAAGGTCAAACAAGCAAGAAAAACCATGCTTGTTAAAGACTTTGAAAACTTCAATATGCATGATGGTGAAAGCATTTCAAAAATGGTGGAAAGGCTTGACAACATTGTCAATCCTCTTCTGGCCCTAGGTGAAGTCATCTTCGAAAAAGACAAGGTGACCAAGGTATTGAATGCACTCCCCGACTCATGGTCCGAAAAGGTGACGACGATTACGGAAGCACAAAATCTCGAAACACTCAAATTAGATGAGCTCATCGGGAACCTCCTCATTTATGAAGTCTATCTCATGAAAAGAAAAAATTCCAAACCATCCATCACTCAATCGGGTATGCAAAATATTCCTAAAGGTCTAGCATCTTCTTCTAATAATTCATATTATGATAACGATGAGGATGATGAAAAGACAGCCGCACTTTTCCGGAAATTTGCAAAATTTGTGAATAAAAATAAGGCAAGAAAACCGAGAGACAACTCGTGTTTTAAATGTGGAAAATCGGGCACTTCATAGCCGATTGCCCAAAACTCGAGTAGGAGGAACAAAAGAGAAAAAACCTTTTCCGAAAAAGAAGGCTCTAAATGCGGATGTCAAAACTTGGGATGAACTACTCGCCACATCCGACGAGGAAGGTGAAACTGAACATGGTCTTATGACAATAGACGATGAAAATAACGAGGTACACTCTAACTCCTCAACTTCCTCCTTAATTGATGAATTGCAAATTGAATTTCAAAATTTGATTGTTAAATACAAGATTTTGAAAAATGAGCATAAAGAGCTTAAAATTGAAAAGGAAAAATTGTTTATTTCATATGAATCTTTTGACAAAGCTCATGCTATTACACTTACTAAAGTCCATACTCTTGAAACCGAAAAACAATCACTCACAAATGATGTTGAATGTTTAAAAAAGGGATGTGCATCGTTTTAACATAAGTACGGATAAAGTTACAAAAATTTTAGATGTCCAAATTAGGACTTGGCTATAAACCTTTTCAACGTATTTCAAAGAAAAATGACCAAGGTCCGAATTTTGTTCGTGCTAGTGGTGCCCACAATCTTGTTTGTTTTTATTGTGGTAAAGTTGGTCATTATGTTGCTCATTGTAAATTTAAGAACAATTTTAGCTATGTTTGGAGACTCAAAGGTCTCAAGACTAACCCCCATGGACCCCAATATTATAAGGTGCCTAAAAGTACTTCATTTGTAGGTTATAGGTGCTATAACAACCATGGAAGATTCAAAATGGCTCGTGGACAGTGGGTGTTCACGCTATATGACCGCAAAGAGAGAACTTTTTACCAACATCAAGCTCCAAGAAGAGGGTATGGTCATGTTCGGCAATGGCAAAGGAAGAATTCTTGGAAATGCAGAAATTGGTAACTCTTCTTTCTCTCTTAGTAATGTTCTTTTAGTAGAAGGGCTTAAGTTTAATTTAATAAGTGTTAGCCAACTTTGTGATTCAAATTATAATGTTGTTTTCAATAAAGAACAATGCCTTATTCTTAAAAATGATGAAATTATTTGTGAAGCAAATAGAAAAGACAATCTTTACAAAATTTGTACAAGTGATTTGGTTAGTCAAAATGTTTATTGTCTTGTCGCCAATAATGATTTAACGAGTTTATGACATAGGCGACTTGGACATGTTGGATACAAGAATTTGAAAAATATTTACAAAAACCAACATGTAAAAGGACTACTCAAATTGACTTTTGAAAATGTTGGTCTATGTGACACTTGTCAAAAGAACAAATTAGTTAAAAGTAGTTTTAAGCCCAAAAATAAATTTCCACAACCAAGCCTCTTCAACTTCTTCATTTAGATTTGTATGGGGATATTGGTACGACTAGTCTAAGTAGAAAACATAACACTTTCGTTATTGTCGATGATTTTTCTAGATATACTTGGGCTCTATTTCTTGCAAATAAAAGTGATACCGTTAATTAGTTTGTTAAGTTGTGTAGACATATTGAGAATGAAAAGGAATATACTATTAAGTCTATTCGAAGTGATCGAGGTGGAGAATTTGATGGCAAATTTAGAGTATTTTGTGAAACCAAGGGATATGCACACAATGTTTTGGCTCCAAGGACACCTCAACAAAATGGAGTAGCCGAGAGGAAGAATAGGACACTTCAAGAGATGAGTCGGTCCATGCTCAATGAATTTTCACTTCCAAAATATTTTTGGGCCGAAGCCGTAAGTACCGCTTGTTATGCCATTAATCGAGTTTATATTCGTCCCAAAATGAATAAAACTCCATATGAGCTTTGGAAAGGAAGAACTCCAAATATTAGTTACTTCAAAATATTTGGATGTAAATGCTTTATTTTGAATACAAATGATCAATTAGACAAACTTGATCCTAAGGCCGATGAAGGAATATTTATGGGGTATTCAACCAAGAGCAAAGCATATCGGGTTTACAATAAGACTAGCTTGGTTGTTGAAGAATCTATTCATGTAAAATTCAATGAAGCCTCGGGTGTTGAGAGGATACCCAATGATGAAAGTGATGAAGAGGATACTATTGAACCCATTGTTCAAAATGATGCTCAAAATGATCAACATTCTACCTCAAATGATCAACCATCCACTTCAAATGTTCCTCAAGAAGATAAAGGTAATACTTCGAATCTTCCCGTGACATTGAAATTTAAAGGAGATCACCCAAAAGATCTCATTATCGGTGATCCCCTTGATAAAGTGATGACCAGAAGAAAATTTGCCGAGAAAGTTCTTATATCTCGAAAAGGGCCTAAAAATACTAAGGAGGCTATTGAAGATGAGGATTGGTTTTTGGAAATGCAAGAAGAGTTAAATCAATTTGAAAGAAATGATGTATGGGAATTGGTACCTTGTCCTCCATGTCAAACAATTATAGGTAGAAAATGGGTATTCCGAAACAAACTCGATGATCAAGGTAACATCGTTCGAAACAAAGCAAGGTTAGTAGTTCAAGGGTATTGTCAAGAAGAATGTATTGATTATGATGAAACATTTGCACCCGTAGCACGTTTAGAAGCTATTCGCATTTTACTTGCCTATTCTTGTTTCAAAAATTTCAAGCTTTACCAAATGGATGTTAAATCTGCATTTTTAAATGGTTTTATTCAAGAAGAAGTCTATGTAAAACAATCTCCGGGATTTGACAATTTTTATAGGCCTAATGATGTTTATAAACTTAAAAAGCCTTGTATGGTTTAAAACAAGCACCCCGTGCATGGTATGATAGACCTAGCTCTTTTTTTTTGCAAAATTGTTTTACAAGAGGTAAAGTTGATACTACTAACTTTGTGTTTGAAAAAGGGCAAGATTGTTTGCTTGTTCAAATTTATGTTGATGATATTATTTTTGGCGCTACTAATGAATCATTGTGCAAGAAATTTTCTAAGTTGATGCAAGGTGAATTTGAAATGAGCATGATAGGGGAGCTCAACTTCTTCCTTGGACTTCAAATTAAGCAATGCCAAGAAGAAGTTTATATTTCACAAACAAAATATACAAAAGAGCTTTTGAAAAAGTTCGGCATTGAACAAACGTCAAAATTGACAAAGATGAAAAAGGCAAGTCCGTTGATGAATCTAAGTATCGAGGTATGATTGGTAGTTTACTTTATTTAACCGCAAATAGACCAAATATTCTTCATGTCGTATGCCTATGTGCTCATTTTCAAAGAAATCCCAAAGAATCTCATATGAGTACCGTTAAAAGGATTTTTCGATATTTGAAAGGCACTATTCAATATGGTTTATTTTATCTAAAGAATGAAAAATTTTCTCTCAAAGGTTATAGTGATTCGGATTATGCGGGAAATATTGATGATCGTAAAAGTACTTCCGGATCATGTCAATTTTTAGGCGATTGCCTAGTTTCTTGGTTTTCAAAGAAACAAAATTGTGTTTCACTTTCAACGACCGAAGCCGAATATATTTCCGCGGCTTTTTGTTGTACTCAACTTCTTTGTATGAAACAAACTTTAGCGGATTACAAATGCTCTTTTGAAAATGTTCTTATCTTTTGTGATAACATATCCGCTATAAATATTGCTCAAAAACTGGTCCATCATAACTGTACTAACCATATTGAGATTCGACATCATTTTCTAAGGGATTGTGTTTCAAATCGAAAAATTAAGATATCTTTCGTACATTTTTATAAAACCACTATCTTCCGAGACTTTTGCGTCTATATGAGCTCGGCTAGGCATAATACATATTTAATGAGGTCTAGGTTTGCATTTTGAATGGTTTTGAAACTTAGGGGCAAAAAAACGGATTTTTGGATCAAACTTTGGATTTTTGAAAAACAGACTGAACCAGTGGGCTGGCTGGGCTGAGGCCGACCGATCGGCCTAGCCCTCGATCGGCCGCCCTCAGCCTCCATCGGTCGCCCCAAGCCACATGTTGAATAAAACCGTCTCTGTTTCCATACTTAGCCATTTGGCTGTTTCAACTCATTTTTCATCCCCTTTGTCATTTGCACACACAATTCACTCCAAATGAGTTTTATTGTACTAATTCTATATCTTGGACTTCATTATGCTCGACTATCATCATTATTGCTCATCTTTACCGATTGAATGGTAAGAATTCTACTCCCTTAGCTCAATTGGGTTGAACCCTTGAGAATTTGACTTATATGTAAATTTCTTGATACTTGTTCTATATGATTGTGATGAACTCCTTAATTGTTGTTTTTGGATTTTGTATGAATTGATTTGGTGATAAAATTTTTGGCTTGATTACATTTACAAGGGTTATATACAACTTCTTCCAATTTTAATGCCCGCTAAGTGTTCGATGAATTGTCGCAAAGAAAATTTCACCAATTACATTATTCTCTCGATTTTAAAAGTGCCTCACACTTATAGAGATCATATTTTTACCACTTAAACGAGCTTGTGCATTTCAAATGAACAACTTCTCCCTTGTTAATTGGATTTTAAGCTTTAAATTTTCAAAAGCTCGATAAATCGACTACTTAGCGCACTTTGATATACATGACTTATGTTCTTATCGTGCTAACATTATTTTTGATGATTCCAAAGGGGTGGAAACAAGAATTTGGCTCGTTAGCTCAAAGATGCTAATAAAAGGTCGCGAAAGAAGCTATAAGATATGGCTCCTTAAAACCAAAAGCTGTGAAGTACATTTAATGCATTGGATGTATTTTGGACTTATATGCATGGTTAATGATTGTTTTTGACAGGGGGAGCTTCTAAGCTCATGTTTTTCATGTTTACATTGTAAAAGCTAATGCTTCTAGCTTTTATATTAATTCTTCTTGTTGTGCTTGTTGATAGGGGAGCTTTTGTAAAATATCTTTGAAAATCTTAACTCCCTTCAATTTGGTTATTATGCATAGTTTTCTGTTGCTCTAAACGGATAGTTTACTCTTAGACCTGGAAAATTGTTTTATTTTCAAAATCATCCTCTTAAAATTATTTTGGTTCGTAATAATCGAAAAGGGGGAGTTTGTTAGAAAAATATTTTTATCGCGAATTTGATGATTATGTTTAAATGAGTTTTTACACCAAAACAATATTTTAAAATATTGTCCAAATACTCCCAATCAACATAAAATATTTTTACTAATTTTTCGAAGTATTTCTTGAAGTTTATTTTCGACAAAAATTGAAATAGAAAACGGGACGGAAGGAAAATAGGAGAGGGCAACCGGTCGACCCGGAAGTCGACCTAAGGGCGACCGGTGCCTGGGAGTGAGCTTTAGAATACAGAACTCCCTGTAATACATTTTGAAGGACCCCAATCGGTCCACACAGGGGTCAACCGGTCGGACCCTGCATCGATCGGTCCCCCTATGTATTTTCGTGAAAATACTTTCAAATTTTTATCTCTGCGCGATCGGTCGCTATATGGTTTTGACAGCAAACTATCCGTTGGGTTTTCAGACAGCTTTTCCCTAATTTAAGGGGTTGATTTCTAACATCTATTTCTTGAGTTTAATTACATTATTTTTTTTTGCAGAAATCACTCTCCAAGAAGTCCAAGAAGGAGCCAATGTCTAGAAATCAAACCAAGACCTCTCCTATAAATAGAGAAACCATTCAAGCAACAAGACACAACACAACATACAAGAAAAGCATACATGCAAATACATTGTCAAAAACTCTTGTGTATTAGCCCAAGTACTTTCACTTGCATATTCTTGAGGTCTAGGCTTTTCATTCTTGATTACACTTGCACTCAATATTTGTATTACCATTATCGAGTTGTAATCTTGAATTTTTGTCCATCATCCAAAACAAGATATCCTTGTTGTTGTTCTTGTGGTAAGAGCACACTTGGGTGATCTTAGGTGTTAAAGAGTGTGGTACTCTTTATAGGTGTTGAAGGAAGATTGTGGTAGTCTTCTTGAAGGCGTTGTAAGAGGATTGTGGTAATCCTCAAAATTGGTGTTGTATTAATTGTGGTAATTAATAAAATCTTATTTTCTTTTTTAAAATCCATCCCAGAGATACTTGGGTGGTAGAGGATTAGGCCCTAGGTGGGTTGAAGCTGTATAAATCAACGTGTGTTATTTATTTTCCACATTTACAGTTTCTATCTTTGCTTGTTCACTCGAAGAAGAGGGCGGAATTTGAAAAACCGGCATAATCTATTCACCCCCTCTAGATTATCATAGTCACTTGGACTAACATTGGGTACTGTCAAATAAAGTCACCAAACTGAAGGCCCTTTTCAGGCATTAAAAATAGCCCTCCAATCGCATGGGGAGATAATTTTATAAATATTAAATTCCAAGAATCTTTTAGGCCATGTCCAACTATAAATTCTATTTTTAGTGCAATTTTTGCATTAAAATGAAATAATTTCTACACTAAACTTCAAATCCACCGCCAGGCTCCAGGATCCAGGATCCAGGCTCCAAACCATCTACTTCAAAGTTTTCACTAAAAAGAATATTCTTTGATTATTTTTCAAATAATAATAATTATTTTGTTTCATTCAATATCTATTTTTTATGTAATAAAATATTTATTAACAATTAATATAAATACATATCAAATTGTAATTTAATATTTTATATTTAATTAAATTAAAAAATATATTTAGTATAATAATAGTAAAAGTAAATAATATGCATAAAAATTCAAATAAATAACAACTAAAACATTCAACCGCTATTTCAAATATAATTTATTTTAATACAATATTTGCTTTTAAATTATATTATTTCTTATTTATTTATTTAAAAAAAGTTGTAGGAATGGAATATTATGTCGCTAGTTTATCTAATTAATTTTTTTTTATTTAATAATAACTTTTACTTATATTATTTATATTTATTTGTTTTTTAAAAAAGTAATAGTGAAGGACAATTCTGTCGCTATATGTTTAATATATTATTTACTTATTAACGGTGGATATTTACTTATTAAGGACGAATATATCCATAGTTATTTATATAATTTGTTTTTAATATGATAATTATGTTTTAATTATATTATTTATTATTTAAATTATTTCTTAGTAGTAGCGACAGGCAAATCCTTTGCTAATTGTTTTAGAGAAAATGAAATCGTTTTTTTTTTGCTTACGTCTTACAAACTTGTTTAGCGATGGAACAATCCGCTAATCCTTCGCTAATTTTGACAGTAAAGCAATTGGCAAAGCCCTTTTCTTCCCCATTTATTCCTCTTCTTTTTCCTGCAAGTTATGCCTCGTGCATGCGTACTCGAGCGATAGTAGCCACCAACATTCACCTCTCTCAACTCCGGCGACCCGTGTCCACCCCAACTGTTGGAATTGGTCTTTGAGAAATTGGGTGTTGACCCGATTTTGACCAATTAATTAAGTGGTTTCCATTTGTGAAAAATGGAATTAAATTATTTGTAAAAATTCTACTAAGAGAGTAGATGAGAATAGCATTTGGAATTTCTCAAAACCGATTCCGGGTGAATGAGAAATTAATGCTAGAAGTTAGCCACTTAATACAAATAAATGGTATGGAAAATGGAAAATGTGGGGAGGAGAGATGCTCCAACCCACATAGGAAAAATGAGGCAAAGTTGCACACTTTATTTATCTGAAGTTAGACAAATGGGTTTGGGCCCTTGGGGGCACCCAAGTTTTTAAAGGGGAGGGGATCTACATGCTTGTGGGTTTGGTTCAAAGCACACACGCCGCCGCCGGCCGGCTCGGCTTGGCTCGGCCCGGTCCGGGTCCGGGTCGTGGGTCGCGGGCCTTGGATTGGGCTTGGGCTTGGTCTTGGGCTTGGGCTTCAAGGCCCTTATTCTTTTCGGATCAAAAACCTTTAAATACAGGCTTGGGCTTGGCCCGTGCGGTCGGGTCGTGCTACCTGCCGAGAGTCTGCGCCTACACGCACGGGCAGGCGCACGCCCGTGCGTTTGGGTCTTGCTGGGTGACGAAGTGTTGCGCCTGCACGCACGGGTAGGAGCACGGCCGTGCGTCTGGTCGTGCTCCCCTGTGCAGGTGCGTCTGTTCAGTGCAAAAGGTGTCTTTTCGAGCCAAAAGACATGTTCTTTCCATACGGGGCATCTAAGGCCTATAATAGTCGATCCCTGATGACTGAAAAAAAAATGAAATCAATCAGACAACATAAAATTGAGCATTGTATTTTGCATATTGCCCAATTCTTCCTTTTTAGCTTGAAAGTCAGAAAAACACTTCTTGTTCGCTGTATTCTGGTTTTTGCAAGTGCTGCTAAACCAGAATAGTAAGTCGTTGTATCTTAGAGGCGAGCGCCACAACCGTTAGCACTTGTATACGGGGCATTTTCGTCTTGCGGAGACTGTATTAAATACAGGCCTCGACTTTGCCTAAACACTATATCCCAGCCATTCCCTTTAAACAGAAACCTTTCTTCCAGAATTTTTTACCAACAATCGCAAGACGAAAATTTTATTGTTTCTGTTTAAGAAGATGGCTTCAGGATCATTCACCCGGGCCAAGGTTCTTTGCTCCTGCTCATGGCGAGAAACCGGTGAAGTTCTCCGGTGCCGACTTCAAGAGATGGCAACAGAAGATGCTGTTCTACGTGACAACCTTGGGGCTGTCTCGTTTCGTGAAGGAGGAACCCCTACCGTTGGTGATGAAGAATCCAACAATGAACAGAGAACCATTTGTGGATGCTTGGCATATGATGATTTCCTTTGTCGGAATTATATTTTGAATGGACTAGACGATACCTTGTACAACGTCTATAGTTCGTTCAAAACGTCCAAAGAGTTGTGGGACTCTTTGGAGAAAAAGTATAAAACAGAAGATGCCGGTGCAAAGAAATTTGTAGTCGGTAAATTTCTGGATTATAAGATGGTTGACACCAAGACGGTGATTAGCCAAGTTCAAGAAATTCAGATCATACTTCACGACTTAGTGTCTGGAGGAATGATTCTGAATGGGTATTTTCAAGTGGCTGCGATTATCGAAAAATTGCCGCCTTCGTGGAAAGAGTTTAAGAACTATCATAAGCACAAGCGGAAGGAAATGAGGCTTGAGGATTTGATAGTTCGACTTCGGATTGAGGAAGACAGCCGAAATTCCGAATGGAAATCGGCAAATGTGGGGGTATGATCTTACTTTGTGGAAAGTGTTGTAAACACCGAAACCACATCTGCATGAGGTGTTGTCGAAAGTGTTGTAACACTAGAGGCAGACACCGTAACAAGTTGAATCTGAAGTCTTACTAAAGATGTGATAACATCAAAGTTACACACCTTGTAAAAGATGGAGTTGTTGGAACTAAGATCTGAAATCTGGTAGAACGAGATTCTAACTGGATTGTCGGGACAATGTTCTAACAAAATAAAGTGGCCATTAACCATGAAAGTTCTGGATGACTTTGTGTTAAACAAAGATACCAGAAGTTGAAAGGGGAGCTTGACTTTTAAGCAACCCACATAAAGGAGATTGCCTTGAAATGTGGGGGTACTTTGGGAAAAGTAGAAGCGCCGAAAAAAATAAATTCAGCATTTATGATATAAGTGATGGCACGATCGTTAAAATCATGAAATGTTGTATTTATTAAAAGTGTCCTTTCGAGTAAAGGAAAGAAGTAAGTCTAGACATTTTTGTCGTAGACACAATACCATTAGACAGTTGATTTTGAATGGGGTTATTTCGGTTGACTACGTGAAGTCAAAGGAAAACCTTGCGGATCCGCTTACGAAAGGCATAAATTGAGATCAACTATATAAACTGTTAAGGGGAATGGGTTTAAAATCCACAACTTAAAGAATGTTCATAGCGGTAACCCAACCTTGTGAATTGGAGATCCCAAGACCTTGGTTCAATGGGACAACTAAGTTATGAATGTTCAGCAGAACACTTGAAAAATGTGTTAGCTCATTCTCGATACATCCAAGTGTATTTAAACCTGCTGAATGTGGTGAGGTTAAGTTTAAGACTTTTAATGATTCCTATACCGAAAGGTGGAGTATTGCAGGATACTCTTCAATAGAAGATCACCTATATAAGTGAGAAGTAATGGCCGCTTCAAATGAAACACTTATGAATCTAAGATATGGTCCAGGGCCAAAATGGACACAACGTGAGAACAACAAGTGTTAGAGTTGTTATTGTGTAAGTACTGTTGTGTTATTTTTTACAAACAGCTGAATAGTTCAAGACATCGCGTCACTAAGCAACCAGTAAATCCGATAGTATTTTACTAAGGAAGGTTCAAAGCCACAAGCTACCTATCCTGATGCAATAACGATTCGCCGAGACTTTCAAGCGAATCTTCATTCACACATGCATTAATTTCATTCATGTGGGGGATTGTTGGAATTGGTCTTTGAGAAATTGGGTGTTGACCCGATTTTGACCAATTAATTAAGTGGTTTCTATTTGTGAAAAATGGAATTAAATTATTTGTAAATATTCTACTAAGAGAGTAGATGAGAATATCATTTGGAATTTCTCAAAACCGATTCCGGGTGAATGAGAAATTAATGCTAGAAGTTAGCCACTTAATACAAATAAATGGTATGGAAAGTGGAAAATGTGGGGGAGGAGAGATGCTCCATCCCACATAGGAAAAATGAGGCAAAGTTGCACACTTTATTTATCCCAAGTTGGACAAATGGGTTTGGACCCTTGGGGGCACCCAAGTTTTTAAAGGGAGATGACCTACATGCTTATGTGTTTGGTTCAAAGCACACACGCTTGCGCCGCCGCCGCCGCCCGCCCGCCGACCGACCGGCTCGGCTCGGCCCGATCCGGTCGTGGGTCGCGGGCCTGGGCTTAGGCTTGGGCTTGGGCTTCAAGGCCCTTATTATTTTGGATCAAAAACCTTTAAAAATTAAATATTTAATTAATTTTTGTAATTAATTAAATTGATTTAATTAATTTTCGTAATTAATTAAAATAGTTCAACTAGGAAATGTTTCGGCCCCATGCATGGGCAGGAGCACGGCCCGTGCGGTCGGGTCATGCTACCTACCGAGAGTCTGCGCCTACACGCACGGCGGCAGCGCACACGGCCGCGCCTGGGTCGTGGCGTCTTGGGTGCCGAATGCTGCGCCGCACGTATGGGTAGCAAGACGGCCGTGCGTGGTCGTGCTCCCCTGCTGAAAAAGTGCGTGCTGCTTGATGCAAAATATGTCTTTTCGAGCCAAAAGACATGTTCTTTCCATACGGGGCATCTAAGGCCTATAATAGTCGATCCCTGGTGACTGAAAACAAAATGAAATCAATCAGACAACATAAAATCGAGCATTGTATTTTTCATATTGCCCAATTCTTCCTTTGTAGCTTGAAAGTCAGAAAAGCACTTCCTGTTCGCTGTATTCTGGTTTTTGCAAGTGCTGCTAAACCAGAATAGTAAGTCGTTGTATCTTAGAGACGAGCGCCACAACCGTTAGCACTTGTATACGGGGCATTTTCGTCTTGCGGAGACTGCATTAAATACAGGCCTCGACTTTGCCTAAACACTATATCCCAGCCATTCCCTTTAAACATAAACCTTTTTTCCAGAATTTTTTACCAACACCAACGACTCTGGGTAACCAATTATTTTCCTTTTTATTCAATTATACTGCAAATTAGAGCTTTTTAAGAAGTTGTTAAAATTTGAATTTTGATTGTGAAACTCTACCATCAATTATTAGGGCTTCTTGTTGTAGTTGATTTTTTTTTGACTTTCTGTTGTGAAATCCTACTAGAAATTAGGTATACTTGTTGTATTTTTTTGTTTATTTTAATTTTTGGTTATGAAATTCTACTATAAAATTAGGGTTGTTTGTTGTATTGATTTTAGTTTTATTTTTTAGTGTAAAATTCTCTCGTAAATTAGGGCTATTTGTTGTAGTTAATTTAATTTATAATTTTTAAATAGTTGTGAAAGCATAATATAAATTAAAGATATTTGTTGTGGAATTTTAGATTGGATGATGTTAAACCTCAGAATAAAGGATTGGAGGCCTTTAATAAGATTGCTATTGGAGCTTAGTTGTTACTCATTTTGGTGTTGGTTGAATATGCGTAAGCGTGGACTATAAAAACATATGTTGGTGTTCATTATTTAAACTAATACAAACTAGAATGAGGTATTTGTAATTTCATAAGATAACAGAATTTTTTGTAATTAGACTGAACCCCACATGTAGTTTTATAATTATTCCTAAAAATAAATGTAGAGGTTTGCATCTTCTATTATTTAATATGAGTGACATAAATAGAATAAAATAGTTTATATGATAAGTTTTAAAATGAAACAAATAGGATCATTTAAAACGACTATAGTCATTTTATAATACTATAGTTGTTTAAACGCAAATTCCAAATCAGTAACTAAAATATATTTATGGTCATTAGTGTAAGTCCAAGCGACTACGATAATCTAGAGGGGAGGTGAATAGATTATCTCCATTTTCTCGATTTACCCCTCTTTTTCGAATCAAACAAGCCAATACAATAGTAAATGTGTGGGAAGTAAATAACACGCGTCGATTTATAGAGGTTCAACCCACCTAGGGCCTAATCCTCTACCACCCCATTATATCCGGGATGGATTTGAAAAAAAAAGATTTTATTAATTACCAAAATTAATACACCGCCTTACAACATCACCTTGAAGAGCACCACACTCTTCTACAACACCACATTTGAGATTACCACAATCTCTCTTGAAGATTACCACAATCTCCAACGGCACCTTGTGAAGATTACCACAATCTTCAACCTTGAAGTATACCAAATTCTTCAACACCTCAATAAGAAGATCACCACAATCTTCTTGTACCTATCACCTAGATGATCTAAGTGTGTTCTTACCACAACAACACTCACAAGGATATCTTGTGTTGAATGATAACCCAAATTCAAGATTACAACTCGATAATGAATAATACAAATTTGAGTGCAAGTATAATCCAAAAATAAAGCCTAGACCTCAAAATGTGAAAGTGAAAGACCTTAGGCTATTACAACAAGAATAATAACAATGAAGAATAAATATGTTTGATTGAGTGTTTCTTGTTGTGTTGTTGTATTGTCTCTTATTGTTGTGCTTCAAATCTTCCTCTATTTATAGGAGATGATTGATCATTGATAGGCTCCTCTTGAGAACTGATTTCTACAAAACAAATGCAATTAAAATCAAGATTATAGCTGTTAAAAATCAATCCCACAAATTAGGGAAAAGCTGTCTACTGCACAATGGTTAGAATTTTGCTGTCAAACCATAGGGCGACCGTTCGTGCAATAATATGAAAAATGAAAGAACACAACAAAATTTACATAGGGTGACCGGTCCAGGGGGTCCGACCAGTTGACCATGGGTCCGACCGGTCGCCCCCCCATAGAGATCGGTCTCCCTCAACAATTTTTGAGAGACAGTGCGTTCTGTTTCTCTTCAGGTACCAGTCGCCCTTTTGTGCGACCGATCAACCTCCAGGGTCTTCTAAACTGTCTCGTTTCTGTTTCAAAACTAATCTTTCAGACACGGGTTGTCCGGTTGAATGGGAGATAAAAATGTTGTCCAATATTTTATCGAAAAAAACCTTCAAGAAATACTCCGAAAAATTAGTAAAAATATTTTAAACCGATAGGGAGTATTTTGGACAACATTAGAAATATTGATTTGATGTAAAAACTCATTAACACAAAATCATTAAAAGTGTTGTCCAATTTTATCTAAAATAAATCTTGAAGAAATACTTCGAAAAATATTAAAACCATTTTAAATTATTTAGGAGTATTTGGACAACCTTTAAAAATATTGTTTTGGTATAAAAACAAAATCATCAAAATCACGATAAAACCATTTATCAAACAATCTCCCCCTTTTTGATGATTACAAACCAAAACAATTTAACAATGTCGATTTTGAAAACAAAACAATTTTACCGGTCAAAAAAGAACTATCCGTTGTGAACGACAACATTCCACGCAACCTAAACACAAGGATGGGAGTATAGATTTTCAAAAATATTTTTGCAAAAGCTTCCCCTATCAACATGCACAACAAGAGTAATGTAGAAGCAATCAACCAAAAGCTAAAAGCTCCGCTTTTACATATTGAGCTTTTGTATCAAGAGCTTATAAGCTCCCCCTGTCAACAAAACATCATTACACATGAATATGAGTCCATACAACAACAAATGGACTAAGTATAATCCACAACTTATGGCTTTAAGAAACCATATCTTATACTTCTTTCTCAAGCTTATATTAGCCTCTATGAGCTAATAATCTTATAACCCATTTCTCTCCCTTTGGAATCATCAAAAAGAATGTTAGCATGATAAAAACATCATATATTCATATCAAAGTGCGCAACTTAACCAATATATCGAGCTATTTGAACATTGAAACTTATAAACCAAATAGGAGGGAAAAGTCAATCATATGACTTGTAGAAGCTTATGAAAACTTATTTGATTTGTAAAACATGATCTCTATAAATATATAAGACTTTTGAAATTGAGAGAATCATGTAGATGATGGATTTTTCATTGAAACGTTTTATCGAACACTTGGCGGGCGTAAAAAATTGAAGAATATATACAGCCCTTGTAAATGTAATTAAGCCAAGTTTTTCATCACCAAAATCATTTTTACAAATATCATACATCAACAATCATCATTCACAACATTACTATGCAAGAATTCCAATAATATATCAAGTAGAAACATTTTCTCAAGGGTTCAACCCAATTGAGATAAAAGGATTAGAATTCTTACCATATAATCGGTGAGGATGAGTAACAATGATGATAACCGAGCAATATAATCCCCAAAATATGTAATTTATGCAACAAAACTCATTTGAAGTGAATTGTGTGTTGAATTTGCAAAGGGAACGAAAATAGAGTGAAATAAGCCAAAATGGCTAAGTCTGGAAACAGAATGCATTATATCTGAAAATTCAGCAGGGGCGACCGGTCAGGGGCATGGGCGACCGGTCGAGCTGGTGGGCGACTGGTTGGCCTCTCCCGGGCGCCATCGGTTCGATTTGTTTTGAAAATCCAAAATTTTAACCAAAAATCCGATTTTTCGCCCCTAAGTTTTAAAAACTTGCACAATGCAGACGTAAATCTTATTCAATATGCATTATGTCATAATCAAGCTCAAAATGAGATAAAAGACTCGGCGGTAAACGGTTGAAAATAAATGTCCGCGAGTTATCCTTGAGACGAAATTAAACACATCTCAAATTTTTGTTTTTAGAAACGCAATCCCTTAGAAGAAGATATTAAATCTCAATATGTTTAGTTTGATTATGACGAACCATATTTTGAAAAATTGTAATAACCAGACTTGTTTTCCCGAAAAATATGAACATTTTAAAATTTTGGATATACAAGCCATAAGAAGAAGTGCCTTTGAAATATTTGAAAATTTCTTTTAACGACATTTTTATGAGATTCGTTGGGATAGTTTTGAAGTCGAGCATATAGACATAAGGCATATAGAATGTCGAGTCTATGGGAATAATACAAGAAAACATACCTCAAACTTATTTGTCAATCAATATGCCTTCCTCAACTTTTGTCAATCTTTACATTGGTTGCCATAGATGTTGAGATGGTTCTTACTTCTTCAATGCCTAACTTCTTCAAAGGTACTTTTGCATACTTTGATAGTGAAATATAATCACCTTCTTGGCATTGTTTAACTAGAAGTCCAAAGAAGAAATTGAGCTCCCCCATCATGATCATCTTAAGTTCACCTAGCAACAACTTAGAACAATATCTTGCACAAATATTCATTAGTGGCACCAAATCAACTCAAATAAGCAATCTCGCCCTTTTTAAAAAAAACAAAGAGATTAGTATCAACTTTATCTCTTGTAAAATCATTTTGCAAACAAAAATAGCTAAGTCTATCATACCATACACGGGGTGCATGTTTTAAACCATACAAGGCCTTTTTTAAGTTTATAAACATCATTAGGCCTAGAAATATTTTTAAACCCCAGTGGTTGTTTTGTTAGATAAATGTTTTTATGATTTTGATGATTATGTTCGATTTTGTTCAAATTAGTTTTTAAACCAAAACAATGTCCCTAAATGTTGTCTAAATACTTCCGATCGACTTAAAATATTTTTACTATTTTTGGAGTATTTTTGGAGTTTATTTTCGATAAAAATCGGACAACACATTTGTTTCAGCTCGACCATGGTCGCCCTATAGGGCAACCCGCACTGAGTTGAGTGAGAAATAGAAAATGAGGCATAAGAAAAAAAAGGGCGGGCGGCCGTCGCCAGTGCCGGTCGGCCGTGGCGACTGCACCTAGGAGTTGGCTTTTGTTCCGACTTCTCTGTTTCGAAATTTCTTCAAGTCCAACCGGTCACAACTAAGGGCGACCGGTCGCACCCCCCTCTGACTGGTCCCCCTGTGTAAAAATTCGCAGAATTCAATTTCAATCTTATCTCTGCGCGACCGGTCCAACCCTATGTTTATCAAAGAAACTATCCGCTTGCGTTTTGCATACATGACTTTTCCCTATTTTGTGGGATTGATTTCTAACAGCTATATCGATCATTTTAAATGGTTTCTTTTGCAGCAAATCACTCCCCAAGGAGGAGCCAATGTCTGGAAATGAAAGCCAAGTCCTCTCCTATAAATAGAGGCTTCATTCAAGCAACAATATACAACACTCTACACAAGCCAAGAGCAATTGAGCAAACACTTTCATAAATCTTGTTGTATTAGCCTAAGCACTTTCACTTGCACAAATTTGAGGTCTAGGCTTTCAATTCTTGATTACACTTGTACTCATATTGTTTCAATCATTATTGAGTTGTAATCTTGATTTTTGGTCATCATTCAACACAAGACATCCTTGTGAGTATTCTTGTGGTAAGAATACACTTGGGTGATCTAGGTGATAGGTGTTTGAAGGTTGTGGTAATCTTCAAAGGTGTTGTAAGAGGGTTGTGGTAATCCTCAAGGTGTTGTAAGAGGGTTGTGGTAATCCTCAAGGTGGTGAAAGAGGGTTGTCGTAATCCTCAAGGTGTTGTATTAATTTTTGGTAAATTAATAAAATCTTTTTTTCTTTTTGAAATCCATCCCGGATATACTGGGGTGGTAGTAGATTAGGCCCTAGGTGGGTTGAACTACTATAAATCGACGTGTGCTATTTACTTTCCGCATTTAGCATTTCATCTTTGCTTGAGTCTTTCGAAAAAGAGGGCAAAATCTGAAAAACCGGGATAATCTATTCACCCCCTCTAGATTATTATAGCCACTTGGACTAACAAGTGGTATCGAGCCAAACTTTGGCTAGCTAGCTCGTTCGAGTAAAGAGGAAAGATCCATGGCTACAAATAATGCTCATCTCACCACCGGCGCCTCCACCAATAAGCCACCGCTATTTGACGCCAACAACTACGCATTTTGGAAAGACCGTATGGAGTGCTTCCTACAAGGGTGCGGGTTCGACATTTGGGATGTGGTCATTGAAGGAGTTGATCAACCAACAAAGAAATCGGAGGATGGCACCTTGGCTCCTAAACCTTTCAAGGAGTTTGATGAAAACGACAAAAAGGCTTTCTCTCTAAATGGTAAGGCCTTAAATATTTTGCATTGTTCTCTTACCGCCACCGAGTACAATCGTATAAGAGGCATAAGGTCGGCACATGAGGTTTGGGAAAAATTGGAGACAATCTATGAAGGGACTAAGAAAGTCAAACAAGCAAGAAAGACCATGCTTGTTAAAGACTTCGAAAACTTTAACATGTATGATGGCGAAAGCATCTCCAAGATGGTGGAAAGGCTTGACAATATTGTCAACCCTCTTGTAGCCCTCGGCAAAGTCATCTCCGAAGAAGACAAGGTGACCAAGGTATTGAATGCTCTTCCCGGCTCATGGTTTGAAAAGGTAACGACAATCACGGAGGCACAAAATCTTGAGACACTCAAGTTTGACGAGCTTATTGGAAATCTCCTCATCTATGAAGTCTATCTCAAGGAGAAGAAAAATTCCAAACCATCCATAAATCAATCGGGTATGCAAATTATTCCTAAAGGTCTTGCTTCTTCTTCTAATAATGCATACTATGATAATGATGATGATGATGAGGAGACGGCCGCACTTGTTCGAAAATTTGCAAAATTTGTGAATAAAAATAAAGCAAGAAAACCAAGAGATAATGCTTGCTTTAAATGCGGAAAACCCGGGCACTTCATGTTTGATACATGTTTTTATCTTAATTTTGATGATTTTATTTTGTCACCAAAACAATGCTTTTAAAGGTTGTCCAAATACTCCTAAATGATTTAAAATGGTTTTAATATTTTCCGGAGTATTCCCTCAAGTTTATTTTTGATAATAATGGACAACACTTTTAATGATTTTATATCAATGGATTTTTCACTCCTAAACAAGGTTCCTAAATGTTGTCTAAATACTCTCGATTGGTTTAAAATGTTTTTACTAAATTTTCGGAGTATTTCTTAGGTTTTATTTTCGACAAAAATTGGACAACATTTCTGTCTCGTGGTCGACCGGTCGCCCTATAGGGCAACCCGTACCTGAAGATGTTTTTAGAAACAGAAAATGAGACGGAAGGAAAACTAAGCAGGTCGACCGGTCGCCCTGGGCGTCGACCGGTCCGGTCGACCGGTACCTGCAAGTTTCATTGTTGAAACAGACTTAACCCCTTCGTATTGTTGGTTAGGGAGACCGGTTGAGACAGGGGTCGACCGGTCGAAGCCTACGTCGACCGGTCGCCCTGTTGTAATTTTCATAGTGTTCTTATTTTCTCTTATCAAGACATCTTGCACAAGAGCATAGTATTATCGAATAATAGAGATATTATAACAAGTAACACATACTATGCTTTCAAACAAATCATCAAGAGATTCATAAAACATATAAGTTTAAATAAGCTTGTAGAAAGCTACATAAGGTCTCTTTTGAAATATGAAAACTCGAGAGCATATAGTTGAGACCTTATTTAAAAGAAGCATTTGAACAAGAGTTTTGACAAGAATAAATATGACCAATCAAATGCATAATTTTGAGAGAAGGATGAAAATCAAATGTTTTATCAAAACAAATTATAGTCCTTTACAAGTCTCGGATAAAACAAACTTTATCAAATAGTGCCTTTCAAAAAATCGAAAAATCCTTTTAACGACACTTGTGTGAAATACTTTCAAATAACTTGAAAAACAAGCACATAGGCATATGACAAGAATATATCGAGTCTATAGGATGCATAACAATAATAAGCGTACCTCAATAGTTCATGTTACTCTTGATGTAGATGATCATATATGAAGGTATACATCCTACCCAATTCTTAAAACACATTTTGCCCAAAACATAGTAATGGAAGTGTAGGCTAAGGCAATAAAAGATATCACGAGTAAGCCCATACCATATAAATCAATAAGAGGTAATAAAACATATAAATCAAGACATCTTGCACAAGAGCATAGTATTATCGAATAATAGAGATATTATAACAAGTAACACATACTATGCTTTCAAACAAATCATCAAGAGATTCATAAAACATATAAGTTTAAATAAGCTTGTAGAAAGCTACATAAGGTCTCTTTTGAAATATGAAAACTCGAGAGCATATAGTTGCTTCCAAACGGTCAAATGTTTTTACCGGAAAATCATTTCTAAAAATTGCTCTTTTAGTTTGTGTAAAAATTGTTTTGGTTTGTAATCATCAAAAAGGGGGAGATTGTTTGATACATGTTTTTATCTTAATTTTGATGATTTTATTTTGTCACCAAAATAATGCTTTTAAAGGTTGTCCAAATACTCCTAAATGATTTAAAATGGTTTTAATATTTTCAGGAGTATTCCCTCAAGTTTATTTTTGATAATAATGGACAACACTTTTAATGATTTTATATCAATGGATTTTTCACTCCTAAACAAGGTTCCTAAATGTTGTCTAAATACTCTCGATTGGTTTAAAATGTTTTTACTAAATTTTCGGAGTATTTCTTGGGTTTTATTTTCGACAAAAATTGGACAACATTTCTCTCGTGGTCGACCATGGGCCGCCCTATAGGGCAACCCGTACACTGAAGATGTTTTTAGAAACAGAAAATGAGACGGAAGGAAAAACTAAGCGGTCGACCGGCCGCATCTCGGCGTCGACGTTCCGGTCGCCGGTCGCCAATGATCGACCGGCACTGCAAGTTTCATTGTTGAAACAGACTTAACCCCTTCGCATTGTTGGTTAGGAGACCGGTTGAGACAGTGGGTCGACCGGTCGGGGCACGTCGACGGTCGGTCGCCCTGTTGTAATTTTCATAGTGTTCTTATTTTCTCTTATTTAATGCGACCGGGTCGCCTGTGTATTGACAAAAAATATGACCGTTTTGTGAGACACATTTCCTTAAATTGTGGGATTGATTTCTAACAGCTATATTCTTGATTTTAATTCTATTTTTCTGTAGATTTTCAATCCCCAAGAGGAGCCTATGCTTGATCAATCATCTCCTATAAATAGAGGAAGTTTTGGAGCAACCAAAACAACAATTGAGATACAACACAACAAGATACACTTCAAGCAAACACTTGGTCTTTCATTGTTATTATTCTTGTTGCAAATTTGCCTAGCTTATCACTTTCACATCTTTGAGGTCTAGGCTTTTCTTGATTACACTTCGTACTCAAATTGTAATATTCATTCTTGAGTTGTAATCTTGATTTTCGGTTATCATTCAAACACAAGATATCCTTGTGAGTGTTCTTGTGGTAAGGACACACTTGGATGATCTAGGTGATAGGTGAAGAAGATTGTGGTAATCTTCTTATTGAAGTGTTGAAGAATTTGGTATTCTTCAAGGTTGAAGATTGTGGTAATCTTCACAAGGTGCCGTTGAAGGAAGATTGTGGTAATCTTCAAAGGGAGATTGTGGTAATCTCCAAAGGTGGTGTTGAAGAAGAGTGTGGTGCTCTTCAAGGTGTTGTAAGTTGAATTTGTATTAATTTTAGTAATTAATAAAATTCTTTTTCTTTTTGAAATCCATCCCGGATATACTGGGGTGGTAGAGGACTAGGCCCTAGGTGGGTTGAACCTCTTTAAATCGACGTGTGTTGTTTATATTCCGCACCTTTATTATTGTTTTTGAGCATTCGGTTTTAAAAAGAGGGCGAAATCGAAAAGATGGAGATAATCTATTCACCCCCCCTCTAGATTATCGTAGCCGCTTGGACTTACACTTCATTGCCGATTGCCCAAAGCTCGATGAAGAGGAGCAAAAGAAAAAGAAGCCTTTCACAAAAAAGAAGGCTCTAAACGCGGAGGTCAAAACATGGGATGAACTACTCGAAACAACCGATGAGGAAGGAGAAACCGAATACGGTCTCATGGCCATAGACGATGAAAACAATGAGGTACACTCAAATTCTTCTACTTCCTCCTTAGTTGATGACTTGCAATGTGATTTTGATGAATTGCAAATTGAATTTCAAAATTTAATTGTTAAATACAAAAATTTGAAAAAGGAGCATAAGGAGCTTAAGGTTGAAAAAGAAAAATTATTTACCTCCTATGAATCTCTAGACAAAGCTCATGCTCTTACTCGTACTAGAATTCATTCTCTTGAAACCGAAAAGGAATCGCTCACAAAAGATATTGAATGTTTGAAAAATGATGTGCATCGTTTCAACATAAGCACGGATAAAGTTACAAAAATTTTAGATGCATAAAGAGGTGAGCATTCCAAATCGGGATTTGGTTATAAGCCATTTCAAAGTGTTTTTAAGAAAAATAACCAAGGTCCGACTTTTGTACGTGCTAATAATTATAATACTCCTACTTGTTTTTATTGTGGCAAAGTTGGACATTATGCAATTAATTGCAAATTGAGAAATAGCTTAAGACATGTTTGGAGACCCAAAGGTCTCAAGACTAACCCCCATGGACCACAAAATTATAGGGTACCTAAAAGAAATTCTTTTGTAGGTGATAGGGGCTATAACAACAATGGAAGATTCAAAATGGCTCGTGGACAGCGGATGTTCTCGCCATATGACCGGGAGGTGAGAACTTTTTACCAACATCAAGCTCCAAGAAGAGGGTATGGTCATGTTCGGCAATGGCAAAGGAAAAATTCTTGGAAATGGAGAAATTGGTAACTCTTCTTTCTCTCTTAGTAATGTTCTTTTAGTTGAAGGGCTTAAGTTTAATTTGATAAGTGTTAGCCAACTTTGTGATTGAAATTATGATGTTTCCTTTAATAAAGAAAAATGCCTTATACTTAAAAATGGTGAAATTATTTGTGAAGCAAATAGAAAAGACAATCTTTACAAAATTTGTACAAGTGATTTGGTTAGTCAAAATGTTTCTTGTTTAGTCGCCAATAATGATTTAACTAGTTTATGGCATAGGCGTCTTGGACATGTTGGATACAAGAATTTGAAAAATATTTACAAAAACCAACATGTGAAAGGACTACCCAAATTGAATTTTGAAAGTCTTGGCTTATGTGACACTTGTCAAAAGAACAAATTAGTTAAGAGTAGTTTTAAGCCCAAAAATGAAATTTCCACAACCAAACCCCTACAAATGCTTCACCTTGATTTGTATGGGGATATTAGTACGGCTAGTCTAAGTGGAAAACATTACACTTTTGTTATAATCGATGATTTCTCGAGATATACTTGGGCTCTTTTTCTTACCAATTAAAGCGATGCCGTTAATGAGTTTGTTAAGTTGTGTAGACTTATTGAGAATGAAAAGGAAGACACTATCAAGTCTATTCGAAGCGATCAAGGTGGAGAATTTGATGGTGAATTTAGAGTATTTTGTGAAACCAAAGGATATGCTCATAATTTCTCGGCTCCAAGGACACCTCAACAAAATGGAGTAGCCGAAAGGAAAAATCGGACTTTACAAGAAATGAGTCGGTCCATGCTCAATGAATTTTCACTTCCAAAATATTTTTGGGCCGAAGCCGTATGTACCGCTTGCTATGTCATTAATCGAGTTTATATTCGTCCTAAAATGAATAAAACTACATATGAGCTTTGGAAAGGTAGAACTCCAAATATTAGCTATTTCAAGATATTTGGTTGTAAATGCTTTATTTTGAATACCAAGGATCAATTGGACAAACTTGATCCTAAGGCCGATGAAGGGATATTTATGGGATATTCAACAAAAAGCAAAGCATATCGGGTTTACAATTAGAATAGTGAAGTTGTTGAAGAATCCATCCATGTCAAATTTAATGAAGCTTCTGAAGTTGAAAGAATACCTAATGATGAAAGTGATGAAGAAGATATTATTGAACAAATTGTTCAAGTTGATGATCAACCGTCTACATCAAATGATCAACCGTCTACTTCAAATGGTCCTCAAGAAGATAGAGGTGATATCTCGGATCTTTCCGTTGCATTGAAATTTAAGGGAGATCACCCAAAAGATCTTATTATTGGTGATTCCCTTGACAAAGTGATGACCCGGAGAAAATTTGCCGAGAAAGCTCTTATTTCTCAAAAAGAGCCTAAAAATGCTAAAGATGCCATTGAGGATGAGGACTGGTTCTTAGAAATGCAAGAAGAGTTAAATCAATTTGAACAAACTTGATGATCAAGGCAACATTGTTCGAAATAAGGCAAGGTTAGTAGCTCAAGGGTATTGTCAAGAAGAAGGTATTGACTATGATGAAACTTTTGCACCCGTAGCATGTTTAGAAGCTATTCGTATTTTACTTGCCTATTCTTGTTTTAAAAATTTCAAACTTTACCAAATGGATGTTAAATCCGCTTTCTTAAATGGTATTATTCAAGAAGAAGTCTATGTTAAACAACCTCCGGGGTTTGAAAATTTTTCTAGGCCTAATGATGTTTATAAACTTAAAAATGCCTTGTATGGTTTAAAACAAGCACCCCGTGCATGGTATGATAGACTTAGTTCCTTTCTTTTACAAAATGGTTTTATAAGAGGTAAAGTTGATACAACTCTATTTGTTTTTGAAAAAGGGCAGAATTGTTTACTTGTGCAAATTTATGTTGATGATATTATCTTTGGTGCTACTAATGATTCTTTGTGCAAGAAATTCTCTAAGTTGATGCAAGGAGAATTTGAAATGAGCATGATGGGAGAGCTCAACTTCTTTCTTGGACTCCAAATTAAGCAATGTCAAGAAGGTATTTACATTTCACAATCTAAGTATACAAAAGAACTTTTGAAAAAGTTCGGCATTGAAGAAGGAAGAACCGTCTCTACTCCCATGGCAACAAATGTCAAAATTGACACAGATGAGAAAGGCAAGTCCGTGGATGAATCAAAGTATCGAGGTACGATTGGTAGTTTACTTTATTTAACTGCTAGTAGACCGGACATTCTTCATGCCGTATGCCTATGTGCTCGTTTTCAAAGCAATCCCAAAGAATCTCATATGAGTGCCGTTAAAAGGATTTTTCGATATTTGAAAGGCACTATTCAATATGGCTTATTTTATCTAAAGAATGAAAATTTTTCTCTTAAAGGTTATAGTGATTCGGACTATGCGGGAAATATTGATGATCGGAAAAGTACTTCCGGATCATGTCAATTTTTAGGCGATTGCCTAGTTTCTTGTTTTTCAAAGAAGCAAAACTGTGTTTCTCTTTCAACGGCCGAAGCCGAATATATTTCCACCGCTTTTGTTGTACTCAACTTCTTTGGATGAAACAAACCTTAACGGATTACAAATGCTCTTTTGAAAACGTACCTATCTTTTGTGACAATATATCCGCTATTAATATTGCTCAAAAACCGGTTCATCATAACCGTACCAAACATATTGAGATTCGACATCATTTTCTAAGGGATTGTGTTTCAAAACGAAAAATTGAGATATCTTTTGTACCATCTCAAGATCAATTAGCGGACATTTTTACAAAACCGCTATCTTCCGAGACTTTTGCATCGATACGAGCTCGGTTAGGCATAATGCATATTGAATGATGCTTACGATTGTATTTTGCACGTTTTTAAAACTTAGGGGCGAAAAATCGGATTTTTGGTTGAATATTCGGATTTTGGAAAAACTGACAGACAGTGTGGCCGAAGGGTTGAGGGCAACCGGTCGCCCTCAACGCCGATCGGTCGCCTAAGCCATTTCTTGATTAAAATGGTTCTGTCTTCAAAGATTCGCAAGTTTAACATTTTTTGGCCATTTTTCGTCCCCTTTGCCAAATTTTCACATATTTCATTCAAAAATGGTTTTCATGCATTTGTTTTCACAACATGGACATTATATAGCATGATCATCATCATTATAGCTCATCTTTTCCGATCACATGGTAAGATTTTCTCTTCTTTTGCTCAATTGGGTTGAACCCTTGAGTTAATAACCTTATGGTATATTTCTTGATATTTTTTGCATATGATTTTGATGAGCTTATTTATTATGATTGAATTGTATAATGATTGAGGTGAATTGGTGATAAATTTTTTTTTGGCTTGTAACATTTACAAAGGTTATATACAACCTCCTTTATTTTTCACGCACACAAGGTGTTCGATGAAATGTCGCAATGAAAATTTCAACTTCTACATGATTCTCTTGCTTTCAAAAGTCCTCTATACTCATTGAGATCATGATTTGGCAAATAAAACGAGCGTAGTACACATACTATGCTTTCAAACAAATCATCAAGAGATTCATAAAACATATAAGTTTAAATAAGCTTGTAGAAAGCTACATAAGGTCTCTTTTGAAATATGAAAACTCGAGAGCATATAGTTGAGACCTTATTTAAAAGAAGCATTTGAACAAGAGTTTTGACAAGAATAAATATGACCAATCAAATGCATAATTTTGAGAGAAGGATGAAAATCAAATGTTTTATCAAAACAAATTATAGTCCTTTACAAGTCTCGGATAAAACAAACTTTATCAAATAGTGCCTTTCAAAAAATCGAAAAATCCTTTTAACGACACTTGTGTGAAATACTTTCAAATAACTTGAAAAACAAGCACATAAGCATATGACAAGAATATATCGAGTCTATAGGATGCATAACAATAATAAGCGTACCTCGATAGTTCATGTTACTCTTGATGTAGATGATCATATATGAAGGTATACATCCTACCCAATTCTTAAAACACATTTTGCCCAAAACATAGTAATGGAAGTGTAGGCTAAGGCAATAAAAGATATCACGAGTAAGCCCATACCATATAAATCAATAAGAGGTAATAAAACATATAAATCATTGTAAATACCCAAGAGTTTTAAAGACATCATGGAAGGTCTCCTTTTTAAAAAAAATTTTAAAAACACAAATATATAGAAGACCTCATAAAAAATTTTGAAAAATCATTTTGACAAATAAGGCACAAATAAAAACATGCATACTAAAATTCGTATTTAAATGGGAAGATACGATTTACCAATTTCGCCATTTCCATGGGTTGTGCCGTTCCCATTGTTGATGATATCTTCGCTTTTGAAAATCATTTTGTTGATGATAGCTCTTCCTATTGCTCCATTTCCAAGGATTGTGTCCTTCCCATTGTTAATAGTGTTTCCTTCTTGGAAATTCATTGTGGTGATGTCTTCTCCTTTGATCAAAGGAAAATATCATTTGATGTCTTCTTGACGGTATGAATTTTCCTTGATTATTAGACCGCCGGGTACCTAATATGACATTATTTTGTGGTACCCTCAAGTGTTTGGGTCCTTTAGGATTATCTTTGAGACTTTTAGGTCTCCAATAATAATTAGAGCTATTTCTAGCCCGACAAGTATTAACCGTGTGACCTATTTTACCACAATAAAAACAAGTAGTAATTTTTGGAGCATAATGACCAACATGCATAGGGACTTGATTTCTTTTCACATAATTAACAACACTAGGCTTATGATCAAGTCCTTGTTTCAATTTATCACAACTATGAACATCAACAATATCGGTCATTTTATCGGTACTCAAGTTGGATTTTGATAAATCATTTTTCATGCAATTAATATCCTCTACAAGAGTACTATTTTCTTTTTCAAGGTTTCTAATCTTGTCAAGTGTGGTGGTGTGAGCACATGATAGTGATTCATAGGAAGTAACTAGACTATACTTATCATTTTTCAAAACATTGAATTCCTTTTTCAAATTTTTGTATTTAACAAGCAAGCTTTGGAATTCATTTTGAAGCTCATCATAATCATTGAGCAAACCACTATAATCATTTTGCAATTCATTGTCATAAGAAGTAGAAACTTACCTCGTTTTCTTCGAAGCCCATAAGACAACGTTCGTTTTCATCATCGTCGAAAGTTGTAAGAAGCTCATCCCATGTTGTTGGGTCTGAGGTTGTACCCATTTGATAAGTAGATGCTTTTGAGTGACTCCTTTCATTTGCATATATTTCTTCTAATTTTCTCCATACTTCATGAGTCGATTTAATTCCTACAAGATGATCATATTCTAAAATGGTGAGTGAACAATACAAAATATTAAGAGCTTTACCATTTAAGGAGATGATTTTCTTCTCTTCATCATTGAGCTCCTTGAGGCCTTTGGAGGTGTATGGTGTGTCCATCATCGGAATGGATTCTTCATTTACGACTGTGTTCCAAATATCGAACCCGCAACCTTGTAGATAACATTCCATTCTTTCTTTCCAAAATGTAAAATTTTTGGAATCAAATAGTGGCGGCTTGGTGGTGGAGGCGCCATTAAGGTAGACTTCATTCGTAGCCGGTGATCGTTTCTATTTACTCGCGATGTGAAACGAGCTTGCCAAAGAGTTTGGCTCTGATACCACTTGTAAGTCCAAGCGGCTACGATAATCTAGAGGGGGGTGAATAGATTATCTCCATTTTCTCGATTTACCCCTCTTTTTCGAATCAAACAAGCCAAGACAATAGTAAAGGTGCATGAAGTAAATAACACGCATCGATTTATAGAGGTTCAACCCACCTATGGCCTAATCTTCTACCACCCCAGTATATCCGGGATGGATTTCAAAATTTTTTTATTTATTAATTATCAAAATTAATACAACACCTTACAACATCACCTTGAAGAGCACCACACTCTTCTACAACACCACCTTTGAGATTACCACAATCTCTCTCGAAGATTACCACAATCTCCAACGGCACATTGTGAAGATTACCACAATCTTCAACCTTGAAGGATACCAAATTCTTCAACACCTCAATAAGAAGATCACCACAATCTTCTTGCACCTATCACCTACATCATCCAAGTGTGTTCTTACCACAAGAACACTCACAAGGATGTATATCTTGTGTTGAATGATAACCCAAATTCAAGATTACAACTCGATAATGAATAATACAAGTTTGAGTGCAAGTGTAATAAAGAAATAAAGCCTAGACATCAAGATGTGAAAGTGAAAGACCTTAGGCTATTGCAATAAGAATAATAACAATGAAGAACAAATATGTTTGCTTGAGTGTTTCTTGTTGTGTTGTTGTATTCTCTCTTATTGTTGTGCTTCAAATATTCCTCTATTTATAAGAGATGATTGATCATTGATAGGCTCCTCTTGAGAATTGATTTCTAAAAAAAATGCAATTAAAATCAAGATTATAGCTGTTAGAAATCAATCCCACAAATTAGGTAAAAGCTGTCTGATGCACAACGGTTAGAATTTTGCTGTCAAACCATAGGGCGACCGGTCGCGCATTAATATGATAAATGAAAGAACACAGCAAAATTTATATAGGGTGACCGGTCCAGGAGGTTCGACCGGTCGACCATGGGTCCGACCAGTCGCCCCCTATAGGGACCGGTCTCCCTCAACAATTTTTGAGAGACAGTGCATTTTGTTTCTCTTCAGGTACCGATCGCTCTTTTGTGCGACTGGTCGACCTCCAGGGTATTCCAAAACATCTCGTTTCTGTTTCAAAACCAATCTTCCAGACACGGGTTGTCCGGTTGAACGCGAGACAAAAATATTGTCCAATATTTTATCGAAAAAACCTTCAAGAAAGACTTCTCAAATTAGTAAAAATATTTTAAACCGATCGGGAGTATTTTGGACAACATTAGAAATATTGATTTGTTGTAAAAACTCATTGACACAAAATCATTAAAAGTGTTGTCCAATTTTATCTAAAATAAAACTTGAAGAAATACTCTGGAAAATATTAAAACCATTTTAAATCATTTAGGAGTATTTGGACAACCTTTAAAAACATTATTTTGGTATAAAAATAAAATCATCAAAATCATGATAAAACCATTTATCAAACAATTAGAGTGATTTCAATAATATTTAGAAGGGTAATTGGATATTTTACCTTAAAAGAGGTCTTAAAAAAATAAAATGAAAGAAACTAAAGGAATAGGTATAGCGTTGATGTTTGGCACAATACTATTGAAGACGCCAATTTTACGCAAGAAATGAAGTTGCGTTGGAGTTTATATATTTGCTTCATTTTGATGTTTTCACTTGGGATAACGCACGGTTGGAGAGGCCCTTATGAGGGCCTATAAATAGGCATATTGACACTTCATTTTGATCAACCCAAACTCCCAAAGTACCTCTTCCATTTTAATTATACTCTTAGAAATGGAGATTGAAAACAGCCTAGCATTGCTACTTTAACATCACATGATGCCATGAACTCAGAAACATTGGAGGAGAAAGATGCTAGTTTGGGGAAAATGGAGAAGGGAAGAAACTTAGATGAAGGGGGTAAAGATTTGTATGAAAAAAGGAAAATAAAGAGATGAGGTTATACACCTGGACACGTGTCTCGATCAGATGCATGGATGAAGCTTGAGATTGATTTTATATGGACCGTCCACGTGTTACATACTTTAGCTGATTGATTGTATTTCGTTTATTCCGTTTTAAGTTTATTACATTATGGTCCCAAGAGAATGATTAAAAGGGAACAGACAGTGGAATAAAAAGCATAACGTTAATCTGCCAATTTTTATTATCTATTTCTCTCTCCACACCTTTCTCCCTCATATTCTGTCTATCTTCTTCTTCTACCTTTATTTAAAATATCTAATCACAAACATTGCATTACAAATCATATTTCAGAAGAAAATTAAAAAAAATATAAAGGGCTATAACAATTGGTATTTCAGAGCCACAATCCTTGGACATGGCGGAAGTCACCCGTATGAAAGACCTACAAGAGGCACAAAAGGGGTTAGATCAAGTCATTCAAACTGGAGCTTTCAAGAGGGAAGCTATTGAATTAAAATTGCAAGAGAAGATAAGTGGGCTTAGCATAGAAATGCAAGATCATCTCGATAGGCTGAATGGGAAGTATGAGCACTTGATTAATACCCTTGCAACTGTTAAATATTAGTAGGGAAAAGGACCAACAGAAGCATAGTCTATATTGGGAGGACCATATTCTATGGCTACTAATGAAGAATGTAACTCCAAAAATTTTCAAAATCAGAGGCACAAGTTACAAATGGAACAACATGGTATGCAACTTATTAGCCCAGTTCCCAAAATTGATTTCCACGTTTTGATGGGAACTATCCCAGGTCTTGGATGCTTAAATATAAGAGGTACTTTCATCTGATTCCTAACATACCAGATGCACAGAAAGTGACCCTAGTTTTTATGCATTTTGAATGAAAAGTTGCTCAGTAGTTTCAAAATTTTAGTATTAAACAGGGAGAAATCAGCTGGCAATAAATTTTGAAAGTTATTTCAACCAGATTTGAAGAGTTGAAGGAGGCTAAGATTATTGCTAAATTCAATAAGCTGAGATACACTGGTTCTTATGGTGATTATGTAGACAAATTTGAGAAGTTGAGAGCATGCATGATTATGTTAAATAAGGGTGATTATTCCGAGAAGTATTTATTGGCAGTTTTATTAGAGGTTTGAGTAAGGAGCTGCAAGCTTTTATTACCATGTTTGAACCTACTACCTTATATCAAACTATTGAGTTGGGGAGGAAACAATTACACACTCTAGAGGCCATCACCAAGAATATCAGAACGCCATTCAAGCGGGGGACATTTTCCAGAAATATTGGATGGAATGCTTTAGTTACTTAATTTATTGGGTGTCTTTAATTTTGTTATACCTACAGATTGTAGGATAAAATTAATAATATATTAAATAACGAAATTTATAAATGTAATATAATCTTATATGGCGATTAATAGAGATTTGAGAAGTTAGAAGTTTTAACTAAGCTTTGAGTTGTATATTTTAAGGTTCAGTTATTACATGGCTAAATGGAACATTGTAAATTGCTTTCTGAGAATTCAGTTGTAATAATAGACATTTTAATTGGAGAATAAAAATTGATACTCTATGTGTTTTTGGGTTAACTTACATCTTAGATTAGAAAAGACAAACCTCATTTACTCGTAGCGTATCCAAAGGCGAAAGGTAAGTGAAAATCCATCTGCAACTATAATGCATGAACATAGTATTTCCTGTCTTATTTATACTAAATGCGATTCTTGTATCTTGATGAATCCATTATGGAAACCTTGATATTCATATGTTGCTTGGTGGATATTGGAGTGTGATGATTATTGTTTCATTGAGCATGTCATTCATTGGCATTTGCACGTGCATGCAAACATGTGAGCATTGTTGAGATGAGGCATGCACGACACGATAATTTTCTTTGAAAAGAAAAGATTTTGGTTGGCCACTGCTAGTGCACCGAGGCATGCGAGGCATGATTTTATGATATATTTTAGGGTGCAATGGGTGTTACTCCTCGGAGGATAATAGGGGTTGATAGGGGGTGTGCCTCTGATGGTCACGAGGGGGCAGACCACTTGACTGTATCCTTATTGACACGCCAGGGGGAAGACTCCTGGGGGATCATTGGGGAAGACAGGGGTGGACCTCAGGTGGTACAAGGAAAAATGATACACCCTTGCCACCCCTCAACAAACCACAAGCACCACCAACAAACAACAATCAGCCTATCAAGTTACTTACAACAGCTGAAATGGCAGCTAGGAGAGAGAATGGAATATGCTACAGTTGTGATGAACCTTTCACTTTTGGGCCTAATTGCAAGCAGAGAACAACTTACATGATAATGACTTAAGAGTAGGAGTTAGCATACCTTCAGACTCTCAATATTGATCCAGTTGTTGTCTGCCACAAGAAACCATGGAGGAAATTCAAATGTCATTAAATGCACTATCAGGGAAGATTGAATTACTATTATGAGGATTATGGAAAGTGTGGAGAGCATAAGTTACACATCTTGATCGATTCAGGGAGTACACTAAGCTTCATATAAGAGTGGTTTTACTTGGAACCTTCCAATCCTCTGCTAGTCAAGGTAGCTAATGGCCAAAGGATGATAAGCTCTCAAAAGGCTATGGGGTTTAATTGGGAAATGTAGGGGCACACTTTTACCTATTCACTCAGATTGTTGTAAAATAAGGAATGTATATGATTCTTGGGGTGATTGGCTTAAGTCATATACTTGTATTGAGCTAGACTTTGACAAGATGACTATTTATGTTATATTGTGAGGGAAGAGGATTAAAATTCAGGCTCGAACATTTACATCAGAATGTAAATTCATTTCAGGACCAACATTATACATATTAATACATAATGAAGTGGAGTCACAAATTCAGGAGTTATATGTAATAACTGATGCATGCAAGGAATATGAGAGTAACCTTTTGTTGCTAAGGTTGTTAGAGGGATTTAAAGATGTATTTGCAGAACCAGAGGGGCTACCTCCCACCAGGGGGTGGAACACCAGATTATTCTTAAGCCAGGGAGTGCTGCCAAGCATCAGTATCCTTATAGGCTACTCATGAGCATAATAATGAGTCTGAAAGAATTGTGAAGGGGATGTTGGAAGTAGGGATCATACAAAACAACAACAGCCCATTTGTTTCCCCAGTAATTTTGGTAGAAAAAAAAGACTCCACATGGAGACTATGTGTAGACTATATGTATTTGAGTAGTCTTACTATTAAGCGTGACTATCCAATACCTGTTATTGATGAGTTTCTAGATGAGCTTTATGGGGCTAAGTTTTTTTCAAAAATAGACATGAGGTCTGGGTATTTTCAGATATTAATGAAGCCTGAGCACAAACATTTAACTGCATTCAGTACCCATAATGGGCACTATGAGTTCCTGGTTATACCATTTGGACTATGCAATGCACCAGCCACCTTTCAATCATTGATGAATCAGGATTTCGGGGCAAGTTTGAGGAAATATGTCTTAGTTTTATTTGATGATATCTTGATTTACGGCAAAACATGGGATGAACATCTCTTACATGTGAAAGAGGTATTGACATTATCGAGGGAGCATAAACTCGATGCAAAACAGAACAATTTTCAGTTTGGATAGCTGGAAATAGAATACTTGGGTCAACTTATATCTTTCAAGGGGGTAGCTACTGATCTAGAAAAAGGTGTTAAGTATGACCCAATGGCCTACTCCAACAACTTTTGAACATCTGAGGGGATTTTTGGGGCTTACAGGGTATTATAGGAAATTCAGGGAAAATTAGAAAATTCGTCCTGTAACTTTGGCCATTTAGACATTTAGTCCTCTATATTGTCCTATTCCGAAATTAGTCCACTAATTTTATAATTTTTTGAGATTAAGTCCTATTTTGGCCGGAGCTCTTCAAAATCGCCGGAAATTGCTGACATGTCAATTAATTTGGGGATTTGGTCGATTTTGGAGGGAAAAATGCTTATATGGTGAGTGATGTGTCATTTGTTTAAAAAAATAAATAAAAAATGGATGGAAAATAAATACGTGTCATATTAGCAATTAAAAGATGGAAAATAAATCTATAAATTTTTTTAAACTCTAAATATTAAAACAAAAGAAATATAAAAAATAAAAAAACAAAACCCTAAGATGGAGAACTTGCTAGCCCTCACACCTCACCGTTCCCGGCCCCGCCGCTCTCCTCCTCCCGCCACACTGTCTAGCCCTTCCCCCCCCGTGCCCGCCGTCTCCCTCACCTCATAGCCTTACACACCCTTCATCTCAACATCACCCTCCATCTTCCCCAGCCACCGCCTTCCACACTTAAGCTTGGCGGGTGGTGAAGGTTAGCTTGGTGGCAAAGGTGGATATGACAGGTGGCGGTGGCTGCAGAGGTGGAGATGGCGGGTTGTGCGGTTGGCTTGGTGGTAGAGGTGGAGATGGCAGATGATGGAGATGGCAGGTGGTGGTGGTGGGTCGATTTTGTTTCCTTAGGTGGTTGATTTTGTTTAAATTTTGTTTAATTAGGTGGTTGATTTTGCTTAATTCTGTTTAATATTTGACTTATTTATCTAATTTTTTCCTCCCAAAAATTTTGCTTAACAACCAATAATTAAGTGGTTAATTTTGCTTTTTTTTTTTGAAATCTGGTTAATTTTGCTTAATAAACAAATTTTGTTAAATCTTTACTTAATTTAGTTTTATTTTGCTTAGTAACTAAAATATACTTAGTTTTGATTAATCATTAATTTCCTTTCGAATACTCTGTGAAAATAGATATTATAAAACTTTACCTTCTTAATTGCCTAATGTTAAAAAAGACGATAAAATTTCTAGTTATAAAGAATATATTTGATTATAGATAAAGAAGAGAAATAAAAGGTTTAGTATTTTATTATAACTTTTAAAAAAGTAGATAAAATAAAAAATAATTATATAATATTTTAAATTTCTTCATTTGATAAATTCTACAAGCTTTTTATCAAACTTATAATTTATAAATCTTATTTTTCATTAGTTTTTTAATTTTCGTGATTTTTGTCAAAATGTAAATTTTTTATTTTAGGAATAGGTATTTTTAATTACTTTTATTTCTCTTTTATCTATTTTAATTGCCCACATGGATTACACATGGACAATTTTCCCACCAAAATTGAAAAACCTCCAAGTTGTTAGTCCACATCAACATAATTTAGTCCACCTCAGCAATTTCCGGCGATTTTGAAGAGTTCCGGCCAAAATAGGACTTAATCTCAAAAAATTATAAAATTAGTGGACTAATTTCGGAATAGGACAATATAGAGGACTAAATGTCTAAATGGCCAAAATTACAGGACGAATTTTCCAATTTTCCCGGAAATTCATTAAGGGGTATGGACTGATCAACAAACCCTTAATAATCTAATTAGAAGGGATACGTTTTAGTGGAATAGTGAAGCAGATGAGGCTTTTCTCGATCTTAAGAAAGCTATGGTGACATCTCATGTACTAGCCTAACCTGATTTTACTCAACCTTTTATATTGGAAACAGATGCAAATGGTAATTGAGAGGGGGCAGTGCTTATGCAACAGAGAAGGCCTATCACTTGTATGAGTAAAATGTTATGCCCTAGAAATCAAGCATTATCAATCTATGAGAGGCAGTTTTTGGTAGTTCCTATGGCTGTGCACAAGTGAAAACACTGCTTACATGGGTACAAGTTCATTATTAAGACTAATCAACAATCATTAAAATATTTGCTAGATCAAAATGTTATGGCCCCTTTTCAGCAGAGATAGATTACCAAATTGTTGGGTTTAAATTATTAAATACAGTACAAGGAAGGGGCTGAAAAAAGAGCAGTTGATGCTCTATCAAGAAGGGGATTGGATGAAGACGTGTGTGTTGCAGTAGCAACAATTACACCCTCTTGGGTACATAAGGTTGTTCTAAGCTATTATGAGGATCCATTTTTCAACAAGATCTTGGCTGCTAATGTTGTGGATTCCTCTACTTATCCTGACTTTACTGTAACAGGGCGGCTTACCAGGTATAAAGGCAGGTTGGGAATAGGAATTGATAAGTTACTGAGAGATCTCATATTTAATGCTATGCACAGTTCTACAAATGGAGGGCACTCTGGGATAAATGGTACTTATATGAGGCTTAAGAGTGTTGGTTTTGTGTCAAATAAAAGAAGGGCTTTTGTCCCACATTGCTTGTGGAACAAAATAGGTAGGGACCTTAAGGTTATTTAAGGAACCCATGTTGTGTGGTTTCAATTGCACCAGTCAAATACGCTTTAACCTTTGTGGTTTGACCATAGTTAAATTTCTTTCTTGTATTCTCTAGTATGGAGAGTTGAGAGAGAGGTGTGAGTTAGTCAAAGGTTTGTAAGAGTGTGGGGATACTGGGGTCGGGAGAGAGAATGTCTGTGTGATTGTAAAAATGTTTCACATATGGAATTTCTTTCTCTAGGGGCCGTGGTTTTTCTCTAGTTTTGAAGTTTCCACGTAAATTCTTGTGTTGTGGATTGTTGTTAGTTTCCATTTTATTTTTCAGTTTTTTCAATTTGTCCCTAGGGGATGAATGTGGGATCCAATTTTTCCCGACAAGTGGTATCAGAGCTCGGTTTAGGTCTCTTGAAATTCTAAGTATGTTCTGTAGTCGCAGCGATGTCTAACCTTCCACATCAGAAAAGATTTATTAAGCGGTGTCGGTGGGTCTCATTTGGAGGCGGTTGTTCACCAGTCTAGGGTGGTTCAAGCAGGTGGAGAAATTTGATGGAAAGGTCAAGTTTGGCTTATGGCAAGTATAAGTCAATGATGTGTTGGTACAATCCGGGTTACACCAAGCTTTGAAGGTTAACTGTCAAGGTGGAGGTGGAGTTGATCTAGCAAATAGCTCCTAATCCGTGCTAGCATTGTGGCAGTGTGTTGTCATGAAAGAGATATGATTATGTTAGCGGGTCCAGGAATTTGCGCATGGGCATTGGTTTGACCTGGATGTAGGGTGTGTGGTGGATTTTTACACATGGGTATCGGTTTGACATGGACATAATGTGTGTGTCTATGTTAATGGCTCAAGGACTTCCAGGAGGGCTAAAAGCCTGGAGTTGCATCATAAATTTCAGTGGTTTTTTCGACATTTGCCGAAGAAAATTGTTAGAATGGTGTATTCTAAGTGGTATACTCATATGGTGGAGTAGGATTCTCTAGTTTGAGAATGATGGTTCTCGGGTTTGAGAACCAGGATTGTCGGTGAAGACAATGGTGGAGCTTCTTTTATTTTGCCAGTGTGGAGTTTGTTGGTTTTGTGTCAAATAAAAAAAGGGCTTTTGTCCCACATTGCTTGTGGAACAAATGGGTGGGAACCTTAAGGTTAATTAAGGAATCCATGTGGTCTGGTTTTAATTGCACCAGTCAAATACACTTTAACCTTTGTGTTTGACTCTAGTTAAATTCCTTTCTTGTATTCTCTAGTATGGAGAGTTGGGAGATAAGTGTGAGTTAGTCAAAGGTTTGTAAGAGTGTGGGGGTACTGGGGTCGGGAGAGAGAATGTCGCACATAGTGGAATTTTGTTCTCTGGGGGGCGTGGTGTTTCTCCAATTTTAGTTTCCACGTAAATTCTTGTGTTGTGGATTGTTGTTAGTTTCCATTTTATTTCTCGGTAATTTCTGCTTGTCCCTGGGAGATGAATGTGGGATCCAGTTTTTTCGCACAAAGAGGAATTTCTATTGGCCTAACATGAAGACTGAAGTGATCACCCTAGTCGAAGCTTGTGAGGTTTGTCAGAAAAGTAAAACAGATAATGCCCCTTATCATGGTTTACTACAACCCTTGCCCATTCCAAAGCAGGCATAAACTCACATATCCATGGATTTTGTGGAAAGGTTACCAAAATTTTAGGGAAAAGATGTTGGTAGTGGTGGATATGTTTACAAAATATGCCCACTATTTAGCTTGCCCATCCTTTCACTGCTCCCACAGTGGCTAAACATTTCCTAGACTTTATCTACAAGTTGCATGGGCTTCCTATCAACATAGTTACTGATAGGGATAAGGTGTTCATAAGAACTTTTTGGAAAGAATTGTTTAAGTTAATGGGAGTAAGTTTGGACATGACATCAACTTACCATCCTCAATTTGATGACCAAACTGAGAGGGTAAATAGAGTGTTTGTAAAATTACCTAAGGTGCATGGTTCCTTCTAATCCCTAGCAGTGGTATAAATGATTAGCTCTGGCTCAGTGCTGGTATATTACTAACAACCATACCAGTCTAAAGCTAACACATTTTCAGGCTTTGTATGGCTATGCTCCCCCTCTACTTTCACTTGGGCCATATTTGAATTCTTCAAATGATGAGGTTACAAATTTGATTCCCCAGAGGCAAAAGATGCTTCAAGCTCGAAGAGAGAATTTTCAACATGCATGCACATAAGAGGACGAAGATGTATGCAAATAAGAATAGAAGTGAAATGAGTTTTCAAAATGGCTACCAAGTCAACCTGAAATTGCAGTTGTTTCACCAAAACTCGGTTCATCTGCAGAAAAGCCTCAAACTTTCGTCTAAGTACTATGGCCCTTATACAGTTCTGGAAAAAATTGGACAAGTGGTTTACAAGTTAGATCTACCACCCAAATCTCGTATTCGCCTCGTCTTTCATGTTTCACTTCTTAAAATAAACATCAACCCTGAATTTGTACCTTCGTCGATGTTGCTGCGGACTGATACTGATGTTAGAAAATTTATTTATTAGATTTTGATGATACCGTGTAGAACTTAAACTAGGAAGTTGTCATCCCATTTTCCTTGTAATTATGCATTGTAATAGATAGGAGTGGAAGAGCTAAATTAAGTCAGCTAAGTCAAGATTACAAGAAGTCAACTCTGGACTGGAATGAAGACTCTGATGTGTGTCAGCTGAGGAACAACTGTGAGAAGTGTCAGTCAAGTCAACTCAAGAAGCTAAGTCTATCTGTTAAAGTGATAGTTGAGTCAATCTCATGATAGAAGCAGACTCAAGTCACCTGGGGTAAAGGCAGTAGTCAAGTAATGACAACTGACTTAGATCCATTGTATAAAATCAAGAATATTACTCGATATAGTAATATGTCAAGCTGTCAGGTCTTAAAGTGTTGGGCCCAAAATTGTGCAAAAGGAATGAGCCAATGGGAAATACTGCACTTTGTGTCAGAACCTGCAAAGTTGAAATTCCATTTAATATGAGGAAATGTTAACTTCACAAGAGCTGCAGACCAAGACAAGACAAGCCAACGAACACAAAGTGACATTTGAAACTAGCCTATCTCTTTAACGGGCAAATTTCAAATGTGCACTATAAAAGGTTGAGGAAGGATTTGGGAAAAAGTTACCTTGCTATTTTGAACCTAGCAAGATCAAGCAATATTTAAGCAATTAACCTGCAAGTTCTCAAAGCATTACAAGCTCTTCCTCAAGCCTAAAACTTGAAGAAACTCGATCCAACACAAGTTGTGAAGGAGAGATAGCTTCAATCAGTTGAAGAGGAAAACAGGCGTGTACTTTCCAAGTTGAAGGATTATAGAAATGTTCAAGGTCGAACCAAGTATCAAGTTTGTTGGAGGGCTTCGTGATCAAATCCAATAACTTGAGAAATGAACTGTAGTACCCAGGCTGTGGAACCAGGCAATCGCCTCGTAAAGAAGCTGAGTCGTAAGACAAGCCAGCTGTGTGATCAGGCTATCTCCAGACTGATAACCGCTTTGTATACTGATCTGTTACTTAGTGGATTCCTCTAAAAGTTGGAGAAGAGTGGACTAAAAGAATTACCCCATCTTCGAACAAATATAAAAATGCTTGTGTCAATTTACTTTCAGCATTTACTTTTCTACATATCTATTTTCTATCTGTTGTTAGTTAATATTTGCTATCCAACTGATAAATAACTAAGTGCTAAAATAAGTGTTTAAAACAAACGTTAAATCAATCAAAGGGTGTTAAGTCTTCCGCTGTTAAAAACCAAATCAGTCAAGTTAAGTATTTGGCTTAAGCAACCGAGTTATACTATCAACAACTGTATCAAGTCTGTTGAGTGAGTAACTTAGCTGAATAGCCAACTTAGTTGTCCCCCAAGGACACAACTGATTTGAGTCAACTCTGTTGAACTATTTAAAAGTACTAAAATTGAAAATTTGGTAAGGTTTATTCAATCCTCCCTTCTAAACCTTACACCACACCCCTTGGGACCTACAACTAAGGGGCATTTCCAGGTTCCTCCATTGGGAATTTTGGACTACCGCAGCATAACACGCAAGAAGGAATAAGTTCGGCAAGCATTGGTACATTGGAAAAATCTGGATCAGGACAAGACAACATGGGATGATATCAAATATTTGCAAAAATATTCCCAAGTTTTGATCCTTGGGGACAAGGATCTAAGTTCTAGGGGGCATTGTTATGAACTCAGAAACGTTGAGCTTGGGAAAAATGGAGAATGGAAGAAACTCAGAGGAAGAGGATAAAGCTTTGTCAAAAAGAAAAAGAAAAAGGGAGAGATGAGGTTATACATCTGGACACGTGTCTTGATCAGATGAATGGATGAAGTTTGAGATGGATTTTATATGGACTGTCCACGTGTTACTTTCTTTAGCTGATTAAATGTATTTCTTTTATTCTGTTTTAAGTTTGTACATTGTGATCCCAAGAGAATGATTAAAAGGGAACGAATTGTGGAATGAAAGGCATAACGTTAATCTGCCAATTTTCTATTCTCTGTTTTTATATGTACATCCTTCTCCCTCATATTCTCTCTATTAGAATACTCCAGATAGTTCTAGATACTTTCATGTTAGTTACAAGTTATTAAGTTTGTTACAAAGTTAGTTACAAGTTAGTTAATAGCAGTTAGGTTCTTACTTGTATAAATATCCAAACCACAACAATAATGAAGTTAAGCTGGTTTCATTTTCTCAATATCTCAAATGTTTACATTCATTTATATTTGTTCTGCATATTAACATGGTATCACGAGCCGGCAAATTTTTCCGGTGATCGGTGTTTCTATTCTCCGGTGGATCATGGATTCCACAGCTTCCGTTGCCTTACCTACCTTTCATTCTATTCCGATTCGGCTTACACGTGAAAATTATCATTTCGGCGAATTCAAATTCTTTCTCTGATTAAGGCTCATGGTTTTGAGGAGTTTTTGTTTGGATCAACTCCAATTCCAAAAAACTTGTTGATGGTGCCACTAATCCTCCGAATATACTCTTTGGTCAGCGACGAGATCAATTGCTCTTGATTGGATTATTGCATCTATTTTTTAATCGATGATGGGGCATATAACCGGATGTAATACTTCCTCCGATCTCCGGGTCGATTTGAGACGGTTTTTCGATCTCATTCAAGAGCTCGTGTTCAACATTTAAAGGCTCAGCTTCATAGCTCGAAGAAAGGTGATTTGTCGATTTCTGATTACATCCTTCATATGCAAGGTATTGCTGACAATATTCAAGCTGCTGGTGTTGTTCTTCCTGATGATGATTTAATTCTGCATATTTTAAATGGTCTTGGTGTGGAGTATGAATCTATTGTGGTAAATTTAACTGCTCGATCTGAGGATCTTACCTTGCAAGATGTTCAATATGCGTTACAAACACATGAGATGAGGCTTCAACAAATTTCTCAACAAAATCCATCTGATAGTGTACATGTTCCTCATCTTCCTGCTGCTCATCTAGCCAATACCAGAGCATTTTCTTCTGATAATTTCAATAACAGAGGTGGTTTTCATGGAGGAAACCGTGGTGGACAATTTTTCAGAGGTAGAGGTCGTGGTAGGATCTCAAGGAACATGCCTTCATGTCAAATATGTGGCAAAAATAATCATATTGCCTCTAAGTGTTTTAAGAGGTTTGATGTCAATTTACTGGTGTTGATCTCTCCTCTGCTCAGGCCCATTTTCTTACTACTCAACCTGAGATTTCAAAATCTCCAAGCTCTGGTTCTTGTATTCCTTTGGCAAATCACCTGCAGTATCCATCTGCCAATTCTTCTTCAGTTTTCAGTGATTATGGTTCCAATGGTCCTGATTCTCCCTGGTATATGGATAGTGGTGCCTCAACTCATGTTACAGCTGACCTAAAGAATCTCAGCCTTCAGAATGCCTACACTGGGACTGACAAGCTAACCATAGGTAATGGCTCTTAACTTGGTATTTCTCACATTGGCTCGTCTCTTATCTCTTCTTCTTCTTCTTGTAAACCTCTTCTCCTAAAAAATATTCTCTGTGTTCCTGATATTACTAAAAACTTACTTTCTATCTCTCAATTTACCAAAGACAATAGAGTCTTTATTGAATTTCATCGATGCTTGTTTTGTCAAGACAAGCGGACACATCAAACTCCTTTGAAAGGTTCACTCCAAGGGGGCCTTTATCAACTTGATCTCAGCCCTCTCCACTCTTCTTTCAGCACTGCAAGTTTGCCTCTCCAGTCATCCTTTACACATTCATCTCATTCTGTTAATGTTGCTCAATCTGATGTAAATCTTTGGCACAATAGATTGGGCCATTGCTCTCCTGCTGTATTAGCTCTGATTTTGAAACAAATAAATGTGCCTTATTCCAGTTCTCAGTTACATTTCTGTCATGCATGTCAATTAGGAAAGCTTAAATCTATATCTTTTCCTTTAATCGTACTCCAACACAAATGCTCCATTTCAATTAATATACTCTGATGTTTGGGGTCCAGCTTCTACTATGTCAACTAATGGATACAGATACTACATTCATTTTGTGGATGATTTCACTAATTACACTTGGATTTATCCTCTTACCACAAAAGGTGAAGCCATCACTGCTCTTAAGCACTTTAAATCTGTTGTTGAAACACAATTTCTTTCACATATTCAAGCTTTTCAATGTGACTGGGGTGGGGAATTTAGACCCATTGCTTCATACTTATCTTCTCTTGGTGTTAAACTCAGACATCCATGTCCTTATACTCATCAACAGAACGTAAAACCTGAGAGAAAACATCAACATATAGCAAATGTTGGCCTCTCCTTCTTAGCTCAGTCTACTCTTCCTTATTCTTTTTGGTGGGATGCTTTTGTGTCTGCTGTTTTTACTATTAACAGGCTTCCTACTCCCACTCTTAATAATGTGTCTCCTTTCCAAAAATTGTATGGCACCACTCCTGACTACAACTTTCTCAAATGCTTTGGTTGTGCTGTTATCCATATTTGAGGCCATATAATCAATCCAAGCTTCAATTTAGATCTGCAAAGTGTATTTTTTTAGGGTATAGCCCTGCTCATAAAGGCTATAGATGCTTGAGTCCTTCTGGTAGAATCTATATTGCCAGAACAGTCACTTTCAATGAACTTGAGTTTCCTTACTCTTCATTATTTCCTACCTCAGCTTCTACTTCTCCTCATATAACCCCTGCCATTCCTCCTATATTACCTGTTCTTTCAGCTCCCTCTACTGCTGCAGTTGCTCCAGCTGCTTCTTCCTCTTCATCAGCTACCCCTAATTCTGTTTCTTCTCCTAGTTCTTCTTCTCATTCCATTTTACATTCTCCTCCTCCTCCTCCACCTATACCTCCTACATTACCTTCCTCTCATCACATGCTCACTAGATCCAAACTTGGAGTTTTCAAACCCAAAGTCTACAATGTGATTACTACCATTCGAGCCCGAACCGTGGTCGCCGCTTGCTCTCCAATCCTCGGTGGAAAGCGGCTATGGATCGAAGAGTTTTCTGCTTTGGTCAAAAACCATACCTGGGATCTTGTGCCTTTTCAATATCACATGAAGGTTGTTGATCACAAATGGGTGTTTAGGGTGAAATATAATCCGGATGGTTCAGTTGACAGATTTAAAGCTCGTTTAGTTGCTAAGGGTTTTGACTCCCAGGGATTGACTATTTTGACACTTTTAGTCCTCGTGGTGAAGCCCATTACTATCGACTTGTGTTCTCATTAGCGATCACCCGTGGTTGGTCTATTCAACACATTGATATCAATAATGCTTTTCTTTATGGGGATTTGCAAGAGGATGTTTATATGTCTCAACCTTCTCCTACGGTTATGAGGATTCTTCTAAACCTGGACATGTTTGTAAGTTGGTAAAGGCAATCTATGGATTGAAACAGCCCCTAAATCCTGGAATGACAAGTTGAAGCATCATTTATTGTCGTCCTTGGCTTTCAAGTTTCTCGATCCGATTCATGCTTGTTTTATCGAGGTTAACAAATCGATTGCTTATGGTTACGTGTATGTTGATGACATCCTTGTTACAGGGGATAATCCATCTCTAGTTACTCAGATTATTGAAGGTATTCAGCCGCTTTTCACTAAAAATCTTGGCAAAGTGTCCTACTTCCAGGCTTTGGTGCATTACACCTCTTTGGTGTCTTGCTAAATCAATCAAAATATATCTTGGATCTTTTAAAGAAGACTAATATGGAATCTTGCAATCCCTGCTCTACTCCACCTTTGTATTAATCAAGCTTTATCTTGAGACAACCCTTCTTTTGACAATCCTACTCTCTATAGAAGCACGTTGGGGCCTTACAGTATCTTACCCTTACTCGCCATGACATCTCCTTCATAGTCAACAAATTAAGCCAGTTTCTCCATGCTCCTACTACTTCTCATTGGGGTGCTTGTAAAAGGGTTCTTCGTTATCTCAGGGGTTCTTCTACTCAAGGTCTTCTCTTTCAACCTTCTCCTCGAATGCAGCTTGAAAGTTTTGCGGACGCCGATTGGGCTAGTTCTATGGATGATAGGAGGTCTACCACCAGCGGTTACCGTGTTTTCCTTGGCCCGAATCTTATTGCTCGGAGCTCCAAGAAATCGAGTGGTTGCTAGGAGTAGCACGGAGGCAGAGTACAGGTCCTTGGCCTCAGTCACAACAGAGTTGGTTTGGATAAAATCTTTTTTTGCTGAACTTGGTTTATCTCTTCTTCCCCGGTCTGTCATATGGTGTGATAACATAAGCGCCATTTCCTTAGCATCCAATCCTGTTTTTCATGCACACACAAAACACATTGAAGTTGATATCCATTTCATCAGAGAAAAAGTGGCTACTAAGGAAGTGGAGGTTCGGTTCCTTCCATCAGAAGATCAACTTGCGGATGTCTTAACTAAGCCTGTGGTTGCTGATCGATTTCATCATTTGTGTTTAAAATTTTCTTTGCAGACTCCCCCCTAGCTTGGTTTGAGGGGTGTGTATTAGAATACTCCAGATAGTTCTAGATACTTTCATGTTAGTTACAAGTTGTTAAGTTTGTTACAAAGTTAGTTACAAGTTAGTTAATAGCAGTTAGGTTCTTACTTGTATAAATATCCAAACCACAAAGAATAATGAAGTTGTTCGGTTTCATTTTCTCAATATCTCAAATGTTTACATTCCTTTATATTTGTTCTGCATATTAACACTCTCTATCTCCTTCTTCTGCCTTTATTTACAATATCTAATTTACATTACAAATCATATTTCATAAGAAAATTACGAGAAAATATAACAGGTTGTAACACATGAATCGAATCAATGTTAATCGGGATATAATTTTAAATAACGACGTTGGCTTATTTATTGGAATGTATAACTTGAATGGAATTCAAGAACTTGTCGTCGGAAGCCAAAATACTTAGGGTGTGTCAACGAAAATATGTACCAACAATTTATTGAACATGATTAACTATTTTTAGTTATTAGAAAATTCAAATTAAATTCATAGCTAATTATTTCGACTTATTTTCTAGCGCAAAATATATTTGATTAGAAACTGATATAAGTTTTGAATCAATTAAAGTTTTAGCTCCAACACATTTTGGTAATTTTGGTAATTCCAAATCATTCCATATGGGTTGCAACCTTAATGAAAAAACAAATCAATAAGATTGATATTGATGTGAAATCAAAATTAAGCTTGATTTTGCACAATCTGGACATATCTACTTAAAATTTTCACTTAATACTGTTAGGAATAGTGCCCTTAAAGCAATTATGAATTGTTTTTGATTATTAACAAAAACGACATTTATTTTCGAACTCTTTTGCATATTGTATGTATTTTCTTGAACATCATGAAAATCCCTAGTTTATTTATTGTAACCATAATCTTAGTATATAAGAGTTATATACAAGAGGATTAAGATTATGGATAATAAACTAAAAAATAAGTCCGTGATGAAATTAATTAAAGTATGAGATCTTTAATTAAAACATCTTAGTGGGGGCATTTATATATGATTTGATCATATAGGACTTGGACCGATTTAATTTGAATTTTCCATACAAATTCCGTTGTAGAAATGGAAAATCAAATTAAATCACTAGATGATCATATATGGATAAATCTTAATCCTGAGTGATTATAGACTCCTGTTTATTTCTATGTGATTCTTAATTTGCTCGTTTAAGTTTGTCCTACGACATTCCCAACACTTGCATTTTAGATTCACATTTGAATTAAATAGCTGGGAATATAAATTCACAGATATGAAATCCATTCCTTCTTGCGTGAAGTAGAAAGACGATTCTCTCATTTGTTAATTTTGGAACTGAATGGTTTGAGATCTCTAATTTATAATCTGATTATAAATTAACCATTCGCTAGTGAATTAATGGTAAATGAGGATAAGAAGTAATTGAAGAGTTTTAACGGATACTACCTAGCTTCAATTATGAATTGTCTATGGAGGATTAATCTATATGTAATGATTATATAAGTGGACTACTCATTTCGTAGAGTAAGATATTCTATAATTATAAGAGTGCAATTCCGAATTTACAGTGGAGTAATATCGGAATTAATAAGTCGAATAAATTAATTAAAGAGTTAATTATTTATTCGATTTATTGGAGCTTATAATTATAGGTCCATGGTCCCCGGTTCGCCTTCCTAGAGTAAACGGGTTAGAAATAATATTTCCAGTTCCTAAGAGTTTATGGAAAAGAGTTTTTCAAAATATTTGGGCTAATATATTAATATTAGTTAATTTCGGGAATGTATGATATTCTACAGTTTTGACTGTATTTGGAATTAAATAAATATAAGATATTTATGATATTAATATAATTATTAAATTGATAATTATATTGGATAATTATTATTAGAGTGTAAATCTATCTAAAATTATGAATTCTAGGTTAGATAGGAATTGAGTTGGAGTGGGAAACTAATTGAACAAGACCTATAAAAAGATACCACATCTCACCTTTGAAAGACATAATTTACGCATACCAATTAGCCAACAACAATTCGGCCGTCCACTTTTCAAAGTGCAATATTTTTTGTCAACCTTCAATCTGTTTTATGATAAAACAATAGTGGCATTCCATTGCACTATTTCCTTTTGATTTGTAATTGTGGGGTATTTCTTGAAGAAAACCAATTTGTCAAATCAAACAATTGGCCAGGCCAAACAAGTAATTTCAAAATCAAATTGTTTGGGCAAAATTGACGTGTTTTTGGGTCAGCCAGATTACGCCGCAAGTCCGCAACGCTGATTTGGTGATATTTTCTTTTATGTGATTTTGTGGTTTAACTTTTACCTAGTTCAATTTCCCTCCTATACAGTTAGCCCAATCCTACGATCTCATGAGTTGAGTACATTGTAGGAAAATAAAAGTTAGGAACTTAGAATTATTATTTGGGTGCCCACACTGCTAGTTGATAGGAAGGATCGAATTGGAAGATCGCGGTGTCTACGAGCCGAGGATTCGAAGGATTGACGGAGAAAAGCGAAGAACAAGAAAATCGTCGAAAGAGGTAAATTTTCTTTTCTTCTTTTTAGTTTGAATAAATTTAATAAGCATGATCTTGTGTTCTTATATCTAAAACTCAATTTTTGAAATCTCACGCTTCCGCTTCCGTTCGATTAGATCGAAAAGCCGGATCTTATTTGGCCCGGATTAGATCCAGGACCCGAATAATTTCCAACAAATGGTATCAGAGCCATTTGGATTTTGATATAAGAACTAGATCTACTTTATTAAATTTATTTTGGAGTGGATTTAGGATTTGATCTTGCCTGTTTTGATATATGGATGCATGTGCGTCTATTAATTTTAAGGCATCAATTGTCATATTTATTATTTCGCGGATTAATATTTATGTGATGTATATGTGATATATATGCCATGCATATTGATATGTCATTCATGGAACCCACTCCCAAGCATGTCATGCATCATGATAATTGAATTGTTTAATTATTATGATAGATCTATGAGATGGATTGAAATTGATATAAAAGTGTTTTTTTATGGTTTTTTTTTTAAAAAATTGATATAAAAGTGTTTTATATAATTTTTTAAAATTTGTATAAAAGTGTTTTATATAATTTTAAAATTTTGTATAAAAGTGTTTATATGATTTTAAAAATTGGGATAATTGTTTGGAATTAATTTTGTGAAAATTGAATCCGGTTTTTATGAAAAATCTTCGAATTACATGTTTTAGAAACAGAAATTATTCGGATTCGCGTTCGGGCAGCTCTGGGCAGTCCAGGCAGCTCGGGCAGGTCCCGGGCAGACTCGGCAAGGTCCCGAACAGGGCTCGGGCAGGTTCCGTTTTTAGTTGGCGCGTTGTTTCCTTTGTTCTTTTATGAAACTTTTCCGTTTTATCCCTATTCCCTTAATTATTTTGATAATTTAGGGGTTTTTTAAAATTGATTAAAATTATGATTTAATTTCTAAAAGTTAGATTTTTAAATTAGAGAATTTTAATCAAAAGACCAATATGATTGGACTTGGCTTATTAAAACATAAGATGTTTTATAACTTAAATATTTAGGAAATATTTATTATAAAATAATGAGTGGGAGAAGGATTCATGACAATAAATCCTGTGGCCTCCTTTATTGATCAAAGCACCGTGAGATTTAAGTGACGCCTCGCAATGCTCAGATTCGTCCCCCTACGGATGACTTTCACTTAAATCAATAATCAAGGCTTAATCTCCGAAAGGATAGGAATTTAAAATTTAACTCTTAATTTTCCTACCCTACGGCGGCGATTTTGAGTTAATTTTTAAAATCCGAAATAATGGGTAACACTCATAAGGATACAATCAAATAGTTTGGATGTATCTAGGCTAAATTAAAAGGTGATTAATTAATAAATGAAGATATGAGATGTCTTGATTATTTATTTTATTAATCTGAGATGGTATCGATTTAATCGTCATTTGATTTGACCTACCCTACGACGGCTTTTCAAATGTGAGATTAAATTACCTTGGAATTAGTAGGATAAACTTTATTGCTTTCATGCATCATGTTTATGATTCCTAAATTTAATGTTCTATGATGTTCATTCGCTTATTTATGTTGCTTTATTTAATTTTCAGCAATGATGTCTTGTCCTATGCTTGAACTGTTGAATGATTCATTAACTGGAGAAAATTGTGACAAGTGGAATAGTAACATGAATATTACACTCGTATGTGAAAACCTTAAAGGCAAGAAGCAAGGTTTCTCTAAACCAAAGGGAAATTGTTTCCACTGCAGTGAAGAGGGGCATTGGAAGAGAGACTGCCCCAAGTTTCCCTCCAAAGTAAAGGAAAACAAGAAACGTAAATATGATTTACTTGTTCTTGAAAGTTGTTTGGTAGCTAAAGATTCTTCTACTTGGGTAGTTGACTCTGGAGCTACTAATCATGTTTGTTCTTCCTTACAAATGCTTAGTTGTTATGAAGAGCTTGCCGATGGGTCTTTCACAATGCGAGTTGGCAATGGTGCAGTGGTTTTGGCAAAAGCAAAGGGGAGTAATTAAGCTTAATATTAGAGATAAAATATTGATTTTAAGCGATGTTTATTATATTCCCTTTAGTAGAAATTTGATTTTGTTTCAAAATTGCATGAACATTTATTTTCACTATCTTTTAATGATAATTCGATTATTATTTCAAAAAATGGGCGTGATATTTGTCTTTCGCAAAATTGGAAAAACAGACTCTATTTAATTAAGCCTAATGAACAACCACCGCTAAATGCCGAAATGTTTAAAGTAGAACATCCTAAACCAAAAGGCAAAAGGTTTCTCAAGATGATGAAACATATCTTTGGCATCTAAGGTTAGGGCATATTTCACTAGAAAGGATAAATAGGCTTGCAAAGGATGGTCCTTTGAGAGAGCTAAAAGTTGGCACTCTTCCTGTTTGTGAATCCTGTCTAGAAGGAAAAATGACTAAGAGACCTTTCTTTGCAAAGGGCAATAGAGCCAAAGAACCACTAGAGCTTGTGCATAGTGATGTTTGTGGTCCCATGACCACACAAGCTAGAGATGGCTTTGAGTACTTCGTCACTTTTATTGATGATTACTCGAGGTTTGGATATGTTTATCTCATGCATAGAAAATCCGAGACTTTTGAAAAGTTCAAGGAATTTCATGCGGAAGTTGAAAAGCAGCTAGGAAAATCTTTGAAGTGCCTTCGATCTGATCGAGGGGGCGAGTATGTCGATACTGAGTTCAAAGATTATTTGCTAGAGCATGGTATTTTGTACCAACTCACAAAGACTGGCACCCTCAAAGCAAAATGGTGTTCCGAAAGGAGAAACCGAACGCGTTGCTTGATATGGTTAGGTCGATGATGAGCTACGCGACACTGCCTGATTCGTTTTGGGGGTATGCATTGCAAACGGCGGTTTACATTTTGAATGTAGTTCCATCTAAGTCAATCCAAAAGACACCACTAGAGTTGTGGAATGGGAGTAAAGTTAGTTTACGCCACTTTCGCATATCGGGGTGCCCAGCACATGTACTGAAAGGAAAGACTGGAAAGTTGCATCCACGTTCAGAAGTGTATCTGTTCGTTGGATATCCCAAAGGAACGAGAGGAGGTTTATTTTATGATCCGCAAGAAAAAAAAGTAATAGTTTCGACTAATGCTGTCTTTCTTGAGAACGATTATATAGAAAACTTCCGACCTCGAAGTAAAGTTGTACTCGAGGAGTTACTTTATGATGAGATCAGACCACAACCAACAAGAGTTGTTGGAGAAATCGCTAAAAAAATACCATTATACCTAATCAGAATGGCATGATACCTCGACGCAGTGGGAGGGTGATTAGACCACCAATCCGCTATTGTCAAATTGCAGAGGCAAATGTTGCAGTCTTTGATGGGGTAGACGATGATCCATTGTCTTTTCGACAAGTGATGGAGGATTCTGATATAGCGAGGTGGCTTGAAGCTATGAACGAAGAAATGGATTTGAACCATAGGGTTTTGTAGCCGAAGGTCAAGAGCAGAAAGTCTGCAAATTGCTTAGATCCATTTATGGGTTAAAGCAAGCCTCAAGGTCATGGAACCATAGATTTGATGAGATGATCAAGTCTTGGTTTTGACCAAAGTGATGATGAGCCTTGTGTATACAAGCAGATCAATGATGTAAAGTGGCAATTTTAGTGATTTACTTAGATAACATTCTACTAATTGAGAGACATGTCCCATATGCTTTAGGGCAAGTGGGAGATTGTTAGGGATAGTGCCCTTAGAGCAATTATGAATTGTTTTTGATTATTAACAAAAGCGACATTTATTTTCGAACTCTTTTGCATATTGTATGTATTTTCTTGAACATCATGAAAATCCCTAGTTTATTTATTGTAACCATAATCTTAGTATATAAGAGTTATATACAAGAGGATTAAGATTATGGATAATAAACTAAAAATAAGTCCGATGATGAAATTAATTAAAGTATGGGATCTTTAATTAAAACATCATTAATGCGGCCCGAACATTTTGAATGTGACTGTCTTTATCCAGGACTGGTCGATGTGGAGTCATCTTAGTGGGGGCATTTATATATGATTTGATCATATAGGACTTGGACCGATTTAATTTGAATTTTCCATACAAATTCCATTGTAGAAATGGAAAATCAAATTAAATCACTAGATGATCATATATGGATAAATCTTAATCCTGAGTGATTATAGGCTCCTGTTTATTTCTATGTGATTCTTAATTTGCTCGTTTAAGTTTGTCCTACGACATTCCCAACACTTGCATTTTAGATTCACATTTGAATTAAATAGCTGGGAATATAAATTCACAGATATGGAATCCATTCCTTCTTGCGAGAAGTAGAAAGACGATTCTCTCATTTGTTAATTCTGGAACCGAATGGTTTGAGATCTCTAATTTATAATCTGATTATAAATTAACCATTCACTAGTGAATTAATGGTAAATGAGGATAAGAGGTAATTGAAGAGGTTTAACGGATACTACCTAGCTTCAATTATGAATTGTCTATGGAGGATTAATCTATATGTAATGATTATATCAGTGGACTACTCATTTCGTAGAGTAAGATATTCTATAATTATAAGAGTGCAATTCCGAATTTATAGTGGAGTAATATCGGAATTAATAAGTAGAATAAATTAATTAAAGAGTTAATTATTTATTCGATTTATTGGAGCTTATAATTATAGGTCCATGGTCCCCGGTTCGCCTTCCTAGAGTAAACGGGTTAGAAATAATATTTCCAGTTCCTAAGGGTTTATGGAAAAGAGTTTTTCAAAATATTAGTTAATTCCGGGAATATATGATATTCTACAGTTTTGACTGTATTTGGAATTAAATAAATATAAGATATTTATGATATTAATATAATTACTAAATTGATAATTATATTGGATAATTATCAATTAGAGTTTAAATCTATCTAGAATTATGAATTCTAGGTTAGATAGCAAATTGAGTTGGAGTGGAAAATTGTAGGTCCCAAGGGGTGGGAGTATAAGGTTTAGAAGGGGGGGTTGAATAAACTTTACCAACTTTTCGATTTAGTCCTTTTAAAAGTTTAGAGTTGATACTACATTTGTGTCCTTGGTGATGACTAATTTAGTTAATCAAGAGAGTTAGTCACTCAATGCACTGATCGAGTTGTTGATAAAATAACTCATTGTTAAGACCGAAGACTTAGCTCAACCGTAGTTTGTTTTCAAGGAAGACTTAACACCCTTAAATTTGGTTTAGTTATGATTTAATACTTGGTTTTAGTACTTAGAGATTATCAAGTGGATAGCAAATTTATCGTGAGTTAAACAAATAAGATGCAGGAATTAAAGTCTTTGAAATGTAAATGACACGACAAGTTTTTATAGAGGTTCAAGATGGGGTAATTCTTCTACTCCTCTCTTCTCGCAACTCTGGAGGAATCCACTAAGTATTGATCAAGATATCTGAGTGGTAATGTATCCGATACAAGTCTTGATCACATAGCCGACTTGATCCTTTGGGACTCGGCCTGGAGATGCTTGGTCCGCGGTGGCTTCTCGTGATGACTCACCTTTCTTCTTCACAGGGGCGCCTTTGCTACTACAGCCCACTTGCTCAAGCTCTTTGAACCTTTCTACAATCCTCCGTGGAATGTGGACCCCTTTTCTTCAAAAGTTCCTCTTCAACCGATTGAAGTTATCTTTCCTTCACAGTGAGTGTTGGATTGATTTTTTTCGTAGTGTAGGCTTGAGGATTGAACTTGAATAATTTGGGAATATTTTTGGTTACTGATTCAAATGTTTTCTTGAAATGTTCGTGGTTCTGTAACCTTGGAAACCTTCTCTCGAGTCATTCCTCAACCTTTTATAGTGATCTTTCAAAAATCTGCCCGTTGAAGAGATAGGTTTATTTTTGAAAGTCACTTGTGGTCGTTGGCTTGTATTGTTGCAGTCCTTGGAATTTCCACTTCCTCGTATGAATTGTTCTTGACTTTTCGAGTTCGACACGGTGCAAGTGCTTTCCATTGGTTTATTCCTCTTGCACGCTCCTGGACTCGAGCACTTCGAGAAAGGTAGCATGGAGGTATTACTTGTTTAAGTAATTCTCTTGATTTTCGGCAATGGATATCTTTCATTATCTCGACTTGATTGCATTTCCTTGCTTTCCCCAAGTGACTTAGAGTCACTTCCAATCATTGGATGACTCTTTCCGTCACTTCAACTTGAGACTTGGCTATCTTGAGTTGACTTGACCGATACTTTACTCACCGCACCTTGATCGAGTTCCGTCTTCTCTTTTTTTGCCATACTCATTTGCCTTGCAATGAGTCTTCCTTCTAGTCTCCGATTGTCTTCTTGCATGTTTAGGCATAGCCGACTTAACTCGGCTTGACCAGCCCTATTTATTACAATGCATTTACAACAAAAATGGGGTGCCAACTTCCTATTCTAAGTTTTACATGGCATTCAACAAAATCTAAACAATAAATTTCCCAACAATTTCCTCCTTTTTGATGATGCCAAAACTTAAAACATTCAAAACGTAAATAACAAAGATACATACAGATAGTGCATTCACGAGAGAATGTATGCGTAGAATCAATCCTTTTATTGATCATAACATTCTTGTCCTTTACACAATCTTTTACAAGGTGTATCGAGCAAACATCTATGTCTACGCTTAAAAAATAGAGAATTTGATTTATTACGTAAAACTTACATGAAATGTATTTACATAGTAAGATACATGAAGGGGTGGACAACAACACTTCATCTCCTTTTGCCTCCTTCTTTCATCTTCTTGACTCTGTCATCTTCTCGGTCTTCTTTCTTGTTCTCATCTTGACCGCTCTTCTTCTTCTTTTCATATGCCTTCCGGCGACTTCATCTCTTCTTAGTCTCTCTTATCTTTCCTCCCATAGCTGAGTTTGTCTTTTATTTTCTTCTTCAATTCTTTTCACATACTCAAGATTGTTCTTAGCCACTTGCGGATTGGCTACTTCACAAAACCCCAATAGATCCCTCCTTCTTGCCTGGATCTATGTACTCAATGTTTTTGGCGGAGGCCCAGGTCTCAAACCTCTTCCTCCACCACCGCTTCTTCCCTCTACCTCTTCCTCGGGCGTGTATTGTCTCGGGGTTTTCTTCTTCCCGGTGAGTGACTAGCGGAGTGACCAACAGAGTGATCGCGGTAGTCTCATCGCTCGCTGTCCTTCTTCACATAGTGTGAGACCCTTTTCCCAAAGATACAAGTCCAGTGCTTGAGCCATGGACATGTTTGCGAAGTATCCTTCAGATGCGAGCGTTTTAAATTCATCAACCGACCTTGGCTCGGCCGGCATCCGAGATGGCATAAGTGTCTGCTCTCACCGGAATGCCTCCATGTTGTTTCAAGATATCCATAACTCGGGTATTCATCCTTCCTTCCACTTCCTCCATCCCTCGCTTCAATGTCTTTTCTTTTTCACCATAGATACAAACAGAGTGTTGGAGTGGCGAGTCCTTTGGGAGTTTCTTTCGCCGATAATATCATTTTGTGACAAGACCTTGTTGGGGTTTGTGCAATCATCAAGGTCACATCTCTCGATCATTCCTCCTCAACAGACTTTCCTTTCTTTTCTCTCGAAACTTCCTCACCTGTCTTTTCCTTTACAGCTGCTCCCTCCTTCTCGACTTCAGATCTCTTCAGCGCTTTTAGGTATTCCTCTTCCCCCTTTTTAGCATCATCAAAGGAGAGAGGAACCCCTGGAAACAAACTAGCAAGTAGGAATTCGATTCTGCTAATAGCCAGGGAGTTCGCTTGAGTCAACTGCGGAGTATGCGGCGCGAAACTCAGAACGAGTAGCATTGGATTCATTTTTAAGCAACTTCATCTCAGCCATGAGAAGACTGAATTTGCGATCCATGTTTTCTTCCATACGCAGGAGCTCAATCTTATTTGGCTCACGCAGCAGCTTTATCTCAGCAGTGTGAGATTCATGCATGTGCTCAATGTGTTCTTTCGTTTTGTCTTTGCATCGCATTCTCAGATTCTCGCCGCAGACCAACGACTTGTTGAACAATGTTCGAAATATCTAGCTTGTTCCACAAGCATTGCTTCTTCTTTGTTGCCACCACTCCCGGATTCGACTATTATGCCTCTCAAGTCGCCAGAAGGTTGGCATCTCTCGTTATCGATCTCATGTCCATTGAGGCCTGGTGCCTCTCCATCCGTTCAATTTCAGCAAATAATGCTTTGAACACCTCCCGAACTTCAGTTGTTTCTCTTTGCGGTAGGTGACGGCCAAGCAACGTCAAAATCATACTCATTTTGGAATGATGGTGTCGATGGAATGACAGGATGCAGTCCGTGGAAGCGCCGAGATCTCTTTCTTACTCTTGGGAGGTCGGGTAACTCAGAGAGAAGGGAAATGATTCTACAAAGGAATCATCACGGCAATCGGGATTTGTTCAATGATGAGTGGTGCTCGTGAAGTTCGTTGTGGAGTCGAACTCCCTGCGCCTTGGGGATCTGCGCGGTGGACTCTATTCACCGGGGTCCATGTTGTGAAGTTGACCCAGCTTGCCGAGCCTCATTTGTCTCAACGGCCTTCGTCGGTCTCGGTGGTTTTTCCAATTGAGTTGACTGGTCAGTCCTCGGCCTTATCAAAAGCGTCATCGGACGATGATGAGATTTCCATGGGTGGCTCATCATCAAAGTTGAAAGTTTGACGAGTAGTCTTAAGGTCGACTTGCTCGTGGTTGGAACATCCTCGGTGAGTCTTTTGGATCGATCACGAGGGGATGACTCACCTTCATCGTCTTCTTCCGATCCCAAAAAAAGGTTACATCGGGATTATCCCGGGAATCGTGAAGCGCACTTATCTCCTTTTTCGATGGATCAATGATAGCGGGAGGGATGTTCTCAGACTTGACTTCTTTACCCGGGAAGTCTCAACCTCTCGTTGGCCTTCATTACCTCCCCGCAGATCTCAATCTGCGGCGAGGCACTGGACATCCTCGCTTGATGTCACCGTATCTTAGGGTCTTCTACGGTGGCATCCATTGGAGTCTCAACCCCATGGATTGCACTTTCATCGCCCAGTGTTAACTCCCGGGGTTGTTCCTTCCGTGCCTCGATCGCATCGCCAGCGTCATTAGCCTTCGAGCGAGTTGGCACCTCGGAGACAGATCTCAATCGTTTGAGCCTCGTTGATGACAACTTGTTGTGTACTTTGTGTTTGTTCCTTCTCCACTTCGCCTCCTAGATTCGTTGTGGAGTCATCCGCAAGCATCCTCCGACCTTGCCGCAGTGGAGGATTTTCCCCCACGGCGCACGCACCGGTGAGTGACTTGGAGTGGGGTCACTCGTCTCCGGACTCTGGCTGTTCCACCGAGTGTTCGGCCGTTGGGGCGGTGGTAAGACACCTTCATTAGGGTTGGCTCGATTGGGGTCCCCACTATCCGATTTCATCGCCAGTTCCTTAATTCTTTCTTCCGAGTGAGTTTGGGAAATGGTGGCGGCAAGAATAACGGTGGTAATATCGCACCACTCCCATTGGGTCTATCTCGTTTGTGTTTTGGAGGTCTCTCCGGTCCCTCCATCATTCTTTGCTCATGAAGGATTTCGGATTCGTGCATTGCGTCTTTGCATTTGCAACTCTTCCGTGGCAGCAAAGGTGTCCGGATCCTCATCACTTTCTCGATAGGACGTCAAATAGAGGATGTGTATGTTCAGTAGTGCGGTGATAGGGCGAGGATCTTTGGCCTTCTCACGTGTCTCGGCCTTCCTCTCGCCTGTCTCTCTCCTTCTCCTTGTCCTTGAAGATGCAAGATATCGTGCGATTTTCTTCATCCATCTTGCTTGGACCATAGTGGTCACTCCAATAAAGTTCAACATTCCTCTTCTTCTTCGATAAACTCGGGCCTTTGGGAATGTTCCCTGGATCGACTCAACTTCCACTTCCTCCACTCTCGCAGACGATTTTGGATGTCCGGATAAGGTGGGGATAGGATCATCACATCATCATCATCTCTATCATCTTCTTCTTGTTGTCCTCGTTCTCGTTCGGGGATAGAAGGTAGCAAGCTCGTGCTCCATATCACCAGTGCGTCTGCATTGAGGAGGGGATACAACCTGTCAACAACAGCGGGTTTTCTTTCTCGGCTACTTCTTGTGTCTCATTTTGCTCAACTACAACTGGTGGGTCTTGACATCGCTGATCGCTTCACAGACTTGCCGTTTCATTAATAATTTCGGAGACTCTACTTCTCCAGCTAGCCTCCAGATATCTGTTTTTAGCCGAGTGGTGACTCAGCCCGGTTTCTCAAGCTCGGGAACGCTTGAAGATTCTTCTTCTTCTCCTTGTTTTTACCAGAGGGATTTTGTTTGGATATAGTTTCTCCAGTCTGGCGCGGGGGCGTTTGTTGTTTTTTTCGAGGAGCCGCCGTCTTGCTTATCGTTCTCCTCTTTTTTGACGAGGAGAGGGTATTTGAGATTCCTTCTTCTGCAGCTGCCGGGGCGGGAGACACGGCCTGCGGGGCCGGGTGACTCGGCTGCGGCGGGAAGCAGATTTGGTTTTCTTTTTTGTCGCAGGGGCAATAGATTCTCTTAGTAGTGCGGGCAGCCTTCTTCTTTGGTGGAGAGGAGACAGTTGTATCTTTAGGGTCAACCGATTCCCCCTCACTGTGACGCCTCTCTTGGCGTAGGCTCTCTTCGTGCGCGCAGAGAGGTTTGATCTCGAACATCATCTTGTTGACATGGAACGCCTTTCCATGTCGAAGAGGGACTCCTTTACCTCCATCACCGGCCGATCACCAGACCGTATCCGGGGATCCTCCAAATGCTCCATTCTCCTTGAAGGATTTGTTCCTACATTCTCGCGAGTCTGCTTTTGTGAGACAAACAAACTCAAAGTTCACTTTCTTTTCTTCAATGATCGCGGCCATTACGATCATTTTCGCTTTGACGGTTATTGGTCAAAGCCGCCAAATTTGATGTCTATGCATTTGGCAACGATGTCCAACAATTTGTGGTAGTCCTCCTTCAAGACCTCTTGTTGTTACGGTGTAGACTATCTAATCAAGATAGTCGGTCTTGGCTACTTCCTTCCAAGCTGGCAGCCAAGTCAACATTAGCTTCATTGATTTGGTGCTCCTTCCGCGGTAATGGCGGTGTTACGCCAAATCCTTGGCGGTGATGATGAACTCCTTCCCGTGAACAGAGGATTTGATCCCCTCATCGTGAATCTCAGCGTTCACGTAGAACTGTGCGACCTCTTCCATATAGGTCATCGGGAGCTCCATCGTCAGAAATGGTTTCAGTCTGGAATTTTCGAGCTTTTCAGTGATCTTCTTTATGAGGGCATCATCGGACCCCTGTTTGACCATACCCTCGAAATCCACAGTAGACCCGGTGTGGATTTGCTTTCCTAGCTTGACGAAATCATGAGTAGATGCCATTTTTCAGTATTTCACCGAATGAAACTTAGAAGTTGATTTGAAGATTGATAGGGTTTTGAGAAAGTTTTTGCCTTTGCTTCTGAGAGAGAGAAATGAACAGTTTTGGTAATGTGTGAGAGAAACGGACGAAAAAGGTTTAAGTATGGTTCATGAAAGGGCGTGCGGGTGGTTTTTGAAATGTGATCGAAATCAACGGCTTAGATTTTGCAAGCCGATTAGCATTTAATGTCTCGTATTTAATGCGACAAAGATTTATATCCTATCATAAGCTTGGTGTGCAGCTTTTGCAGACATCGCGTCATAATTATCTTGCCGACGTCATTCTTAAAAACATTCCCGCTTAGTAAAAGCAATCTGCGTTTTTGTCACTTTGCTCATAAATGACTACCTTATCCTTTAGCCGATTTAATTCTTCTTCTCACGATTCTCCTAGTGACTCAAATTGTATCGCCTAATTAGGTATAGTCTTTCCGATCTGGTGATTCACTTAGCTGATTTTGAGAGTTCAGCTCTTTTTCCTTTTTGTGTTTCATTTCTTTTCTTTGAGTCTTCTGAGTGTCAGCTCAGCTCAATTAACCCTAACTCATGCTTGAGTTCTTCAAATCTTGACTCACATAATGGTTTTGTGAATATGTCAGCCAACTGTTTATCAGTTGAAATATATTCTAAGGTGATGTCCTTCTTTTCAACATGATCTCTTATGAAGTGATATCTGACATCGATATGCTTTGTTCTTGAGTGCAACACAGGATTTTGAGTGATTGCAATTGCACTTGTGTTATCACACATGATTGGAATTTCCTTTTCTTCAACTTCATAGTCTCTCATTTCTTTGTCTCATCCATAGGACTTGGGCAACAAACATTTGCCGCAGCCTATGTATTCTGCTTCATTTTGTAGAGGTGGCTATTGAATTTTGCTTTTGCTAAACCAGAAATTAGCCTTTGTTTCCAAGAATTTGACATGTGCCTCGAGGTGCTCTTCCTGTCAACTCTACATCCAAAGATAGTCGAGTCCGAATATCCAATTAGCTTGAATCCACCTTCCTTTGGATACCATAAGCCAACTTCTTGGCTTCCTTTCAAATATCTCAAGATCCTCTTGGCTGCAGTCATATGGCTTTCTTTTGGAGCAGATTGAAATCTTGCACATACACCACATGAATGGATTCCTCTGTAACCATAGTCCTCTTGTTGAGTACTCTGTAGGCTTTGCTTTCAGTTGAGTATCCCAAGAAGATACCTTCATCGACTTTAGCATCAAAATCATTTAGATTATCTTTGCCATTGTTATGGATGAAGCATTTACATCCAAATATTCTAAAATATGCAACATTTGGTGTATGTGCAAGATTTCAGTCTTTGTCAGCTGTCTGTTTATCATGCATCTATTTTGAGTGTAGCATCTTTGTGTTTATTCTTCACCAAAATCTTTTAGGTAGCCCCCCCTTGCCTAACATGGTCCTGGCCGCTTGCTTTGAGAGTTCTATTCATTCTTTCGCAACTCCATTCTGTTTGTGGAGTCCTTCTGAGATAATTCATGACCAATGCCATTTTCAATACAATATCGAGTTATTATACCATTGACAAACTCGGTTCCCGTGATCGATCTTATTTTGATAATGGTTTGGCTCTTCTCATTTTGAATCCTCTTCATCAGCTGTGGTAGTTTCTGTAGAGTTTCTTTTTTCTTACACATGAATATTGTCCACGTATATCTTGAATAGTCATCTACTATCACCAAGGTGTATTTCTTCCCACTTATGCTAGTTGGTTCAACTGGACCAAATAGATCCATATGTAGCAGATGCAATATTCTTGTTGAAGATGGACATGTCTTTTCTTTGAATTATGATTTGATTTGTTTTCTCTTCTGACATGCGTCACATATACTCTCCTTCTTGTATACTGAGTCTGGAAGTCCTTCCACAAGATTGCTTCTGGAAAGCTTATTAATCGTTTTGAAATTCAGGTGACTAGAACTTCTTATGCCACGTGACCAACTTGATTCAAATTGTGCTCTTTTTGCTAATAGACATGTCTTTGGTGTTGCGGTTGACCAATCCACGACATACATGTTCTTTTGTCTGCATCCTTGCAGCACAACTTTATTTGATTCTGTATCCTTGATTTGGCATATACCCATGTTAAATCCAACATTATAACCATTGTCACAGAGTTGACTGATGCTTAGCAAGTTGAAGTTGAGTCCTTCAACATATGCAACATCTGTGATTTCTAATCCATTTTTCTTGATGGATCCAATGCCTCTTATTTCTCTTGGAGCCGCATTTCCTCCAAATATGACTTTTGCTCCTTTGACTTCCTTGAATTTTGTGATTTTTCTGTTTTCTCGTCATATGTCCGGAACAACCACTATCCATGTACCAGGTTCCTTGGCACTGTTTGTTCCTTGAACTCGCAAACAAGGAAATTAAGTTTTAGGTACCCATATTTGTGCGGGTCTTGAGGGGTTAGTGTTGTAAGATGATCCAACCAACCTATAGCCAAATGATTTGACTCTAAGGGGTTTCCATCTATCAGTGCCATAATCATAATTAATTTTGGCAAATTGCTTGGGGATTCTAGGTTCATACACTGTCTCTTTTGTCTGTATGCCTGTATATGTGTTTTAGCAATTGCCTTCTTTGGGTAGTTGTGATATCTCTGAGTGTAGTGGCTAGGTGCATATGTGTGCTGATGAAAGCTCTTATACCTTTGGAATGTCCTTTGGTGAGTTCTAGGCCTTTGCCATTTGGGCTTATATTCCATAGGTCTTTGCTGATAGTTCACACCATTCAAATGAGCTTGGCTTGGGTATTTTCTACCATTTCCATCATATGTGTTTCTTTCATAGAATTTCTGGGGTTTTTGGTAGCTCTGTTTCTTCTTTACAGAGTATTTCTGTTTGAGTTTGAGGAACTTGGTGAATTTCTTCTGTTGTCCTCTCAAAGACACTCAATGGTTGTTTCCTTTTCCTTTATAACCAAGGCCGTTTGCTTGTAATTGTGCTTTGGAATAAATGTGTGTACACCATTTGGAGTTTTGGATTTTGAGATACTTCATTGCTTCAAGATCCTTTTTTCCAAAATCACTACTCTCTGAATCGGCTATGTCTCTTGACTTGGCATTTTTGTCTCGAGTCTCTTGACCAACATTGCCTTTTTCTTTTTCTTGTCTTCTTTCTCTGAAGACCTTTCTTTCCTCTTCATTCCTGTATTTGTTGACTACAAGATATGGGCAATCAATGGCATAGTGACCTGGTTGCTTACAGTTCCAGCATAGATATTCAACCTTTTGATCAGCTCTTTCCATTCTTGGATTGTCGGCACTTTGATATTCACTTTTTGATGACTGTTCTCTTGGTTGGCCTATCTTCCCTTGACTTGGGAGGAGCTGAGTGTCTTTTGGAGGATTTGCCCTTGCCTCTCTTGTAGTTCTTATTGAAGAACTTGTTGAACCTTTTAACCATCAGGGCTATTTCCTCTGGGTCAATGACTTCTTTGACCTCAACTCTCTTGCCATCCTTAACAATTAGAGCAGCTGTTTTGGGTACAACTGATTCTTCCTGGTCTTTTCTTCTCAGCTCAAATTCGTAGGCTTTGAGATCTGAGAATAGCTCATGGTTGGATGTCTTCGATAAGTCCATGGAGTGTCTTAGTGCCATGACCTTCATTTCCCATTCAGTTGGGAGACTTTTTTGGATCTTCATACACATTTCCTTCTGTGTATATTCTTTTCCAAGTGCAGATAGCTCGTTGGTAATTTCTGTGAACCGAGCATCCAGTTGATCCAGGTTCTCTCCTGCGATCGTTTTGAAATTCTCAAATTTCTGTACAGCCACTGATAATTTATTTTCCTTGATTTGTTTTGAGCCTTCACAAATCAATGTTAGCTTGTCCCAGATTTCTTTAGCCGTTTTGCATGATTTGACTTTATCGAACAATGCTTTGTCCAAGGTTTTGTAAAGAATGTCCTTGGCCACATTGTCCAGGTTATATCTTTTTCTGTCATCATTTGTCCATTCGATTATTGGTTTTTCAACCATACCGGGTCTAGAGCAACATCCTCTTCACCTTCACCGCAGACTCTCCTTTGTTGTGTTCACTTTTAAAATTTGCGTGGCCCATCCTCTATCACTATCCACATCTCATCATGTAATCTTTGATAGATGAGCTCGCATACGAATTTTCCTATCATCAAATTCTTCAATTGTGAACATAGGGATGCATGTCAAATTTGCTTCCATGATAATAATTTTTAAAAAAAAATTGAGAACTTAAGTACTAAAACAGACTTTGAAAAATTTGGAGATCTAGTTCAAGAACTTGGTGCGGAAGGCTCAATGAACCAACCGCTCCGATACCACTTGTAGGTCCCAAGGGGTGTGAGTGTAAGGTTTAGAAGGGGGTTGAATAAACCATACCAACTTTTCGATTTAGTCCTTTTAAAAGTTCGAGTTGATACTACACAGTTGTGTCCTTGGTGGACAACTAATTTAGTTAATCAAGGTAGAGTTAGTCACTCAAAGACTGATTTCGATTTGTTGATAAAATAACTCAATTGTTAAGATCAAGACTTAGCTCAATTGTAGTTTGTTTTATTGGAAGACTTAACACCCTTAAATTTGGTTTAGTTATGATTTAATACTTGGTTTTAGTACTTAGAGATTATCAAGTGGATAGCAAATTTATCGTGAGTTAAACAAATAAGATGCAGGAATTAAAGTCTTTGAAATGTAAATGACACGACAAGTTTTTATAGAGGTTCGAAGATGGGGTAATTCTTCTACTCCTCTCTTCTCCAACTCCTGGAGGAATCCACTAAGTATTGATCAAGATATCTGAGAATGGTATGATCCGGATACAAGTCTTGATCACACACGGTGACTTGATCCTTTGGGACTCGATCCGGAGATGCCTTGGTCACGCACCTTGTGTTGGCTTCTCGTGCGACTCGGCTTCTTCTTCTGCAGGCAAATGCGCGCTTTGCTACTACTGACCCACTTGCTCAAGATCTTTGGATTTGATCACGAAGCCCTCCAAAAACTCGAGACTGGTTCGACCTTGAACCTTTCTACAATCCTCCGTGGAATGTAGACCCCTTTTCTTCAAAAGTTTTCTCTTCAACTGATTGAAGTTATCTTTCCTTCATAGGTGAGTGTTGGATTGATTTTCTTCGTAGTGTAGGCTTGAGGATTGAACTTGAATGATTTGAGAATATTTTTGGTTACAGTTCAAATGTTTTCTTGAAATGTTCGTGGTTCAGTAACCTTGGTAACCTTCTTCTCAGAGTCATTCCTCAGCCTTTTATAGTGATCTTTCAAAAATCTGCCCGTTGAAGAGATATGCTTATTTTTGAAAGTCACTTGTGGTCGTTGGCTTGTCTTGTTGCGATCCTTGGAATTGCCACTTCCTCGTATGAATTGTTCTTGACTTTTCGGAGTTCGACACGGTGAAGTGCTTCCCATGGTTTATTCCTCTTCCACGCTCGGGGTGAGCACTTCGAGAAAGGTAGCATGGAGGTATTATTTGTTTAAGTAATTCTCTTGATTTCTATGCAACGGATATCTTTCGATTATCTCGACTGATCGTATTTCCTTGCTTTCCCCAGGTGACTTAACCTGACTTCCAATCATTGGATGATTCTTCCGTCACTTCAACTTGAGACTTGGCTATCTTGAGTTGACTTGACAGCGATACTTTACTCATTGCATCTTAGTTTGCACCTTGATCGAGTTCTCGTCTTCTCTTCTTTGCCATACTCATTGTCTTGCAGCAAGTCTTCCTTCCAGTCTCGTTGTCTTCTTGCATGTTTAGGCATAGGCGACTTAACTCAGCTTGACCAGCCCTATTTATTACAATGCAGTTTACAACAAAAATGGGGTGCCAACTTTCTATTCTAAGTTTTACATGGCATTCATCAAAATCTAAACAATAAATTTCCCAACAGAAACTAATTGAACAAGGCCTATAAAAAGATGACCACATCTCACCTTTGAAAGACATAATTTACGCATACCAATTAGCCAACAACAATTCGGCCGTCCACTTTTCAAAGTGCAATATTTTTGGTCAATCTTCAATCTGTTTTATGATAAAACAATAGTGGCATTCCATTGCACTATTTCCTTTTGATTTGCAATTGTGGGGTATTTCTTGAAGAAAACCAATTTGTCAAATCAAACAATTGGCCAGGCCAATCAAGTAATTTCAAAACCAAATTGTTTGGGCAAAATTGACGTGTTTTTGGGTCAGCCAGATTACGCCGCAAGTCCGCAACGCTGATTTGGTGATATTTTCTTTTATGTGATTTTGTGGTTTAACTTTTATCTAATTCAATTTCCCTCCTATTCAGTTAGCCCAATCCTACGATCTCATGAGTTGAGTACATCGTAGGAAAATAAAAGTTAGGAACTTAGAATTATTATTTGGGTGCCCACACACTGCCGTTGATAGGAAGGATCGAATTGGAAGATCGCGGTGTCTACGAGCTTCGGGGATTCGAAGGATTGACGGAGAAAAAACGAAGAACAAGAAAATCGTCGAAAGAGGTAAATTTTCTTTTCTTATTTTTAGTTTGAATAAATGTAATAAGCATGATCTTGTGTTCTTATATCTAAAACTCGATTTTTGAAATCTCACGCTTCCGCTTCCGTTCGATTAGATCGAAAAGCCGGATCTTATTTGGCCCGGATTAGATCCGGGACCCGGATAATTTCCAACAAATACATAATTCATATGACTAATTAAATACACCAGCTAGTTGTCCTTGAGGAGTAGACTAATGGTGTAGGGTGGATTTTGTTGGAAAGATATCATGATGTTCGAATTCCAACCTCTGAGTCACTTGGTCGTATAAATGATTTACCTAGTTGGCGTGGTTTGCAAGTTATTGCGTCAAGTTGAATGATTTGCATAGTGCGCATCAAAAAGAGTGGTATGGGTTCCCATAATAATAATAATAATAATAATAATAATAATAATAATAATAATAATAATAATAATAAATACACACTACAATAAAACAATCAAATTCCAACAAAATAATTTCAATGAAATAGAAAACCGTTGGAATTTTAAGGCATTGTTTGTTTATGTTTCCAAACACCTATTTCCAATTTCCAACTATTCATAAAAATGGAATCATGTTTGTTTATAAATTTTTCCTATAGAAATCAACATTTTCACTTCCCATTTTTTTACATAAAACAACATCTCAAATCTATAATTTCAATTTTCAACCGTATACACTATCTTACATGATACATCACTCATTAATCACTATTCTCAATTTTTTTATCCAAATATATATGTGAGACCCTCCATTAGTAACTTTATATACTTAAAATATTAACATATATATATATATATATATATATCTAATGGTACCCACTAACCTACAATCTTATAAATATAAAATTACACATTCAATTAAAATATTCAATCACTATCAACTTTTTAAATTATGATATATATAAAATACTAATTCAAAACTACTCAACCAAACATAATCTTATTTCCAAAGCTACATAAAACTCATTTTTATTGTTGTGATCATGAGAAACTAGAACTTGGTTATAAGCTTAATGTTATCAATGATATGAAAAAGAACCAAGTCACTAAGCATGTTGGTCATTATATTTCTAAAATTATTACATGCTTCAATTGTGGTAAAAAGGGTCATACGGTAAATTCTTGTTGGGCTTCAGATAGCTCTAATTATTGTTGGAGACCTAAAAGTCTCAATACTAAACCCAAAGAACCTAAACACTTAACGATACCATAAGAAAATTTTGTGATAGGTACTTGGCGCAACAAAAATCAAAGAAAATTCAAATTTTCAAATCGACAAGAAATATTTGCGCCACTTGATCAGGGAAGAAGATATTATCAAATTCCAAGAAGAAACTGTTATAAAAAATGGGATGGACATTATCCTTAGAATTGGAAAATTTGGAAAAGACATCATCAAAGATGATTTCCCAAGAGGAAGATACTACCACAAAGGGAAAGACATAATCCGTGGAAATGGAGAAATTGGTAAACCGTATCTCTTTATTTAAATACGCATTATGTTTTATTACTATGTATGCTTGTATTTTGCTTTAATTGTCATTATGATTTTTCCAAATATTTTTCGTAAAATTTTGAGGTCTCCACTAAATACTATTATTTTCTTAACTTTTTTGAAAAGGAGACCTTGTATATTGCTTGTCTAAACTCTTGTGTATTTACAAGAACTTGTATGTGTATTATCTCTTATGGATTTATAAAGCATAGTATACTTGTGACATCTCTTATTGCTTTAGCCTACACTTTTATCTATGTTTTTGTGCAAGATTGTTTTAAGAATTATGTAGGATATATATCTTCATCATCGGCTATCTACTTCATAATGTGTCGAGAGTGTCATAAACAATCGAGGTACGTTCACCTTTGTCATTCATCTCATAGACTCGATATAGTTTTTCCATATGTCTATGTGCTCATTTTTCAAGCAATTTTAAAGAATCTCATACAAATGCCATTAAATGGATTTTTCGAGTTTTGAAAGGCATTATTCGATAAAGCTTGTTTTACCCGAGACTTGTAAATGATTATATTTTGTTTTGATAAAATATTCGACTTTTATCCTCCTCTTAAATTATGTATTCGATTGCACATATTCATGTCCCTATTCTTGTTTGCTTTGTCAAAACTCTTGTTCAAATACTTCTTTTAAATGAGGTTTCAATTATATGCTCTCGGATTTTCAAATTTCAAAAGAGACCTTATATAGCTTCCTATAAGTATATTTCAACTTACATATTTAATTAAACTCTTGATGATTTTCTTTAAAGCATAATTTGTGTTTCTTGCTATAGTGTCTATATTATTCGATATTACTATGCTCTTGTGCAAGATATCTTGTTAAGATTTTGCAAGATTTTTTTTGGTATTTCGGAACAAGCTTGATGACCAAGGCAACATTGTTCGAAACAAGGAAAGGTTAGGAGCTCAAGGCTATTGTCAAGAAGAAGGTATTGATTATGATGAAACATTTACACCCGTAGCATGTTTAGAATCTACTCGCATTTTACTTGCCTATTCTTATTTTAAAAATTTCAAGCTTTACCAAATGGATGTTAAATCCGCATTTTTAAATAGTTTTATTCAAGAAGAAGTCTATGTAAAACAACCTTGAGGTTTGAAATTTTTTTTCGGCCAAATGATGTTTATAAACTTAAGAAGTCCTTATATGGTTTAAAACAAGCACCCGTTCATGGTACGATAGACTTAGCTCTTTTCTTTTGAAAAATGATTTTACAAGAGGTAAAGTTGATACTACTCTCTTTGTTTTTTGAAAAAGGGCAAGATTGTTTAATTGTGCAAATTTATGTTGATGATATTATTTTTGGTGCTACTAATGAATCCTTGTGCAAGAAATTTTCTAAGTTAATGCAAGGTGAATTTGAGATGAGCTTGATGGGGGAGCTAAACTTATCCCTTGGACTTCAAGTTAAGCAATGCCAAGAATGTGGTTATATTTCACAATCAAAGTATACAAAAGAACTTCTGAAGAAGTTCGACATTGAAGAAGGAAGAACCGCCATTACTCCTATGGCAACCAACATCAAGTTAGATAAAGATGCTAAAGACATATTGATTGACAAAAACGTTTGAGGTAGGTTTATCTACTTTTATTATTCCCATAGACTCGGCATTTTTTATGCCTTTTGTCTATATGCTCGACTTCAAAAAACTCCCAACGAATCTCATTAAAGTGTCGTTAAAAGAAATTTTCAAATATTTGAAAGGTACTTCTCCTTATGACTTGTTTATCCAAAGTTTTAAAACGTTCATATTTTTTGGGATAAAAAGTCCAGTGATAATAATTTCTCAAAATACGGTTCGTCATAATCGAACTAAACATATTGAGATTCTATATTTTTTTAGGGATTGAGTTTCTTAACCAAAAAATTGAGATGTGTTTAATTCCGTCTCAAGGATAACTCGCGGACATTTATTTTTAATCATTAACCGCTGAGTCTTTTACCTCATTTTGAGCTTGTTTAGAAATAATGTATATTGAATGAGGTCTATGTTTGCCTTTTCGTACGCTTTTAAAACTTAGGAGTGAAAAATCAGATTTTTGGTTGGAAATTCGAACAGAGACTGGACTTTAGTTTCAGACACAGGTTGACCGAGTGGTCAACCGGTGGACCACACCGGTCGAGACTCTGGTCAACTGGTCGACCAGTGCATTTTCAGTGATAAAATGGTTTCTGTCCAACTCTTTATCATTTTGCTCATTTCCCTCAAGTTCGAACCCATTTGCAAATTTCACACACAATTCACTCAAAATATTTTTATTTCTTGATAATTCTATATTTTATTGAGTTTATATTGTTGGCATATCATCCATGATACTCGACCTCTCCGATTAATTGGTAAGTTTAATTCCCTTTTAATCTCAATTGGGTTAAACCCTTGAGAGTGTACTTATACTTTGGTATTTTGATGCATTATTGTATATTTGTGATGAGAATTATGTATGATGATGAATTATGCTTGTATATTTACAATTGGTAATGAATTTTTGGGCATGATTGCATTTACAAGCATTATATACATCTTCGATTATATTCAACGCACACCAAGTGCTCGATAAAATGTCTCAACGAAAATCTCTTGAGTTACATGACTCTCTGAATTTCAAAAGTCGTATACGTTTATAGAGATTATGTTTTGTAACTCAAATGAGCTTTTACAACTTATCTTATCAAGTTTTCCCTTATTATTCGGATTCTTAAGTTCTTTGTTCACAAGTTCGATAATTCGATGAAAATGCGCATTTTGATATATGTTTATGATGTTTTTATCCTGCTAACATTCTTTTTGATGATTATAAAGGGGGAAAAACATGAATTGAGCTCAAAAGCTCAAAGAAGCTAGAAAAAGCTCAGAGAAAAACTATAAGCTATGATTGAAATAGCCAAAAGCTTTATACATAACTTATTCCAATTGTTGTATTATGGACCTTTATGCTTGTCTAATGATTTTCTTTGACAGTGGGAGCTTCTAAGCTCACGATATTCTAGTTTAAATTATAAAAGCTGAGCTTTTAGCTTTTAATTGTTGCTTCTACTTACTCTTAATTGTGCATGTTGATAGGGAGAGCTTTTATAAAATATTTTTGATAATCTTTGCTCATATCCTTGTTTGTTTATATCGTATTGGTGATTATTATCCGAAAAAATTGATTTTGTTTTTAAAATCTATATCCTTAAATTGTTTTGGTTTGTAATCATCAAAAATGGGGAGTTTGTTAGATAAATGTTTTTATCATGAATTTGATGATTATGTTTTAGTGTGTTTTTACACCAAAACAATGTGTCCTATATTGGTCCAAATACTCCTAATTGGTTTTAAAGTATTTTTTGGAGTATTTCTTAAAGATTATTCTCGACTAATCTTTAGCTCTCGTATCGAGCGATATTAAAAGTGATTTCTATGTTTTAAAGAGTTTTTAACTAATACCGAATACCATCAAGGTAAAATGGTGCTTGAAAAAGAAAGTTGGAGTTTTTCACGGACCGAAAACTCCTCGAATTGGTGGCCGAATTCGACCCTACGTCGTAGGTGCTGAGAGTTTAAGATTACATGTTTTCAGCAAATTTTGTACAGGGATGGGTCGACCACCCGGTCGACCGGTCCACCCTACGGGTTGACCCAGATGTACTCCCCTCCCATGCCTCTCTGTCTCTCTACTATTCTTTCTGTGATACAAGCAGGGACAGGTCGACCCCCCGGTCGACCTGTATGGGGTTCCAACTCAACGGACTGATTTTTGAATATTTGTATTGGTCAACCGGTCAACCACATGGGTTGACCAGTGTAAAATCAGTCGCTTTTTGAGTTTTTGGGAGACAAGTTTTCCTGGTTTTAGGGAGTTGATTTGTAACAGTTGTATTGATGATTTAATCTGTATTTTTTTTTTTTGAAGATTTCACTTCCTAAGAGGAGTCTATCAATGTACAAGATATCTTCTATAAATAGAGGAAGATTTGGAGCAACAAAGAAGAGGGAATACTACAACACAACAAGAAACATTCAAGCATACACTTTGTTCTTATATTTCTATATTCTTGTTGTAATAGCCTAAGGTCTTACACTTTCACATCTTGAGGTCTAGGCTTAATTATTTATTACACTTGCACTCAAACTTGTATATTTCATTATCGAGTTGTAATCTTGAATTTGTAGTCATCTTTCAACACAAGATATCCGTGTGAGTGTTCTTGTGGTAAGAACACACTTGGGTGATCTTAGGTGTTAGGTGTTAGTAGATTGTGGTAATCTTCTTATTGAAGAGTTTAATGCTCTTTGAGGTGTTGAAGAATTTGGTGTTCTTCAAGGTGGGAGATTGTGGTAATCTTCACAAGGTACCATAGAAGTATTGTGGTAATCTTCAAGGGAGATTGTGGTAATCTAAAAAGAGGTGTTGTACGGTGATGTTGCATTAATTGTCGTAATTAATAAAATATTTTTTTCTTTTTGAAATCAATCCCGGAGATACTGGGGTGGTAAAGGATTAGGCCTTGGTTGGGTTGAACCTCTATAAATCGATGCGTGTTGTTTAGTTCTCGCATTTCCATTCTTGTCTTGTCTTATTACATTCGAAAAAAAGGGCATAGCATAATCTATTCACCCCCTCTAAATTATCGTAGCCACTTGGACTTACATATACATATATATATATATATATATATATATATATGAATATGACCAAATGAGTCCAGGGTCCCCAGGTAAGAACATAGAGATTGACTGTTGATCTATTGTTTGGATAGTTATAATTTATCTTTTTTTTTTTATTTAGGCCTTTTTTTGGCATATTTAAAGGATATTTGAGTAATATTACAATTAAATAGACTTGTCAAAGATTTATTTTAGGTAATTTATAATCAATGTTTAAAGGAAAATCCTAATTTTTAGGAATCAACATATCTCTTCCGTAAACCTTAGACCACTCCCCCACAACCCATGCTTCTTTTCATTTAATCTTCAACCCATGTCTTCATAGAATCAAAGGATGGGGCGGCTTCACAGAATAACCAGAATCAACATATTTCTTTTTCCATTGAATCAATATATCTATTCCCAGAACAACCGGGCGTAGGGCTTCTTCCCGCCATCTTCAATGCCATCTTCAATGCCATCTTCACAGAACAACACCATCTTCACATATTTTCAGTCCCTCTTCATGCCATCTTTCATATATTTTCGAAGGGTTTGAAAATTCCAATTATCTACGCTTTTTTTGAGAGGTATGTGGTGTTTTATTGCTTTAATTTTGATTTTTAACCTAGGTTTTCTGTAATTTTGATTTAATTTTGAGATTATGTGTTTAAACAATTTAATTTGCACTAGAATTTTCTGATTCTGTATTTCGAGATTGTGTGTTTTTTAGAATAGTAATTCACGGATGTGGGTTTTTGAGATTGTGTGTTTATTGAGATTGTGTGTTTGTTTTCATGAATAAACCAGAAAATAATCATTACTAGAAAAGAATTTTCGAGAATGTTTACATTCGGATAACCATAATATAGTTTACCGAAAATAATTTCGAAGAATTCTTGGGTAACAGAAGTGAGACGAGGTTATTGGGAATTTTATCCTTCATACACAACACAATGTGTGTTGGATTCTATCATAATTGAAAATTTTGCGGCATGATATGTCTGCTATGTATAATATGGGTTGCTTTCTTAGTACATTTTTATGCTTCGATAGTACATGTTTATTGCTTTTATTATATATTATGTAGTTGATGTTTGGGTATTGTTTTTAATGTTTGATTGGTTTTGTGGTATATATATATATGTTTGGAGCATGTGCTTATTCCTTGTTGTGTTTCTCAATTTTACATGGGGTTGCTTATATGAAGTTTGGATTGGCTTCTTAGCAATGGACTCATGTTATGATGGTATATGTTTTTTTGATTTCATGGTATATTTTGATATTTTGTGTGTTCTTAATTTTTTTTCTTGTCTTCAAGTGCTTTAAAAAGTGTTAATTGGAATGACAAAAGGTAGCGGGAAACTGAAGGTTGTATCTAGTAGTCAGGAACACGAGAGGGGATCACAGTGGTGTTGGGAGGGGGAAGGTGTTTTATTGACAAAAATATTGGCCCTTTAATAGTATATGAAGTTGTGATTGCTTCATTGTTAATAAATTTATGCTTTATAGTATATTTTTTTTGGTTTCATTGTACATAGTATATGTTTTGCTTTTTTGGAATAGTTATTACTTTAGTAGTAGCGTTTTTATGCTTCAATAGGTCATGTTTCTTGCTTAATAGTATATGAAGTTGGAATCGCTTCCGTATTAAAAGATATATGCTTTTATAATACCATTGCTTTTGCTTTCATGGTACATAGTATATGTTTTTGCTTTTTTGGAATAGTTATTGCTTCAGTAGTACTGTTTTATGCGTCATTAGGTCATTTTATTTAAGAAATAATTTTGCAAACATGATGTACAACAGAATGAGAATATAAAATTAAAACCGCATTACAAAAATAAGTGATCAGAAATATTTAATTACAAAAAATACACGATACCAAATTATATGCTAAAGAAGCAAAATTAGTATGATTAAAACACGTTTGGTAAAACTGAAGTAGCGAACTTAATAATATTGATGAATAAAATTAGTTAGCAATTAAAACCTATCAATGAAGCAAAAAATCATTACTATCGTTGCAATGAATTAAAGCAAAGATAGATGAAACAAAAAAACAATAGCAACGACGCAGAAAATCATTACTATCGTTGTAAAAAAACCAATACTAAGGAAGCATAAAATTATTACTATCATTTTGGATGAAGAACCGTGAATGTTTAGAGGTGAGAGAAATCACAAATCTTTTCCATATCCAAAATTATAACCACATAAATAAAATCAGCGTTTTTTTCGATTTTAACTATTATAACCTTAATGAATAATATTTATGGGAAAATTGAGTAAAATTTAATTTAATATCAGCCATAGATTGAAAGAGTCCAATAGGTAGGATGTGTCCCTATGTTCTTACCTGGGAACCTTGGACTCATATAACCATATCCCTATATATATATATATATATATATATATATATATATATATATATAGGGAGGGGATCTGTGAGACCACCCCTAGGTTAGTCCATAAGACCAAATCCACACCATTAAAAACATAAATCAACGGTTAGGGATCTAAATGAATCTATACAACTTTACATAAGAAACTATGCATAGGAGGGGGTAAAATAGTAATCTGTCGAAATAAAAATGGTAACCGAATGCTAAAAATTAGGGACGTGATCTTGAATTGATCACGTCCCATAATCAGTGGAAATCCACCCGCGTCAACCCTTCTTCCTCACCACGACATTCTCTACCATCATTGACATCAATCTCTTAGACCTCGAAAATTATACAATATACATTTGCGCACGGAAAAAACATACAATATATTTCGTTAATTGACGAGGTTGTCATCAATTAGAGCAAAGGGATTGTACAATGGCGAAGATCTTCCTCCAACGCGATTGGTGAATATTTCCAAGGTAATATCTACGATATACTTGCAAAAAAATTTAGGAGGAATCATCAAAAACATCAACGCAAAATCGAACCAATTGTATGTTTTTGTTCGTAATTTGTATGTTTAGTATACAATGAGATGTATATTTAGTGTACAAACATTGTATACATATTTTATATTTTTTCAAATTTTGAAATTGTCTTTGCATTGTATATTTCTTGTTAGTTTGTATATGTAGTGAACAATGTTAGTATATTTAGTATATAAATCTTGTATTTGAATATTTATTTCTTAAATATTTACAACTAGTCTGGAGATTGCATATATGTTGTTAACTGTTTTACGTGTGTATTTAACATATTTAACTTGTATACATAGTCATGAGTGTTGTATAATTATAATATAAACTTGTATGATTGTTATATTAGTTTCCCTAATTCCATTTAGTTGGATTGGATATAAATTCCTCTCAAAAAAACAAAAAAAAGTTGTATGGTGGTTTATATGAACGTAGTTACTAATAATAATAATATGTATGTATATAGTTGCATATTGTATAAATAATACATCCATTTTGTTTTTATAATGCTCTGTCTTGTTTAATGTAAAACATCACAGAACCAACCAATAATTTCAATGGACGTCAACGGCTCGAAATCTCACCAGACTCAACTAAATATTGGATACCAGAGGTAGAACAAGAAAAGATTTTACGAGTGGGCATGCATTTCTCTACATTGGAAACCTGTATAAAATTTTACAAAGAGTATGGAGCAATTAGCGGGTTTGACATCATAAGGAGCACGACAAAGAAGTTCAAGAACGAAGTAATATATCATGTTACTTAGTTAATGTGATTTGTATAATTATTTGTTCCAGAATGGACAAGGAATGATGTTTTACTGTATATTTAATACATTGGGATATATAATTTTTCCTTTTAGTGTTGTATACTTATTTTAGTTAAATTGTTCATATAATTGAGTGTCATTGCATGCCAAATTGGATTTATCATAATGTAAATAATGTGTATTGTTAAAAAATGAAACAACTTGTATTTTTACAAAGCAGTCGTGTTTATTTATTTGATGGGATCTACATACATATTGGATTGAAATTGTACACTTAGTTATGTATTCCTGTATATTTAATACAATGCGATCATATAATTTATTAACTTACAATTGTATACTTAATTTTGTCATAGCATTATGTAACCTGTTAATTTATCTTTAAGAATATTTTTGCTTCGATACATGTATTGCATGTAAAATTACATTGAACTAAATATACAATAAAACAACACTAAGCATACATAATTGTTTAACTATATATACGATTACACCGAACTAACTATATTATAAACATTGCGAGTATGCAAAAATATTAAACTAAATTTATAATTACATGAACTAAAAATAGAAAACCACTTAACCACCTATATAACTAAGGATACAATTCCACTTAACCAAGAATACAATTCCACGTTACTAAGTAAACAAATACACTAAACTACTTATACAACAAATAATACAATTCAATTTATCCAATTAAACAAATCCAGCGCCTCTTTGAAGGTCGCTTGTCTCCGAACTCTCTCTCGCGACTACCAACCTCTCTTTCATGTTATTCGCTTGACATTTTATTAACCATAACTCCTACATAAGAAAAACACACAATTCGGATATCAAAACTTTATACAACGTTATGTTTATATTCCACTTAATGTTGTATATTTATCATAACATATTTGTATACTTAGTATACAACATCTGCATACTTAGCATACAGATGAAATAGAAAAAGATGGGTGTAAGAAAAGAATAGAATATAGATTTCAAGTATCAACTCCTTGTTTTTTATATATAAACACACCAAGTTTTTTTTTTTTTAGTACAAATTGCAAATTTCTACAGGAGCATAACTGTAAAAAGAATAAATAGAAGATGGATTTCAAGTATCAAATCCTTGTTTACATTCCACTTAATGTTGTATATTTATCATAACATATTTGTATACAGAAAAAAATACGAACTCCTTCAAAATCGAACTCCTTCAACCCCCAAAAAAAATTGAAAAGGCGTGACTTAGACTGAAATTGGGCTTTTTGCCTCCTAAAAATCGTAGGTGGGATAGGAAAGATTGTATTTTCCTAAAAACAGGAAGTAACGATTTTTTTCATAAAACCGATTTAGATGAAAATACAATATTACCCTTACATTCCAAAAATAAGAAAAATGATCTCAACCATTAAAATATTTAAATCAAGGGTTTATAATTGGTCTCATGGACTAACCTAAATGGATTAGTCTCATTTGAACCAATCCCTATATATATATATATATATATATATATATATATATATATATATATATATGGTTAGGATCAAATGTGGCAATGTGGATTAATCCCATCCATCCACACCTTTTATTCAATGGTCCAGATTGCTATTAAAAATAACTTATTTATTAATTAATTAATAGGTGGAAAGAGCATAATAGTAACTAGGAAAATGCCATAATTCACGCCCCTACAATCAATGGATTGATTAATATCACATTTCCATAACTTAATTGTGCATCATTTTAATAGCTGAGATGTACACTATTTAGTAACTGACTGTACATCATTTTATATCTAACAGTGCATCATTATATAACTAATTGTACACCATTCAATCCCTACGATTTTTATGGGATTTGATTTTACAATTGTTCCCGCTTTTTTATTCAATTGTGGTTTACTCGCAATGATGTACAATTAGTTATACAATGATGCACTTTTAGACATAAAATGGTGCACAGTCAGTTATTAAATGGTGAACAGTTCAACTATTAAAATGGTGCATAATTCAGTTATGGAAACGTGACCTTTATCACACCAATGACTATAGGGCGTCATTATGGAAAGACGGTTATACCTTTTTGTCTTTATAGAGTTTTTAGATGATGTACAATTAGTTATACAATGATGCACTGTTAGATATAAAATGGTGCACAGTTAAGTTATTAAATGGGAAGAGGGTTACACCATTTTGTCTTTATTGTTCCTTTAGATGATGTACAATTAGTTATACAATGATGCACTGTTAGATATAAATGGTATACAATCAATTATTAAATGATATACAGTTCAACTATTAAAATGGTGCACAATTTCAGTTTTGGAAACACGATATTAATCAATCACTTGATTGTAGTGGCGTGATTTATGACATTTTGTTAGTTACTATTATGTCATTTCAATCAAATAGTTAAATTGATAAATCAGTTATTTTTAACATCAATCTGGACCATTGAATAAAAAGTGTGGATTGATGGGATCAATGTACACTGCCACACGGTAAGAGGCAGCCATGCACACGAGATCTCATCCATATATATATATATATATATATATATATATTGTTGGAGTTTTTTTCCAATGGTTGTATATCCCAATGGATAAATATAGTTGGAAGTACCATTGGAATAATTTTCCATTGGAATTTTCATTGAAATTTTGCCATTCTAACCGCTATTTTACCAACAATGCATTTTCTGTTGGAATTTTCGTTAAAATCGATAATTCCAATAGCAATTGGCCAAATTCCAACATATTTTTTTTTTGCCGGAATATCATTGTTTTCTTGTAGTGACACAAGCATGTTATAAAAGTTAAAGTTAGTTCTTTTAAATTCTTTCATTGTTACGAGAAAATCTGAAGTTTGAGACATGAACATGCATGTCCAAGGAACAAAACACACCATCCTTAGAACACATAAAAAGCTCTGAATTAATAGCGTGGAATTATTTGACTCAAAAAGCACCAAAGCGAAAAGAAAAAAAAAATGAAAGAACAAAAGAAATAATTGGATGATGAATGAGTGCTTTTGGGTCTAAGAATATGGGTAAATTAAAGACATGTTTGTCTTGTGGTTGGACTTTAACTTTTGATAATTACGAGACTTTGATGAAGATATAGCGAGGATGCCTCCATTCATTAAGGAATCCTGTCGGATTTTCCATTTCGCTAAGAATGATAAGAATTGTAACTGTACGAAATATTGTTTAAGGGTGACAGAGTAAGAATGTGAAGTGTCGTTAGCAAAGAAACTTAACTGCAAAATCGGTCCCCCACTAGAAGAAAATTTCAGTTCACCAAAATAAATAATTATCATTAAATTTTACAGTTACCTACGGAATAACTACAAAATAAAAAATACTGTTTTTCTGTAAATTATACCGACAAATTACAGACAGATCACCGACAGTTTTTTAATTACCGACATAAATATTGTTGGTATTTACCAACAGTTTTAGATTCTGTAAATAAATATTTTACCTAAAATAATTTTACCTACAACGATTTTATCTACACTTTACAATCATTTCAATACTTAGCTTCATATTCTACTATAGGTAAACTGATTTTTCTTGTAGTGCCCGTAGTTATAGAGGACTAGCAATATTGGTCCTGTAAATATTTAGAATAGTAATTTAGAAAGATTTTGATTCTATGCAATTTTGATCCCATAAATTCTAATTTTTGCAATTTTGGTCTTATAAGATTTGATTTTAGGCGATTTTTTTTTTTCAATAGGTTTTTGAATAAATCTTTGTTCCTACATTACCCTTGTATTTTAGTCAAAATACCGAAAATACCTATGACCGTTAAAGTATTGAAATCAAAGAAGCCATAAAATACTTGTACTCTTATTATGCAAAACCAAAAGTGAATTATAAAAGAAACAAAGGAGGGCTTTATATAGGCAAATAGAAAATCTATCCCTAAAAGGACTAAAATCATAACCATAAAAGGACTACACTTAAATAAGGAAACTAAATATATATTATATTTCAACACTCCCTCTCAAACTCACGATGCAACCACAAGAAGCATTGAAAGTTTTTCAAACAAGAAATGAAAACGCGAAGAGGAATGTGCCTTGGTAAACATATCAACAATTTGCACAAAAGAAGGAACAAAAGGCAATGTGATAATACCAATCAGATAATAATGTCGAATAATACAACAATCAATCTCTATATGTTTAGTCCTCTCATGAAAAACTGTATTGCGGACAATCTGAATAGCACTCTTATTATCACAATGCAGCGGAGTGGGACGATCAAGAAAAACACTCATATCTACTAGGAACCAACGTAACCAAACTATCTCACAAGCAGTAGTTGCCATGGAACGATACTCAGCTTCTGTGGAAGATCTATAAACCTCATCTTGTTTCTTACTCTTACAATAAATGAGAGAGCCATCCAGGAACACACAAAAACCCGTTATAGATTTGCGATCTGTAGGATCACTAAGCTAATCAGCATCCGAGTATGCACGCAGCTTCAAAAAAGAACTAGACAAAAGTAAAAGACTCAGAAAATGAGTTCCCAAAAGATATCTAAGAATACGCAGAACATCAGCCCAATGAACTGTAGAGGGAAAAGTAACAAATTGACTAACCACATGAACGACATGTGCAATATCTGGATGAGTAACTATGAGATAAAACAAACTGCCAACAACAGTACGATATAAATTGGGATCTGACAAGAGTGAACCATCAGAGGGAGAACACTGAACATTATTCTCAAGCGGAGTATCAACAATCTTGTTATCAATAATACATGCACACTCAAATATATCAGTAATGTACTTTGATTGAGACAAAATATAACTCTGTGGGGAAGAGGCAACCTCAATACCAAGAATATAACGGAGCGAACACAAATCTTTCATAGCAAAAGAATGAGCAAACGTAGACTTCAAAGTTTCTATACCATCAAGATCATCACCAGTAATAATCATATCATCGACATATATAGAAAGTAAAATACAACCTGTTTCAGTACTTTTGACAAACAAGACTGAATCATGGTGACTTGGTCGAAAACCAAGAGAAGTAACAATACAAGTAAACTTTTCATACCACAGTCTAGTAGAGGCTTGCTTTAGGCCATAAAGAGCTTTACAAAGCTTATAAACTTCATCTGGTTGATTGGCAGCACCAGGAGGAGGCTGCATGTACACTTCGTCAACAAGATCACCATTCAAAAAGGCATGCTTTACATCCGTCTGAGATATACCCCATCGACGAACAGAGGCAAATGCAAGAAGGGTATAAATACTTGCCATCTTTGTAATAGGCACAAATGTCTCCTCATAATCGATCTCATACTCCTGAGTATAACCCTTTATATCTTTCAATAGACCCATCAGATTTGGTTTTGGTTTTGTAGACCCAACAAGGAGCAACATCAGCAGCCGCGGTTGGAGAAGTTGAAGGGACACCATTAGTAGAAGGAGAATCAGTCACATCATAATCAGAAGTAAATGTACAAGAACCTACAGAACCGTTAGTAGTGGATTCATCACCATGAAAAGGGTCAATATGAATGAGGTCATACCTGGATACATTATGGCATCCAGCTGGGACAGTCGGGCTATACTTCTGAGTATAACCCTTAACAACCAGTCGGGCTTCATATCTTTCAATAGACCCATTAGATTTGGTTTTGATTTAGTAGACCCAACAAGGAGCAACATCAGGAGCTGCGGCTGGAGAAGTTGAAGGGACATCATTAGTAGAAGGAGAATCAGTCACATCATAATCAGAAGTCAATGTATAAGAACCTACAGAACCGTTAGTAGTGGATTCATCACCATGAAAAGGGTCAATATGAATGTGGTCAGACCTGGATACATTATGGGATCCAGCTGGGATAGAAAAGAATGGAATACGTTCAAGAAGCACTACATGACGCGAGACATATAATTTTTGGCTAACTGGATCAAAACAACGATACCCTTTCTGGCCTTCCCCATAACTAATAAAAATGCATAAAGCAGACCGCGAGGTCAACTTAATACATTCAACTTGAGGTCGAAGGACAAAGCAAGTAGAACCAAATAAGGGAAAAGATAAATAATTAGGAGCATACCCAAACAACTTCTCAAAAGGTGTCAAACCCGAATTGTGCGAAGTACGAACTCTATTAATCAAATAGGTAGCAGGGAGAACTGCTTCCCCCCAAAAACACTAGGAACACTAGCAGACAATAAAAGAGACCTAGCAGTTTCTACAAGATGTCTATGTTTTCTCTCTGCAACACCATTTTTCTCAAGGGTATCTAGACAAGATGTTTGTCGTATAGTACCATCAGAAGCTAGTAAAATAAGAAAAGCATTGGAAGACTATTCCCCACCCAAGTCACAACGAAAACACTTTATGGTGGTTGAATGTTGGGTTTTCACAAGTGCACGAAAGTTGCAGAAGATGTTGAAGAAATCAGAACGTTATTTCATAAGATAAACCCAACAATAACGTGTATAATCATCAATAAATGAAACATAATATCAAAATCCACCCTTTGTATTGACATGGGAAGATCTCCATACATCAGAATGAACAAAATCAAAAGGCGCACGAGTAACAGAAACACATTTATTGAAAGGTAAAGCAGAAATTTTTGCCAGTTTGCAACCATTACAATTTGAAATATCATGAGATTTTAAATCTCCTAAGACCCCAGTAGAAACTAAAAACTGTAAAGGAGAAGCAGACACATGACCTAAACAAGAATGCCATAAGTAAAAATCTGAAGACGAACGATTCAACTGAAAAGAAGACAAATCCGCACTAAAAGCTGTAGCTTCTGGTATTTTGAGCTGATCCAAAACATAAAGTCCCCCTACTTACGGCCTGTCCCAATCAGCTTCTGATACTACGAGTGCTGTATAGGACAAGTAGAAGAAGAAAAAAGAGACTAAATAAACAGACGCATATAATTGGCCAACTAAAACCAAATTTAAGGTGAGATTAGGAAAATAATAAACATTAGGAATGGAAAAACAAGGTGTGTGTTAGGAAATTTATTTGATAGATTTTGATGATACCATGTAAAACTTAAACTAGGAAGTTGGCACCCCATTTTCCTTGTAATTTGTATTGTAATAGATAGGGCTGAAAAATTTGAGTAAAGTCAGCTATATCAAAGATTACAAGAAGTCAATTGCGGACTGTGGGAAGACTCTGCTGAGAAAGGCCATGAAAGAAGTCAAGGACTCGACTGAAGAAGTGTCAGCTGAGGAACAACTATGTGAAGTGACAGTCAATTCAACTCACGAAGCCAAGTCTGCAAGTCGAAGTGATAGTTGAGTTAATCCAATGATTGGAACAGACTCAAGTCACCTGGGGTAAAGGCAGCAGTCAAGTCAAGACAACTGACTTAAATTCGTTGATTAAAGTCAAGAATATTACTCTATTTAGTAATATGACAAAGCTGCCAGGTATAAAGTGTTTGGCCCAGAATTCTGCAAAAAGGATAAGCTAATGGGAAATACTGAACCTTATGTCAGGCACCTGCAAACGATGAAATTCCATTAATATAAGGAAATGTCAACATCACCAAGGCTGCAGACCAAGAAAAGACAAGCCAACGAACACAAGTGACATTTGAAATTAGCCTATCTCTTCAACGGACAAAATTTCAAATGGACACTATAAAAGGCTGAGAAAACTATTGAGAAAAGGTTACCTGAACCTTGCACACCTGAGAAATCAAGCAATACTCAAGCGTTTAACCTGCAATACTCTCAAAGCTAATCAAGATATTCCTCAAGCCTGAAAATTAAAGAAACTCGATCAAACACTCACTGTGAATGAAAAATAACATCAAACTGTTGAAGAGGAAAACTTTTAAATAAAACAAAATGGGTCTACTCTCCAAGTCAGTATTGTAGAAGGGTTCAATGCCGAACTATTATCAAGTTTGTTGGAGGGCTTCGTGATCAAATCCAAGAACTTGAGAAGTGAGCTGAAGTAGCAAGGCAGCTGCACTGTGAAGAAGCTGAGTCGCAAGAGAAGCCATCTGTGTGATCAAAGCTGTCCCCCGACTGATAACCGCTTGTAAACTAATCTTTGACATAGTGGATTCCTCCAGGAGTTGGACAAGAGAGGATTATAATAATTACCCCATCTTCGAACCTCTATAAATATTTGTGTCATTTACTTTTAGCAAACTTACTTTCCTGCACATTTACATTATATGTCTGTTGTTAGTATCATTTTTGCTCTCCAACTGATTAATAACTAAGTGCTAAAATCAAGTGTTAAAAACAAGCTTTAAACAAAACAAGGGTGTTAAGTCTTCCGCTGTTAAAAACCAAACCAGCCAAGTTAGGTATTTGGCTTAAATAGCCGAGTTATACTATTAATAGCTCTATCGAGTCTACTGAGTGGGTAACTTAGCTGAGTAGCCAACTTAGCTAACCCTCAAGGACACAGTTGTTTGAGTCAACTCTGTGGAATATTTTTAACGGACTAAAATAAAAAATTTGGTAAGGTTTATTCAACCCCCCTTCTAAACCTTACTTCACACCCCTTAGTACCTAAAAGTGGTATCAGAATGGTTGGTTCATTGAGCCTTCCACACTAGTTACTGAACTAGATCTTTATATTTTCTAAAGGTTTTAACACTTGTGTTTTCCAAAGTCTTTCATTTTCCAAAGCAAAGTAATTATCATGGAAGCAAATCTAACGCGTATTCCTATGTTTTCTGTTGAAGAATTTGATGATTGGAAAATATGAATGCAGGCTCATCTATCTACATCACATGGTGAAATATGGCTTGTGATAGAGGATGGGCCACTGCAAATACTTAAAGTCAACACAGTTGTACGTAGAGCAGCTGCAGCAGATGGATAAGAAGCTGCTGCTGAAGCAAGACCAACCATGGTTGAAAAACCTAGGACTGAGTGGACAAACGATGATAGAAAGAGATACAACCTCGACAATGTGGCCAAGGATATATTCTCTACAAGACTTTAGACAAAACCATGTTCAACAAAGTCAAATCTTGCAAATCAGCAAAAGAGATTTGGGAAAAGTTAACCTTAATTTGTGAAAGATCAGAGCAAATTAAGGAAAATAAATTATCTATTGATGTTCAAAAATTTGAAAACCTGAAAATGTTTGCAGGTGAAACTGTTAAAAGGAAGTGTGTATGACGATCTTAAGAAGCCTCCCAGTGAATGGGAAATGAAGGTTATGGCCCTGAGACATTCAATGGACCTCTCAAGAACATCTAACCATGAGCTATTCTCAGACCTCAAAGCATATGAGTTTGAGCTGAGAAGAAAAGAGCTAGAGGAGATTGTTGTGCCCAAAACAACTGCATTAATAGCCAATGATTGAAAACGAGCTGAGCCAAAAGAAGCCATAGACCCAGAGGAGATTGCCATAATGGTTAAAATATTCAACAAGTTCTATAATAAGAATTGCCCATGAGACATTCAGCACCCTCAAAGGCAAGGGAAGATAGGCCACTCAAGAGAGATGAGCATCAAAGAGCTGATTATCAGAGAGCTAATAATCAAAGGACATACAGAGCTGATCAGAGAGCTGAGAACCTGTGTTGGAATTGCAGACAACCAGGACATTTTGCTGTTGACTGTTCCTATCCACCAGTCAACAAGTACATAAATGAGGAAGAAATAAAAGTCTTCAGGGAATGAGGACATGAAAAGAAGAAAACCTTGTTGGCGGCCGAGGCTGCTGAGCCAACCAAGTGCAAAGATACAACAGAGTCGGATAGTAGTGAAGCAGACTACTCAAGTGATTTTGAGGAAGAGGCCATGATCTGTCTAATGGCCAAAGAACAAGATCAAGAAGATGAGGTTCAAGGAGTTTGAGTGCCAAGGAACCTCGTACATGGATAGTGGTTGTTCCAAACACATGATAGAAAACAAGAAAAACCTGTCAAGATTCAAGGAGGTTAGAGATGCAAAAGTTATATTTGGAGGAAATGAAGCTCCAACGGAGATCAAAGGCACAGGATCTATCAATAAAAGTAGATTGGAAATCACAGATGTTGCTTATGTTGAAGGTCTCAGTTTCAACTTGTTAAGTATCAGCCAACTCCGTGACAAAGGTTATAATGTAGGATTCAATATGGGAGTGTGCCGGATCAAGGATGCTGAATCAAGTGAAATAGTGTTGCAAGGGTCAAGACAAAAGAATATGTATGTGGTAGATTGGTCTAACGATACACCAAGCACATGTCTAATATAGCAAAGAGCACAACCAAATCAAGTTGGGTACAAGAAGTCGAGTCATTTGAATTTCAAGACAATCAACAAGCTTGCAAGGAGTCATCTTGTAGAAGGATTTCCAGACTCAATGTACAAGAAAGAAAGTGTATGTGATGCATGCTAGATGGGAAAGCAAATCAAATCTTTATTTAAGGATAAGCCAAGTCCTTCTTCCACAAGGATTTTACATCTGTTGCATATGATTTATTTGGTCCAGTTGAGCCAGCTAGCATAAGTAGAAAGAAATACACCCTGGTAGTGGTGGATGATTTCAAGATATACATGGACAATCTTCATGTGTAAAAAGAAGGAAACTTTGCACAAGTTACCTCAGCTAATGGAAAGAGTTCAAAATGAGAAGAGTCAAACCATCATAAAAATAAGATCTGACAGGGGAACTGAGTTTGTCAATGGAATAATAACTCAGTATTGTGTTGAAAATGGTATTGCTCATGAGTTATCAGCTGCAAGGACTCCACAATAGAATTGACTAGTTGAAAGAAGGTACATAACTCTCAAAGAAGCTGATAGGACAATGTTAGTTGAAGATGGATTGTCTAAGAGATTTTGGGATGAAGCCATAAACATAACATGTTATACTCAAAATAGTTGCATGATCAAGAGGCAATTGACCAAGACTCCCTATGAAATTTGGATAGGGATAAAGCCAAACGTTGGATATTTTAGGATATTTGGATATAAATGCTTCATCCATAACAATGGCAAAGATAACTTGAAGGCTTTTGATGCTAAAGCTGATGAAGATATCTTTTTGCGATACTCAACTGAGAGTAAAGCCTATAGAATGTTGAACAAGAGGACTATGGTAATAAAAGAGTCTATCCATGTGGTTTTTGATGAACCTAATGTAAGTGGAAAAGACATTGAAGAGTTAGCTAATAAGCTGAATCAGCCAATTATGCATAAGAGTCTTTTTGTGGAAGCTGAAGTGAGAGCACTCAACCCAGATGAAGATGAAATAGTTGAATCTTAAAGACAGTTGGAAGGTCTACAGCTGAATGAAGAAGAAATAGTTGTTCAAGACAACTTAGTTGCGAGACGGCTGAATACATCTGACTTACTCTAACCTGATATGAGATGGCTGAGAGACCATGTACCAGAGTTAGTCATTAGAGATACTAGAGATGGCATAAGAACCAGATCCAGGGCACAACATGAAGTAATGTTTACTTGTTTCATTTCCCAGATAGAGCCTAAAGATGTGTCTCAAGTATTGGATGACACACACTGGATTCAGGCAATGCAAGAGGAGCTGAATCAGTTTGAAAGAAACAAAGTATGGGAATTAGTTCAAAGGCCAACCCATCAAAATGTCATTAATACAGAATGAATTTTCAGATACAAGATGAATGAGGAAGGATCTGTTGTGAGAAACAAAGCAAGATTGGTAAGCCAAAGGGTATTGCTAAGAAAAAAACATAGATTTTGATGAAACCTTTGCTCCTGTTGCAAGATTGGAAGCAACAAGGATGTTTCTTGCTTATGTTGCACATAAGAACTTCATTGTATATCAAATGGATGTGAAAAGTGCATTTCTAAATGGATTGTTAGAGGAAGAAGTTTATGCTGAACAACCTCCAGGTTTTGAACAGAAAACTATTGGAGATAAGGTCTACAAGCTCAAGAAAGAATTGTATGGATTGAAACAAGAACCAAGAGCATGGTATGATACATTGTCCCAATTCCTAACTGACAATGGATTCACTAAAGGCAAAGTTGATAGAACACTCTTCAGAATTCAAGATGGAGAGAGTATACTGCTTGTTCAAATATATTTGGATGACATCATTTTTGGTTCCACAAACAAAGAGCTGTGTGACAAGTTCTCAAACCTCATGCAAGAAAAATTTGAGATGAGCTTGATTGGAGAATTGACTTTCTTCCTAGGACTTCAAGTCAAACAATTGAAGGATGGAACCTACATAAGCCAAACTAAGTATACCAGAGATTTAATGAAGAAATTTGGTATGGAAGAGAAGTCTAATGTGAAAATTCCAATGAATACTTCATTTAAGATGGACATGAATGCAGATGGCAAAGTTGTTGATCAAACAAGATATAAAGCCCTCATTGGATAATTGCTCTATCTAACAGCAAGCAGGCCGGACATCACCTTTGCAGTAGGTGTATGTGCAAGATTTCAATCTACACCAAAGGAGAGCCACATGACTGTAGCTAAAAGAATCCTAAGATATTTGAAGGTATGCCAGGAAGTCGGCTTATGGTATCCAAAGAAAGGTGGATTCAAGTTGATTGGATACTCAGACTTAGACTATACTGGATATAGAGTTGACAAGAAAAGTACCTCATGTACATGTCAAATGCTTGGAAATAGATTGGGTTCTTGGTTCAACAAGAAATAAAATTCAATAGCTACATCCATAGCTGAAGCAGATTACATAGCTGCGGGCAACTTTTGTGCCCATGTCTTATGGATGAGACAACATCTGACAGATTATGATGCTGAAGAAAAATAAATTCCAATTATGTGTGATAATACTAGTGCTATTGTAATCACTCAAAATCCAGTGTTGCATTCAAGAACAAAACACATTGATGTTAGATATCATTTTATAAGAGATCATGTTGAAAAGAAAAACATCACCTTGGAATACATCTCAACTGATAAGCAGTTAGCAAATATATTCACAAAGCCTTTATGTGAATCAAGATTTGAAGAGCTCAAAATGAGATAGGGTTAATTGAGCTGAGTTAGGAAACTCATAAGACTCAATAAGCTGAGAAAGAAGATGAGAAAATTAAAAAAGAGCATGTTTCGCATTTCAGCCAACTGAAACAACCCAGTTGGGAAGTGAGCTGTATCGAGTTAGCTGACAACTGAGTTACATCATGAGAAGAGAGAAGTAGAGTTGAATCACTTTGGATATAAGCTGAATCATTTATGAGCTAAGTGACATAAAGGCAATCGTTTTAATTAAGCGGGAATGTTTTTAAGGATGACGCCAGCGATAATAATGACTGTCAATACAAAAGTTGCACAGAAACCATATGATTGGATATAAATACTATTGTATTTAATGCGGGGAATTAAATGCGGTTTTAAAGCTCTAATCTCGATCGTTGATCATGATCAAAAATTTCAAACTCCTGAAGACATCCTTTCACGTTCTTTATATACGAAACCTCAACTTTCTCTCTCCTCATGCGAACTATTCATCTTCAACCATGGAAAAAGCATTTTCTCTGAAACTAAGTGCAAACCCTAGTTATTTAAAGCAAGTTCTCTCGCATTTCAATCGGTAGAAACTTTTGAAAATGGATCCAACTTATGATTTCGCAAAGCTCTCCAAGCAAATCCATACGGTTCTTCAATGGATTTTGAAGGAATGACCAAACAGGGTACCGATGAAACCCTGGTCCCAAGATAGCTGAAAAATTGGAGAAGTCCAGTCTGAAGGACTTTCTGACTATGCAGTTCACTCATATGTACCTTGAAAAGGTGGCCATATTCTATGTGAACACAGAGGTGCAGGACGATGAAATCAAGTCTTCCATCCACAGCAAGGTCATCAAACTCAATGCAAAGACCTTGATGAGCACTGCTTCTTTCCCACGGAGGGATTGAAGGACATCACTGAGAAGGATGTAGACTTAGTTGCTAGTTGGAAAGACGTTTTCAAGCTAACGAAGGTTGTGTATCCAGCCAAGAAGGAATCCTTAAAAGATGACTACCATAAGCTGATGAATGTCGTCTCAAAATGTGTGGACATGAAGTTTGGAAGCATCAATCAACTATCCAAGACTAAGCTGATCGTGATGGCTGCGAGCATGCAAGAGAAGAAAGTCAACTGGGTTGAGTTTGTTTTCAGCCAAATTTGCCAGAATGTGCTGAACAAGACCTACAAGTAAGATGGGTCTTGTGGATGTTTCTTTGGTTGTGGCCTGGTGATTGGCCATCTGATGGAGGTTAAGGGTATTGCTCTCTGCCATGGCAAGCCCTTTCATGCCAACAAGCATATATTACAGGCGAATCTTTTCGGAGCCCAGAAAAAGGCTCATGCTAGAAAGGCTGATACTAGTGAGGGGGAATCAATTGATCCCGAATACGCAGTTGAGACCCCTCCAGCAAAGAAGAGAGTTGCGGTATCCAAGCCTGCCCCTGCTCCTGCAGCAAAGTCCAAAGCTCCTACCCATGCAGCCGAGTCACCGGCTCGTGCAGCCGAGACTCCTGCCCCAACAGCCGAGATAGCGGAGGAACCCTAAATTCCCTCTTCTATCGTGAAGAATAAGAGGACTGGCAAGCCAAGAAAGGCAACTGCCTCTAAGAAAGGAGCTGAGACCCCGCAACTGAAGAATCCACGGAGGTGGAACCCGAGATCCAGCTTGTTCGCAACAAAAGAAGATGGTTGTACAAGTATTCCGAGCTTGAGAAGACAAACTGCTAACGCGCACTCGATCGGAGAAAAACCGAGAGTCTTGATGCTCGGAAGAGCGATCTCTAAAAGTTGATGTACGAGAGAAGATAGCGATGATGATCAGCAGAGATCCGTTGGAGACTCAGCTGTGCCGCAAACAACTGAGAAAATAGAAGCAGCTGAGACAACATAACATGTGTAAGAAAACGTTGTCTCACCTCCTTGGATGGACACAACTGAGTCTGAGGAGGAGGAAGGTCCAATAGCCCCCATTCAGTAGACTGGAGAAAAAGGCGATGATGATGATGATGACCTAATCATGTAATCTCTGGTTTACCCTGACATTCAAAGGCGATTGATAGAATGGAAGGCATGGAAGTTAGATCATTCAAGGCAACAGTTCACTCGCCCTGAGTTCATCGAGGAGGAAGAAGAGCTTCTCCGATTCCTTGGTCCTACAAAAGTACAAGATGCACTAAATGAAGAAAACTGCTTGGACATCCTCCACATAATTAAGGAGGATGAGAAGGAGAAAGCTGAGAAGCAAGACAGAGCCTTGGAAAACTCCAAAATGTGTGTATTCACAGGGACTCTGGAGCATACACATGAGCACCTTCATGAATACACTGAAAGTGATGAAGACATGGATCCACCTGCTGCAGTAGAGAAGTCAGAAATGCAGCAAGCTTTGCAGGAATCCAAAGCCATGCACAAGAAAAGTCTTTTAGAAGGTCTAAGAGAGTCCTCCAAAACGCTTCTGCAAACTGATCCTTTGGGAGTGGCAAGCTGATTGCATCTGACATAGCTGCAACCACATCTCCCGTGCAATCAAAGAATGGCTCTAAGGGAATTGGCAATGAAGTTGGGAAATCGGGCACCCAAGCCAAGCCAACGCCTCATGAAGGTGTTAACACACCTGCCCCTGCGGCTCAACACTCAAAGGGAACATAAGCCGTATATCAGGAGCAGAGTGACCCCACTGTCAGTCACTCAGCTGGTGAGCCAGCTGAGGGGAAAACTCTTTCCACCACAACAAGGTTTGAGGTTGATGTGGGAGACAACTCAATGCGTTAGGAGGCAAAGTTGAGAAGGAACTTACAAAAGAGTAGGGTTAATGAGAATCCAGCCACGAAGGATCTGGGCAATACCAAATACAAGCTATCTCGAGTTCTTGAAGACTATGTAATTGAGTTCTTGAGTTCTTGTATTTGTTTATCATAGATTAGGTGTTAATTTCCATTGTTCTGAGTCATTTGAGTGGCCAAGTTGATGTTAGAGGCCAAGTAAATCAAGTCTAGAGTCATGTTAGTTAATCATGGGTATAAAGGAAGCATTGACGATCAAAGAACAAGTGGTTGCATTCAAAAACGTCCAAGCGCGTCAACGGTTTTCAGCACTGGCAGAGTTTAGTATTTGGGCATAACTTTTAGTACAAAATTGATATTGAGATGATTCAAGATGTTATGGAAAGCTAAGCGAAAGGGCTACAACTTTCATGGACGCCAGGGGATAATTACATGAAAAATATGGCCTGGCCATGCTTATTTTCATGGCCATGTTTCATGAAGACGTGACGAACACGACCCTCTTGTGTTCCTAAGCACGGTCGTGCTTTTTCCCGAATTTTTGAGTTGTTCAATTTTTCATTTCCTTTTTAGTTTCTAAGTTATTTCCTAGTTGGTCTAGGGTTCGTTTTGAGTCACCTATATAAGGCAAACACTTGTTTATTTTTGATAGGAACTTTGATATTGAATATTGAATTGACATTATCTCTCAAACCCTTTGGGTTTTTCTCCAAAAGCTTCAAGATTATTCATCTTGTTGCGATTACCGACTTATCAAGCGAACTTATACATTCATTTGTGGCGTCTACGCATATATATCAAGGTTCCTGCTTTTCTAAGCAACGGGTCAAGGTTTCCACCAATCTTAACTGAACTAGTGAAGATCTTGCGTTAACAATATATTGTTGTTGGGTTGTATGCACAGTTGTTGCTGTGATTCACACCAGTTGGTATCAGAGCCATCTAGTAAGGTTAAATTTATCCTTGTTTTCTTTTATTTTCCAGATTTTCTTTGTTATCTGTAAACCGTAGTTCATCAAGGATTGCCCAAAAAATTGAAATTAAAAAAAAACTAGGAAGTTGATTTCGTGATTTCTTGGGACCATGAGATTTTTTTTGGGATTGTTGTTGGTATTGTTGAATTTGTTTATACGTCATGTCTGTGGAAACGCTACATCCACTAAATCTGAGAAAAAAGGTTATATGGAAGAATTGGCAAGAGTTTTGACAAGGGTTATGATTAATGTATTTGGAAAACTGTGTGATAAAAGGAGGACTCATGTTGGTTGGAAGGGTACAAAAGTTGAGCAACCGCTCAAGAGGAGGGGTGTCACAAAGAGAACCTCCAATATTAGTACCAACGCTTGGGATTTTGTTGTCAATGATCCACGTTTTGTGTGGATTTTTAAAACCATGGAGAACCCATGAGTACAAGTAATCAAGACGGAGTTTGAAGAAGTTCCAAAAGTTGTCGATTGGAGATTAGAAATTGTCAAGCCTTAAATAGATATTGTAAAAACCGAAATTGTCGATTAGAAAATTCGGCAAGTGAGCAAAAGAAACAAATAAACACCGAGAAAAACGAGAGATTGAGTGAAAAACAAAGTAAGAGTTTGGCCAAGGGTTAAAGTGAGATTCGAGTGATGGCCGAGAAAAAGGTGATTAATAATTTTGAGTGGACCAAAAACATGGTGGTAATGGCCATTGAGGTAAAATTCGAGGGAAAATCTATATTCATGGCCAAAGAGAAGAGAGATACTAGGAATAATGATGGGAATCCATGGACTAAAGACCCGATAACAGTACTAGTTGGTCAATGGACAAGGGCACGGACAAAGAAGTTTAAGGATGCACTCATGGGTTTATTCAAGTCATTTAGAATGAGACCGAGAGTGCATTGCCGAAAGAGAAAGATGATTAGGTGGTCCAGTTGATTAGCGTCGTCAACGGTCCAGAGTCCACCTCAGACTGAGCAAGTGAAGAATGCCAAGAATACAAGCCACTTAGTTTCTTGAAGACCTTGTAATCAAGTGCTCAATGGTGTTGTATTCGTTTATCTTAGTTAGTTGTAGTTTGGTTTTTAGTTTGAGTCATGTTAGTGTTTTGGAGGCCAAATAAACTTTTAAGGTCGTGGCTTGAGTTGTTATTTTAAGTTTAGGACGAGCAGGGGATAAGAATACTGAAGAGGTCAAGGGGGCAGGCGCCGTGGAAAGCATGGCCTGGCCGTGTTTAAATAACACGGTCGTGTTCGCACCCATCGTCGCGAACACGGCCTGGCCGTGCTTCTTAGCACGACCAAGTTGTGGCGGGCGATTCGTAAGAAACACGGCTTGGCCGTGCTTTGGAACACGACCGTTTCGTAAAATTCTTCGCGAACATGGTCTGACCGTGCTTTTGGCATGGCCGTGTGGGGGCTGGAATCCGGGTGACATGCGAAACACGGCCTGGCCGTGTTTCTCTGGCACGGCCGTGCTTTTCCCCAAATTTTTGAATTTTTCTATTTTTGTTTCCTTTTCAGATTTAAGTTGTCTTCTTGGTAGGTTAGGGTTTGGATCCCTTATAAGGGTGAACACTTATTGTTTTTCATTAGTTATCAATACAACTAATCTTTTACTCCCAAAATTTAGTGTTTTTCCAAGTGCTTCAAGATTTACGTTCTTGTTGCAATTATTGACTTATCAGGCAATAATCCATAATTGCTTGTGGCGTCTTCGCATACCGAGGTTCTTGCTTTGCTAAGCAATGGGTCGAGGTTTCCACCAAATTAACCGAACTAGTGAAGGTCTTGGGTTCACAACATCTTATTGTTGGGTCGTATGCACAATTGTTGCTACGGTTCACATCAGTTGGTATCAGAGCCATCGAACAAGGTTAAGTCTATCCTTGTTCTTTAATTCTTGTTATTTTCCAGATTTGTAATAAACCCTAGTGCTTAAAGGGTACAAACATAAATTGAATTGCACAGAAAATCAGCGGGTAAAGAATCGTAAACTGTCTGCAGAAACAAATCAAAAATTCTAGAAAATTCGGAATTATAAACCCTAGTCTTCAATTTCATCTTATTACGATCCGTTGTTGGCTTGGTAATTTTCTTGGTGTGTTAAGGCGTACTTGCGACTGCCTGATTAGTTTATAATCGTGACAAGTGCGGGTACTTGGAGATTGTGAGTTGAGTGATACACGAACGTATACACGTGAGGGAAAGATATAATCATGACTAAAGAAAAACCACAACCAGCAGATTTGGGCAACAAGTTAGATATGGTGGCGATTGCAAATATGTTAAAAAATTAATGTTGGAGACATACGGGGATCCCAGAGAGGCACTACGAATCGAAGAGCCTGCTACTAGGGTACGGAGGCCTAGGAGGTTTGAGTTATAGGAGTGGGAAGACGAGATTGATGATTTTGATTCCGACAGGGAGCCAAATTACAATCCGGGTAGAGGTAGGCGCGGAAATAGGGGTGATCGGAGAAGTGAGGATGGCAATTTGAGTAACATCAAAATGCAAATCCCTTCGTGTCATGGGAAAAGTGATTCGAAAGCCTATTTGGATTGGGAGAGAAAAATCGAGAATGTTTTTGACTGCCAAAATTACTCTAATATGAAAAAGGTTAAATTGGCGTCAACTGAATTCTCGGATTACGCAAGTATTTGGTGGGATCAATTGATGGTCTCAAGGAGGAGAAGCGGCGAGCAGTCCATTTCCACATGGGAGGAGATGAGGAGTTTGATGCGCCGTCATTTTGTCCCAAATCACTATTATAGGGGTGTATATCAGAGGTTGCAAAGGCTGGCTCAGAGGTCAAAGAATGTGGAGGATTACCACATGGAGATGGAGTACCCGGAGGACCCGGAGGTGACTATGGCCAAGTTCATCGCGAGTTTGAATACTTATATTGTGGATGTCGTCGACCTACATCACTGTGTTGATCTCGAGGAGATGGTGCACATGGCGGTGAAAGTTGAGCAGCAGCTTAAGAGGAGGGGTTTCTATCGCCAAACATCGAGCTCTAACTCCAATGCATGGAAGTTAAACACCAACAAAAAGGAGGAGCATAGTTCAAAGGTAGTAGACCAAAGGGGGATGGCAACCAAGCCTAAACCCGCAGGTAAAATCGAACCCTCTACTGCTCGAATGACGGATATTAAATGTTTTAAATGTCATGGGCTTGGGCATATAACTTGTCAATGTCCAAATAAGAGGGTGTTGGTGTTGCGTGAAAATTGGGAAATGGAGCCAGAGAGTGATGAAGAGCAGGATCATAGTGATATGCCAGAGTTGGAGGATATTCTGGAGGTTCTAGAAGCAGCAAAGGGAGAGGCGTTGTCCTTAGTGTCTCGGAGGGCACTAAGTATCCAACCTAATTCAGATGAGGGAGTCCAACGTGAAAACATCTTTCATACAAAGTGTTTTGTCAATGGAAAGATGTGTAGTGTTATCATAGATGGTGGGAGTTACACGAATGTAGCCAGTGCAAAGATGGTGGAGAGATAAGGAATTCGACGATAAAACACCCACAACCTTATAAGTTGCAGTGGTTGAGCGACTGTGGGGAGATGAGGATAAGTAGGCAGGCGAAGGTAGCATTTCAAATAAGGGGTATAAGGATGAGGTGTGGTGCGATGTTGTGCCAATGCAAGCGGGGCACATCCTGTTGGGTAGGCTGTGGAAGTTTGATAGGAGGGTTCAACATGTCGGTTACACCAACCAGTATACTCTTATTCATAATCAAAAATGTTTTGTACCTCTTCCTTTAATACTAAAAGAAATTTATGAGGATCAAGTGAAATCTAGAGTGGGAGAGGTAAAAGAGAAAAAGAGTTCGGCTAGTGAGCATAAAAATCAAAATAAAGTCGAGAAAAATGAGAGCTTGAGAGAAAACAAGAGTGAGGGTCCGGCTAAGGGTAGAATTGAGGTTCGAGAAGGAGAGCAATAATTTTGAGAGGGCCAAAAAACAAAAGGGGGGAAAACGGCCATGAGGTAAGAGACGAGGGAAAAATAAATTTGATGGCAAAAATGAGTGACCTTAGGAAAACCACTACGAGTGGTTGTTCGATGATACTCTTGGTTTACAAGGGCGCTTATTTATCTACTGACAGTCTTAACCCCGATTTGCCTAGTTCTGTCCTTTCTTTGTTGCAGGACTTTGAGGACGTGTTCCCAGATGAGATGCCGATGGATTACCACCTATTCGAGGGATTGAGAATCAGATTGACTTTATTTCGGGGGCATCACTGCCTAACCGACCGGCATACAAGACTAATCCGGAGGAAACTAAAAAACTATAGCGGCATGTTGATGAGCTCATATGTAAGAAACTCATTTGAGAAAGCATGAGTCCGTGTGCAGTTCCGATATTACTTGTTCCGAAGAAGGATGGGTCTTGGAGGATTTGTGTGGATTGTCGGGCTATTAACAATATCACTATCAAATACCGACATCCCATACCTCACTTGGATGATATGGTAGATGAGCTCCATGGTTCCAGCATCTTCTCTAAGATAGATTTGAGGAGCGAGTACCATCAGATTCGGATGCGAGAAGGGGATGAGTGGAAAGCGGCCTTTAAGACAAAGCATGGACTATATGAATGGTTAGTCATGCCTTTTGGGCTAACCAATGCGCCTAGCACATTTATGAGATTGATGAACCATGTTGTGAGGGCTTTTATTGGTAAGTTTGTCGTGGTTTACTTCGATGATATTCTTATTTATAGTAAATTATTGTACGAACACTTGGATCATTTGAGGGTCGTCTTAGAAGTATTGAGGAAAGAGAAGTTGTATGCAAACGTCATGAATTGCACATTTTGTTCGAAGCAATTGATATTCTTGGGGTTTGTAGTGAGCTCAAGGGGAATTACAGTGGATGAGGAGAAGATTAAGACTATCCAGGACTGGCCTAAACCCACATCGACCAATCAAGTGCGTAGCTTTCATGGCCGTGCAAGCTTTTATCGGAGGTTTGTGCGGGATTTTAGTTCTATTGTAGCACCTTTGATGGAAACGATTAAAAAGAGTGTGGTGTTTCAATGGGGAGAGGCCCAAGACAAAGCATTTGAGTTACTAAAAGAAAGGCTAACACATGCGCCTTTGCTAGCATTACTGGATTTTACCAAGGTCTTTGAGGTCGTGTGTGACGTGTTGGGGGTTGGGATTGGAGCCGTATTAATGCAAGAGGGGTAGCCGATCGCGTTATTCATCAAGAAACTGAGTGGGGCGGCTTTGATCTATCCGACGTATGACTAGAAGTTGTATGCTTTGGTTCGGGCCTTAAAAACATGGCAGCACTATTTCTGGCCGAAGAAGTTCATAATCCACACCAATCATGAGTGCCTAAAGTACCTCAAGGGACAACAAAAGTTGAACAATCGACATGCACGCTAGCTCGAATTCATCAAGACATTCCCCTACATCATCCGGTACAAGCAAGGTAAGACTAATATTGTAGCAGACGCACTATCTTGGAGGTACACTCTTATCTCTACTTTAGATGCTAAAATCCTTGGGTTTAAACATATTAAAGAGTTGTACTTGCATGATCTAGATTTTTCTGAGTCGTTTGGTGCATGCAAAAAGGGGGCCGAGGGTAAGTTTTATAGGCATGATGTTTTTCTATTTTGGGAGGATAAATTGTGCATTCTTGAATGTTCTTTGAGAGACTTACTAGTGAGAGAATTGCATGGTGGGGGTCTTATCAAACCTGTAGCCGTCTTGCAAGAGAATCTCTATTGGCCACATATGAAGCGAGATATTGAGCGCATTTGTAATAGGTGTGTTACTTGTAGGCAAGCTAAATTCGAGTTCAAAACCAGGGACTTTACACGCCCTTACCCATTCCGACGGCACCGTGGGTAGATATTTCTATGGACTTGGTTTTAGGACTTCTAAGAACTAAACATGGGTTCAATTCTATATTTGTTGTCGTGGATCAATTTTCAAAGATCGCATATTTTATTCCATGTCATAAAACTGATAATGCGTCTTTGATTGCCGATTTGTTCTTTAAAGAGGTTGTGAGGTTGCATGGTATGCCTAGAACCATTGTGTCAGATAGAGATTCTAAGTTCTTAAGTTACTTTTGGAAGGCCTTGTAGGGAAAGTTGTGAGGTTTCATGGTATGCCTAGAACCATTATGTCAGATAGAACTAAACTATTATTTTCTACTATATGTCATCCCCATACAGACGGTCAAACTGAAGTGGTTAATAGAACTTTATCTATGTTGTTAAGGGCTATCATTAAAAAGAATATTAAAAGAAGAGTGTTTACTGCGTGTTGAGTTTGCTTATAATCGTGCTGTGCATTATGCATCAAAGTTTTCACTATTTGAACTTGTTTATGGTTTTAAGCCGCTAACCCCATTGGATTTATCACCTTTACCTGTTTCTGAGCATGTTAACTTAGATGGGCAGAAGAAAGCTAATTTTGTGAAACAGTTACATGAGAAAGCAAGGCTCAACATCGAACGGCTAACAGAGCAGTACAATGTGCAAGCTAATAAACATCGCAAGAAGATGGTGTTCAAACCGGGTGATTGGATTTGGCTACATATGCAACCCGAATGATTCCCGGCACATCGAAGGTCCAAGCTGCAGCCACAGGGAGATGGTCCGTTCCAAGTGCTCAAGCAAATCAATGACAATGCTTACAAAATTGACTTATTGAGTGACTATAGGATTAGTGCTTCTTTCAATGTTGTGGATCTTAGTCCATTTGATGTTGGTTCGGATTTGAGGACAAATCTTTCTCAAGAGGAGGGGAATGAAAAGAATCCAGGGACGAAAGACCCGATAACAGTACCCGTTCGTCCAATGACGAGGGCACGGGCAAGGGAGTTCAAGGATGCGCTCAATGGGTTGATTCAAGTTATTCAGAATGAGATCGAGAGTGTATTGCCTAAAGAGAAAGATGATCGGGTGCTCCAGTTGATTAGCATCGTCAACGGTCTAGAGTCCACCTCAAACTGAGCAAGCGAAGAATGCTAAGAATACAAGCCACTTAGCTTCTTGAAGACCTTGTAATCAAGTGCTCAATGGTGTTGTCTTCGTTTATCGTAGTTAGATGTAGTTTGGTTTTTATTTTGAGTCATGTTAGTGTTTTGGAGGCCAAATAAACTTTTAAGGCCGCGTCTTGAGGTTTTATTTCAAGTTTAGGACGAGCAGGGGATAAAGATATTGAAGAAGTCGAGGGGGCAAACGCCGTGGAAAGCACGGCCTGGCCATGCTTAAACTACATGGCTGTGTTCGGACCCATCATCGCGAACACAGTCTGGCCGTGCTTCTTAGCACGACCGTGTTGGCATTTGTGGTGGATGATTCGTAAGAAACACGGCTTGGCCATGCTTTGGAACATGACCGTGTTCGAAAAATTCTTCGCGAACACGGCCTGGCCATGCTTCCTGGCATGGTCGTATGGGGGCTGGAATCCGGGTGACATGCAAAACACGGCGTGGCCGTGTTTCTCTGGCACGGACGTGCTTTTTCCCGAATTTTTGAATTTGTCTATTTTTGTTTCCTTTTCAGTTTTAAGTTGTCTTAGTAGGTTAGAGTTTGGATCTTGGTAGGTTAGGGTTTGGATCCCTTATAAGGGTGAATACTTATTTTTTTTCATTGGTTATCAATACAATTAATCTTTTACTCTCAAAATGGAGTGTTTCTCCAAGTGCTTCAAGATTTACGTTCTTGTTGCAATTATCGACTTATCAGACATTAATCCATAATTGCCTGTGGCATCTTCGCATACCGGGTTTCTTGCTTTGCTAAGCAACGGGTCGAGGTTTCCACCAAATTAACCGAAACTAGTGAAAGTATTGGGTTCACAACATCTTGTTGTTGGGTCGTATGCACAATTGTTGATGCGGTTCACATCAAATAAGTTTTCATGTTCTAAAGCTTTTATCTTTGTTTTGCCTAGTATTATTATTTCTTGGTTACATGATTATGGAAAAATGGATGAATGTGCATGTCGTTTAACATTTGATCCGGGTGGATTGATATAATTTTTCAACCTTCGGGGTCCAACATTTGGATTCGAGGACGAATCCCTTTCAAGAGGAGGGGAATGATGAGAATCCAGTCACCAAGAATCCGGGAAACACTAATTACAAGCTATCTCGAGTTCTTGAAGACTATATAATTGAGTTCTTTAGTTCTTCTATTATTTTGAGTCATTTGAGTGGCTAAGTTGATGTTAAAGTCCAAGTATATTGAGCCTAGATTCATGTTATTTAATCAAGGGTCGAAAGGAAGCATTGGTTATCGAAGAACAAGAGGTTGCGTTCAAAAATGTCCAAGCACATCAACAGTTTTCAGCACTGTCAGGATTTAGTATATTAGCCATAACTTTCTCTACAACATTGATATTGAGATGATTCAATATGGTATGGAAATCTACGAGAAAGAGAAACAACTTTTATGAAGTCTCCATGGGCTAATTACGTGAAGAACACGGCCTGGTTGTGCTTATTTGCACGGTCGTATTTGGTGAAGACGTGAAAACACGGCCCTGCCATGATCCTAAGCAGAACCGTGCTTTTTCCTGGATTTTTGAGTTGTTCAGTTTTTCGTTTCCTTTTTGGTTTCTTCTAGTTGGTTTAGGGTTTGTTTTGCATTGCCTATATAAGGGAAACACTTGTTTATTTTTGATAGGAACTTTGATATTGGATATTGAATTGAAATTTTCTCTCCTACCCTTTGGGTTTTTTTCCAAGAGCTTCAATATTGTTCATTTTATTGTGATTACCGACTTATCAAGCAAACTTACACATTTGTTTGTGGTGTCTACACATACCGAGATTCATGCTTTTCTAAGAAACGGGTCAAGGTTTCCACCAATCTTAACCGAACTAATGAAGATCTTGGGTTAACAACATATTATTATTGGGTCGTATGCACAGTCGTTGCTGCGATTCACACCAAGAATGACATTAACGACCCTCAGACAGTTAAGTTTGTCTCACCAGAAATGTCATCTGCATTGAAGGCCGACGACACTGCTGCCGCAGCTGAGGCAAAGGATGGTGAAGCCCTGAGAGTTAATACTCTGGGCTCTGAAAGTGCAATACAAGGAGTTGAGACTCCTATTGATGCCATTGTCCAAGACCCTAAGACAACTGAGTACGTCGAAGGGATAATCGAAGACCGTAAGATAGTTGAGACTGTCGAAGGGAATACAGAAGGCCCTGTAGCAGTGGAGACTGCTGGAGGTATTGAAGGCCAAGGGAGGTTGAAACCTCTCTTGGTAAGGGCAAAGATGAACTAAACATCTCCCCACTCAAAGGTGCTGCTGCTGAAAAGGAAATAAGCGCCCTTCATAATTCCTAAGAGAATATTGACACTTCATTTCTGAGATCGGAGAATGAAGTTGAGTCCACTCTGTTAGTCCAAGTGGCTATGATAATCTAGAGGGGAGGTGAATAGATTATGTCGATTTTTCGCAATTCGCCCACTTTTCCGAATTGATCAAGCGAAGACAAGAATGAAGGTGCAGGAAAATAAACAACACGCCTCGATTTATACAGGTTCAACCCACCTAGGGCCAAGTTCTCTACCACCCCAGTATCTCCGTGATGGATTTTAAAAAGAAAAAAAGATTTTATTAATAATTATCAAAATTATTACAACTTCACCTTGAAGATTACCACAATCTTCCTAGAAGATTACCACAATGTTCTAGCTACGGCACCTTGTGAAGATTACCACAATCTTCGCCTAGAAGAGCACCAAACTCTTCCACAATAAGATTGCCACAATCTTCTTACACCTAACACCTAAGGTCACCCAAGTGTGTTCTTACTACAAGAACACCCACAAGGATATTTTGTGTTGAATGATGAACACAAATTCAAGATTACAACTCGATAATGAAGTATACAACTTTTGAGTGCAAGTGTAATCAAGAATCAAGCCTAGCCCTCAAGATGTGAAAGTGAAATACTTAGGCTATAAATACAACAAGAATGTTGAAAGTGAAAGCTTAGAGAAAGTTGCAGATTTCTTGTTGTGTGTTTGCTTGTTTTGTTGTATCTTGTGTCTTCAAAATCATCTTCTATTTGTAGGAGAGTCTTCACAAACATAAGCTCCTCCTTCTTCACTTTTGTCTACAAAAAGTAGATCAAAAGATGTAGAAATATTGTAAAAAATTGATAAAGTAAATATTGTTGTAATGGATGTTCAACGGTTGGAATATGCTGTCAAAAATAACACAGCGCGACCGATCGCTATATAGAAATTTCGAACGTTGTAAAGTAAATATGAAGATTCAAATACAGGATGAGGGGGAGGGCGACTGGTCCAAGGGGGGTCCGATCGGTCGCCATAGGGTCCGACCGGTCGGCCCCAACTGGATCGGTTGGCCTTCCTATTTTTTAAAAGCATTGCATTATGTTTCAGTTTTCATACTTTCAGATACTGGTCGACCTCTTATTTGACCGGTCGACCTCAAAAAAGAAGTGTTGTCCAATTTTTGTCCAAAATAAACTTCAAGAAATACTCCAAAAATTACTAAAAATATTTTAAATCAATTGGGAGTATTTGGAAAATATTTAAAAACATTGTTTTGGTGTAAAAACACATTTTAAACAAAATCATCAAAATCTTGATAAAAATATTTTTCTAACAAACTCCCCATTTTTTATGATTAGAAACCAAAACAATTTTTGGGAGATCAATTTTAAAACAAAATACATTTTTCCGGTCTAAAACATCAATCCATTACAAACAACATTTAGAATAAGTAAGAGCACATGGATAGAGGCAAAGATTTTTCAAATACATTTTGCACAAGCTCCCCCTATCAACATTCATAACAAGATTAAGTATAAAATCAAACAATCAAAAGCTAAAAGCTTAGCTTTTACAATATAAGCTTGAATTTCATGAGCTTAGAAGTTCTTCCTGTCACAAAGGCATCATTAGTCAAGCATAAAAGTCCATAATACATCACATGGACTAAGTGTCATTCACAGCTTTTGGCTTTTAAGAGCCATATCTTATAGCTTTTATTTTTTGCGATCTTATTTTCGCTTCTTAGAGCGTATTTTTTTTTCCAAAAGGAAAAGTTGAACATTTGATTTGCAAAAGCTCATTTGATTGACAAAACATGATCTCTATAAATATATAAGACTTTTGAAATGGAGATAATCATGTAGGTGATGAATTTTCATAGAAACATTTTGTCGAACACTTGGCGTGCGTAGAATAAAACAAGAGATGTATAACACCTTTGGAATGTAATTTTGAGACGGAATTGCAATATCTTGCACAAGAGCATAGTAATATCGAGTAATATACACAATATTGATATAAACTATCATAGAATTTGGACAAGTAGCGCATACTATGCTTTTTCTAGAAATCAACAAAAGTTTGAGAAAACAAGTGCTAATTGAAAATCTATTCAATGTCTCTTTTTGAATTTTGAAAAACCGAGAGTATATATTTGAGACCTCGATTTTTAATAGACATTTTTTTAAAAAATATTTAACAATCAATCAAGAATAAAGACATGAATATGTGCAACATAATAAAAATGCATAATTTAAGAAGAGAATATGAGTTACCAATTTCGCTATTGCCAAGGGTTGTATCTTTCCCATTGTTGATTATAACTTCTTCTTGAAATACGACTTCGTTGGTAATATCTCCTCATTCTATCATATGGCGTGTTCATTTGTTGTCTATTTGACAATTTAAAATTCCTTTGATTTTTATTGCGTTTAGTACCTAACACAAACTTTTCTTGTGGTACCCTCAAGTGTTTGGGTCCTTTGGGTTAGCATTGAGACTTTTAGGTCTCCAATAATACTTAAAACTATTTTTAACCCGACACGTATTAGACGTGTGACCATTTTTACCACAGTAAAAGCATGTAACAGTTCTAGATGCATAATGACCAACATGCATAGAGACTTGGTTCTTTTAAATATCATTAATAACATTTGGCTTATAACCAAGTCCTAGTTTCAAATGATCGCAACGTTAAACATCAAGAATTTTGGTCATTTTATCTGTACTCAAGTTAAACTTTAACATATCCTTTTCCATGCAATCACTATTCATAACAAGAGTACTATTTTCTTTTTCAAGGTTTCTAACCTTATCAAGTGACACATTATGAGCACAAGTAAAAGATTCATAAGAGGCATGTAAACTATCATTTTCATTTTTCATGGTGTTGAATTCCTTTTTCAAATTTTGTATTTAAAAAGCAAGTATTGGAACTCATTTTGTAGCTCAACAAAATCATTTTGGAATTCATCATAATTATCATGCAATTCATTTACTAAAAGAAATAGAAGAGTTAGAGCGTACCTCGTTGTCTTCTTTGATTCCCGTTAGACATTGTTCGGCTTCCTCATCATCGGATGAAAGAAGTTTGTCCCATGTTGTTGGTTCGGCTTTGGCCTTCAAGGCTTTGTGAAAGTGCTTTTTCTTCCTTTGTTCTTATTTCTCTTTTGGACAATTTGCAATATGGTGTCTGGGGTTTCCGCATCTAAAACAAGAAATGTCTCTTGTTTTTCTTTCATTGTTTTTATTTACAAATTTTGTAAATTTTCTAATATGCACCTCATCTTCATATTCATCTTCCTCATCACTAGAATAATAATTTTTCAATTTTGAGGCAAGACCTCTTGGAGTTTATCCCATACCCGGTTGAGGTTGACGCCTTTGACTTGATCCTTTCATTGATATGAACTTAATAGATGAGAAGATTGCCAATAAGCTCATCAAAATTTAGAGTTTCCAAATTTTGAGCTTTCGTAATAGTGGTAATCTTTTCGGACCAAGAGGCGGGAAGAGCATTAAGAACTTCTGTAATTTTATCCTCTTCGGAAATAATTTTCCCAAGTACAACTAGAGGATTTAAAATATTGTCAAGCCTTTCAACCATTCTAGAAATATTTTCACCAATATTCATAGTGAAATTTTTGAATTATTTGACCAAGACGGTCTTTCGAGCTTGTTTCACTTTCTTTGCGCCTTTATAGAGAACTTCCAATTTTTCCCAAATCATGAGCGGATCTAATACCTCTAATATAATTATATTCCGCAGCGGAAGAGAACAATGAAGAATGTTAAGAGCTTTACCGTTTAAGGAGAATATTTTCTTATCTTCATCATAAAACTCCTTGAGGGCTTTGGGAATTTGAGTGTCGTCTTCATTTTTCTTCATTGGGATGGATACTCCATTTATAACCGTGTTCCAAATATCGAATCCGCAACCTTGTAAGAAACATTCCATTCGGTCCTTCCAAAATGCATAATTGTTGGAGTCAATGAGAAGCGGTCTATTGAATGAGGTGTCGGTTGGTAGATAGCTTTCGCTCGTAGCCACGGATCTTTCCTCTTTACTCGCAATATGGAACAAGCTTTCCATAGAGTTTGGCTTTGATACCACTTGTTAGTCCAAGTGGCTACGATAATTTGCCCTTTTTTTCGAATCGATCAAGCAAAGACAGAATGAAGGTGCGGGAAAATAAACAACACGCCTCGATTTATTGTGGTTCAGCCCACCTAGGGCCTAGTCCTCTACCACCCCAATATCTCCGTGATGGATTTTAAAAAAAAGATTTTATTAATAATTACCAAAATTATTACAACTTCACCTTGAAGATTACCACAATCTTCTTACAACACCTTTTTGAAGATTACCACAATATTCCTAGAAGATTGCCACAATCTTCACCTTGAAGTGCACCAAACTCTTCCACAAGAAGATTGCCACAATCTTCTTAAACCTAACACCTAAGATCACCCAAGTGTGTTCTTACTACAAGAACACTCACAAGGATATCTTGTGTTGAATGATGAGCACAAATTCAAGATTACAACTCGATAATGAAGTATACAACTTTTGAGTGCAAGTGTAATAAAAAATCAAGCCTAGACCTCAAGATGTGAAAGTGAAATACTTAGGCTATAAATATAACAAGAATGTTGAAAGTGAAAGCTTAGAGAAATTTGCAGATTTCTTATTGTGTGTTTCCTTGTGTTGTTGTATCTTGTGTCTTCAAAATCATCTTCTATTTATACGAGAGTCTTCACAAACATAGGCTCCTGCTTCTTCACTTTTGTCTACAAAAAGAAGATCAAAAGATGTAGAAATATTGTAAAAAATTGTTAAAGTATATCTTGATGTAATGGATGTTCAACGGTTGGAATCTACTGTCAAAAATAACACAGCGCGACCGATCGCTATATAGAAATTTTGAACGTTATAAAGTAAATATGAAGATTCAAATACAGGATGAGGGGGAGGGCTACCGGTCCAAGGGGGTCTGACCGATCGCCATAGGGTCCGACCGGTCGGCCCCAACTGGATCGGTTGGCCTCCCTATTTTTTCAAAGTATTGCGTTATGTTTCAATTTTCATTCTTTCAGATACCGGCCGATCTCTTATTTGACCGGTCGACCTCAAAAAAGAAGTGTTGTCCAATTTTTGTCAAAAATAAACTTGAAGAAATACTCCAAAAATTAGTAAAAATATTTTAAATCAATTGGGAGTATTTGGAAAATATTTAAAAACATTGTTTTGGTGTAAAAACACATTTTAAACAAAATCTTCAAAATCTTGATAAAAATATTTTTCTAACAAACTCCCCACTTTTTTATGATTAGAAACCAAAACAATTTTTGGGAGATCAATTTTAAAACAAAATACATTTTTCCTGTCTAAAACATCAATCCATTACAAACAACATTTATATTAAGTAAAAGCACATGGATAGAGGCAAAGATTTTTCAAATACATTTTGCACAAGCTCCCCCTATCAACATTCATAACAAGATTAAGTATAAAAGCAAACAATAAAAGCAAAAAGCTTAGCTTTTACAATATAAGCTTGAATTTCATGAGCTTAGAAGTTCTTCCTGTCACAAAGACATCATTAGTCAAGCATAAAAGTCCATAATACATCACATGGACTAAGTGTCATTCACAGCTTTTGGCTTTTAAGAGCCATATCTTCTAGCTTTTTTTTTGCGAGCTTATTTTCGCTTCTTAGAGCGTATTTTTTTTGTGAGCTTATTTTCGCTTCTTAGAGCGTATTTTTTTTCGAGCTTATTTTCGCTTCTTAGAGCGTATGAGCGTTTTTACTGTTTCTCCCCCTTTGGAATCATCAAAAAGAATGTTAGCACGATAAAACATCTTACAATCATATCAAAGTGCGCAATTTAATCAATTTTTCGAGCATTTTGAACATTGAAGCTTAAATTCCAAATAAAAGGGAAAAGTTGAACATTTGATTTGCAAAAGCTCATTTGATTGACAAAACATGATCTCTATAAATATATAAAACTTTTGAAATGGAGAGAATCATGTAGGTGATGAATTTTCATAGAAACATTTTGTCGAACACTTGGCGTGCGTAAAATAAAATAAGAGATGTATAACGCCTTTGGAATTTAATCAAGCTGAAATATTTCATCACCAAATACAATTATACAAGTATTATCCATCCACAATCATCATGCTCATCATAATTATACAAGAAATTCATCAAGATATCAAAATACAAGCTCTTTCTCAAGGGTTCAACCCAATTGAGGTTAAAAATAAGAATTCTTACCAATTAATCGGAGAAGTCGGATAAGAATGATGAAATACGAGTAATATAAACTCAAACATATAGAATTTATGAATAATAAACCATTTTGAGTGAATTGTGTGTGAAAAATGCAAAGGGGTTCGAGTTTTGAAGAAAATGATCAAAAATACCGAAATGAAGGACATAAGCATTTTTAGGATAAAAATGCTTAGGGCGACCGGTGAATGTACCTGGTCGGCCGATCGACCTCTATGGCAACTTGTATCTAAACACTTGTTCAGTTTCTGTCCCAATTTTTTTCCAAAAATTTTATTTTTCAGCCCTAAGTTTTAAAAATGTGCAAATTGCAATCATAGACCCCATTCAATATACATTATGCCTAAACAAGCTCGAAATGAGGTAAAAGACTCGGCGGTTAACGATTAAAAACAAATATCCGTCAGTTATCCTTGAGACGTAATTAAACACATCTCAATTTTTGGTTAAGAAATGCAATCCCTTAAAAAATATCGAATCTCAATATATTTAGTTCAATTATGAAGAACCAATTTTGAGAAAAATTATTTTCACTGGACTTGTTATCCCGAAAATATGAACGTTTTAAAACTTTATATAAAACAAGCCATAAGAAGAAGTGTCTTTCACCTATTTGAAAATTTCTTTTAACGGCACTTTAATGAGATTCGTTGAGATGTTTTGAATTCGAGCATATAGGCATAAGGTATGAAGAATTTTGAGTCTATAAGAATAATGAAAGTTGATAAACATACCTCGAATTTATTTGTCGACCAATATGCCTTTCGCAATCTTGACACGTTATGACGTAGATGGCCATGGATATGTCTACGATCATTTGTTCCTTAATACCAAAATATTTCCTGCAAACACTTGACAAAATATCTTGCACAAGAGCATAGTAATATCGAATAATATACACAATATTGATATAAACTATCATAGAATTTGGACAAGTAGCACATACTATGCTTTTTCTAGAAATCAACAAAAGTTTGAGAAAACAAGTGCTAATTGAAAATCTATTCAATGTCTCTTTTTGAATTTTGAAAAACCGAGAGTATATATTTGAGACCTCGATTTTTAATAGACATTGTTTTAAAAAAATATTTAACAATCAATCAAGAATAAAGACATGAATATGTGCAACATAATAAAAATGCATAATTTAATAAGAGAATATGAGTTACCAATTTCGCCATTGCAAAGGGTTGTATTTTCCCATTGTTGATTATACCTTCTTCTTTAAATACGACTTTGTTGGTAATATCTCCTCATTCGATCATATGGCATGTTCATTTGTTGTCTATTTGATAATTTAAAATTCCTTTGATTTTTATTGCGCTTAGTACCTAACATAAAATTTTCTTGTGGTACCCTCAAGTGTTTGGGTCCTTTGGTATTAGCATTGAGACGTTTAGGTCTCCAATAATACTTAAAACTATTTTTAACCCGACATGTATTAGACGTGTGACCATTTTTACCACAATAAAAGCATGTAACAGTTCTAGATGCATAATGACCAACATGCATAGAGACTTGGTTCTTTTTCATATCATTAATAACATTTGGCTTATAACCAAGTCCTAGTTTCAAATGATCGCAATGTTGAACATCAAGAATTTTGGTCATTTTATCTGTACTCAAGTTAAACTTTAACATATCCTTTTCCTTACAATCAATATTCATAACAAGAGTACGATTTTCTTTTTCAAGGTTTCTAACCTTATCAAGTGTAACATTATGAGCACAAGTAAGAGATTCATAAGAAGCATGTAAACTATCCTTTTCATTTTTCATGGTGTTGAATTCCTTTTTCAAATTTTGTATTTAAAGAGAAAGCATTGGAACTCATTTTGTAGCTCATCAAAATCATTTTGGAATTCATCATAATTATCATGCAATTCATTTACTAAAAGAAATAAAAGAGTTAGAGCGTACCTCGTTGTCTTCTTTGATTCCCGTTAGACATTGTTCGGCTTCCTCATCATCAGATGAAAGAAGTTTGTCCCATGTTGTTGGTTCGGCTTTGGCCTTCAAGGCTTTGTGAAAGTGCTTTTTCTTCCTTTGTTCTTCTTTCTCTTTTGGACAATTTGCAATATGGTGTCTGGGTTTCTGCATCTAAAACAAGAATTGTCTCTTGTTTTTCTTTCATTGTTTTTATTTACAAATTTTGTAAATTTTCTAATATGCGCCTCATCATCATCTTCATCTTCATCTTCATATTCATCTTCCTCATCACTAGAATAATAAATTTTCGATTTTGAGGCAAGACCTCTTGGAGTTTATCCCATACCCAGTTGAGGTTGACGCCTTTGAGTTGCTCCTTTCATTGATATGAACTTAATAGATGAGAAGATTGCCAATAAGCTCATAAAAATTTATAGTTTCCAAATTTTGAGCTTCCGTAATAGTGGTAACCTTTTTGGACCAAGAGGCGGTAAGAGCATTAAGAACTTCTGTAATTTTATCCTCTTCGGAAATAATTTTCCCAAGTACAACTAGAGGATTTAAAATTTTGTCAAGCCTTTCAACCATTCTAGAAATATTTTCACCAATATTCATAGTGAAATTTTTGATTTCTTTGACCAACATGGTCTTTCGAGCTTGTTTCACTTTCTTTGTGCCTTCATAGATAAGTTCCAATTTTTCCCAAATATCATGAGCGAATCTAATACCTCTAATACAATTATATTCCGTAGCAGTAAAAGAACAATGAAGAATGTTAAGAGCTTTACCGTTTAAGGAGAATATTTTCTTGTCTTCATCATAAAACTCCATGAGGGCTTTAGGATTTTGAGTGTCGTCTTCCTTTTTCTCCATTGGGATGGATACTCCATTTATAACCGTATTCCAAATATCGAATCCGCAACCTTGTAAGAAACATTCCATTCGGTCCTTCCAAAATGCATAATTGTTGGAGTCAAAGAGAAGCGGTCTATTGAATGAGGTGCCGGTTGGTAGATAGCTCTCGTTCGTAGCCATGGATCTTTCTTCTTTACTCGCAATGTGGAACGATCTTTCCAAAGAGTTTGGCTTTGATACCACTTGTTAGTCTAAGTGGCTACGATAATCTAGAGGGGGTGAATAGATTATGTTGATGCCCTCTTTTCCGAATTGATCAAGCAAAGACAAGAATGAAGGTGCGGGAAAATAAACAACACGCCTCAATTTATAGAGGTTCAACCCACCTAGGGCCTAGTCCCCTACCACCCCAGTATCTCCGTGATGGATTTTAAAAACAAAAAAAAGATTTTATTAATAATTACCAAAATTATTACAACTTCACCTTGAAGATTACCACAATCTTCTTACAACACCTTTTTGAAGATTACCACAATCTTCCTAGAAGATTACCACAATCTTCTAGCTACGGCACCTTGTGAAGATTACCACAGTCTTCACCTTGAAGAGCACCAAACTCTTCCACAAGAAGATTGCCACAATCTTCTTACACCTAACACCTAAGATCACCCAAGTGTGTTTTTACTACAAGAACACTCACAAGGATATCTTATGTTGAATGATGAACACAAATTCAAGATTACAACTCGATAATGAAGTATACAACTTTTGAGTGCAAGTGTAATCAAGAATCAAGCCTAGACCTCAAGATGTGTGAAATACTTAGGCTATAAATATAACAAGAATGTTGAAAGTGAAAGCTTAGAGAAAGTTGCAGATTTCTTGTTGTGTGTTTGCTTGTTTTGTTGTATCTTGTGTCTTCACAAACATAGGCTCTTCATTCTTCACTTTTGAATACAAAAAGAAGATCAAAAGATATAGAAATATTATAAAAAAATTGATAAAGTAAATCTTGCTGTAATGGATGTTCAACGGTTGGCATATGCTGTCAAAAATAACACAGCGCGACCGATCACTATATAGAAATTTCGAACGTTATAAAGTAAATATAAAGATTCAAATACAGGATGAGGGGGAGGGCGACCGGTCCAAGGGGGTCCGAACGGTCGAAAGATGGGGTTGTCAGTTTTCATTCTTTCAGATACCGGTCGACTTCTTGTTTGACCAGTCGACCTCAAAACAGAAGTGTTGTCCAGTTTTTGTCAAAAATAAATGTAGGTCCCAAGGGGTGTGAGTGTAAGGTTTAGAAGGGGGGGTTGAATAAACCTTACCAATTTTTCAAATTAGTCCTTTTAAGTATTGAGTTAATACTTCACGGTGAGTCCTTGATGGGACGGCTAGTTAATAATCCAGAGTTAGTCACTCAACAGACTAGATCGAATTTGTTGATAGCAAATTTATCGTGAGATATAACAATAAGATGCGAATTTAAAGTCTTTGAAATGTAAATAACACAATAAGTTTTTATAGAGGTTCGAAGATGGGGTAATTCTTCTACTCCTCTCTTCTCCAACTCTGGAGGAATCCACTAAGTATTGATCAATATACGAGTGGTTAAACGGTCCCAAATACAAGTCTTGATCACACTGGTGACTTGATCCTTTGGGACTCGATGCCGGAGATGCCTTGGTCACTCGGTGGCTTCTCGTGACGACTCGAAGCCTTCTTCACAGTATGTTGCGCTTTACTACTACACCCACTTGCTCAAGCTTCTTGGATTTGATCACGAAGCCCTCCAATAACTTGAGACCGGTTCGACCTTGAACCTTTCTACAATCCTCCGTGGAATGTAGACCCCTTGATTCTTCAAAAGCTTCCTCTTCAACCGATTGAAGTTATCTTTCCTTCGCAGGTGAGTGTTGGATGGATTTCCTTCGTAATGTAGGCTTGAGGATTAATCTTGAATGACTTGAGAATGTTTTAGGTTACTGATTCAAATATTTGCTTGAATGTTCGTGGTTCGAGTAACCTTCTCTCGAGTGATTCCTCGGCCTTTTATAGTGATCTTTCAAAAATCCCGTTGAAGAGATAGGCTTATTTTTGAAAGTCACTTGTGGTCGTTGGCTTGTCTTGTTGCGATCCTTGGAATTTGCGTTTCCTCGTATGAACGATTCTTGACTTTTTCGAGTTCGACACGGTGCGATTCTTCCCATTGGTTTATTCCTTTTGCATGCTTCTCGGGGTGAGCACTTCAAGAAAGGTAGTATGAAAGTATTACTTGTTTAAGTAATTCTCTTGATTTACTACAAGCAACGGATCTCTTTCGATTGTCTTGACTTGATTGCATTTTCTTAACATCCCAGGTGACTTGAGTCAACTTCCAATCATTTGATAACTCTCTTGCATCACTTCAACCTTGAGACTTGGTCTTGAGTTGACTTGATCGATACATTACTCATTGCATCTCAATTTGCATCTTGATTGAGTTCCGTCTTCTCTTCTTTGCCATACTGTTGCCTTTGCGGCGGGTTTTCCTTCTAGTCTCCGATTGTCTTCTTGCATGCTTAGGCATTAGTGACTTAACTCATTTCGACCAGCCCTATCTATTACAATACGATTTACAAGAAAAATGGGGTGCCAACTTCCTATTCTAAGTTTTACATGGTATTCATCAAAATCTACAAAATAATTTCCCAACAATTTCCCCCTTTTTGATGATGCCAAAACTTAAAACATCAATACAATTATTTAAACAAAGAAAGATACATACAGACAAATGTAGAACCACAGAATGTATGTTTAGAATCGATCTTTTATTGATCATAACATCCTTGTTCTTTGCATATATTGTTTTGAGTGTATCGAGCTTAAGTCCAAAAAAATGTATCGAGCTTAAACGGAGCTTAGACTAACCATGTTGTTCTATATCTACTCACGCATTAAATTGCATAATTTTATTCAATGTACGGAAGACTTACATAAAGTGTATTTACACAAGTAAAATACATGAAGGGTGGATAATGACAACACTTCATCTCCTTCGCTGCCTCCCCTTTTATCTTCTTGACTCTGTCATCTTCTCGACCTTTTCCTTTTCTTCTCATCTTCATTTTGCTTTCTTTTTCTCATACGCCTTCCTCGGGACTTCATCTCTTCTTAGTCTTTCTTGTCTTTCCTCCCATAGCATTGAGTTTGTCTTTTATTTTCTTCTTCAATTCTCTTCACATACTCAAGCATTGTTCTTAGCCACTTGCAGATTGGCTACTTCGTCAAATCCACCCAATAGATCCCTCATTTCTTGCCTGGATCTATGTACTCAATGTTTTTGGGCGAGTTCTAGGTCCAAACCTCTTCCTCCACCACGCTTCTTCCTTCTGTCTCTCGGGCGTGTATTGTCTTGGGGCCTTCTTTTTCCAGTGAGTGACTAGCAGAGTGACCGAAGAGAGAGCGCCATTGTTTTTTTGCGTGTCGCCTTCTTCACATAGTGTGAGACCTTTTTCCCAAGACAAATCCCAGGCTTGAGCCATGGACATGTTTTGCGAAGTAACTTTGAGATGCGGCGTCTTAAATTCATCAACAGATCTTGGCTCAGTTCTGTGATCGAAATGGCATAGGTGTCTGTCTATTGGAATGCCTCCATGTTGTTTGAGAATATCCATAACTCGAGCATTCATTCTTCCTTCCACTTCTTCCATCCCTCGCTTCAATTGTCTTTCTCTTTTCAGCCATTGGTGCAGAGTGTTGGAGTGGCGAGTCATTGGGAGTTTCTTTGATAATATCGGCTCGACAAGACCTTGTTGGGGGTTTTAGCAATCATCAAGGTCACATCTTTCGAGCCTTCCCCCTCAACAGACTTCCCTTTCTTCTCTTTTATTTATTTTGCCTCGGTTGTCTTTTCCTTCACAGTTGCTTCCTCCTTCTCAGCTTTAGATCCCTTCAGCGCCTTTAGGTATTCCTCTTCCCCCTTTTTGGCATCATCAAATGAGAGAGGAACCCCTGGAAACAAGCTAGCAAGAAAGAAGTCGAGTCTGCTGATAATTGAGTTCTGCTTCGAATCTGCTGCAGAGTAAGCTGCACGAAACTCAGAGCGAGTGGCATTGGATTCAGCTGCTACCAACTTCATCTCAGCCATGAGGAGACTGAATTTTTGATCCATATTCTCTTGCACACGCAGGAGCTCGTTTTTATTATGTTCACGCAGCAGTTTTATCTCTCGTAGTATGAGATTCATGCATTTGTTCAATGTGCTCGCAATTTTGTCTTTGCATCAGCATTCTCATTTCGCCGGACCAACAACATGTTGAACAATGTTTCAAATATCGAGCTTGTTCCACACGCATTGTTCTTCTTTGTTGCCACCACTCCGGATCGACTATGATGCCTCTCAAATCGCCAGGTGAGGTTGGCGCCCCTGTTGTCCAGCCCTCATGTCGGCGAGGCTGGTGCCTCTCCATCCGTTCAATCTCAAGCAAATAGGGCTTTGAACACCTCCCGAACTTGATTGCTTCCTCTGTTTTTGACGGCCAAGCGAGTCAAAGTCATAGTTATTTGGAACAATGGTGTACGATGGAATGACAGGATCAGTCGTGGAAGCTCGCGATCTTTGTTCGATTCTTCGGGAGGTCGTGTACCTCCAGAGAGAAGGGAAATGATTCTATGAAAGGATCATCACTTGCAACTGGAATTTGTTCAATTATAAGCGGTGCTCGTGAAGTTCCTTGTGGAGTCGGACCTGCTGCAGCTTGGGGAGCCTAAGCAGTGGACTCTGTTTCACTGGGTCATTGTGAATTTGACCCGACTTGCGATCCTCATTTGTCTCAACACCGTCGGTCTCATTTGTTTTTCCAAATGAGTTGACTGGTCTCGGCCATATCGAGCGTCATCGGACGATGATGAGATTTCCATGGGTGGCTCAACATCAAAGGTGAATGTTTGGCGAGTAGTCTTGAGGTCAGACTTACTCGTGGTTGGAACATCCTCAGCTAAGTCTTTGGGATCAGCCACAGGGGATGACTCAGCTTCATCGTCTCCTTCCGATCCCAGAAAGGTTACATCAGGATTATCCTGGGAATCGCGAAGAGCACTTATCTCATTTTTCGATGGATCAACGATAGCGGGAGGGATGTTCGTGCTTCGGTTTCTCTACCCAGGGAAGTCTCAACCTCCCGTTGGCCTTCATTACCTCTGCCGGTCTCAAGCTGCGGCGAGGCCTGGACATCCCTTTCGCGGTGTCTGGGCTTTGTCTTGGGGTCTTTCGAGGTGGCATCCATTGGAGTCTCAACTCCATGGATTGCACTTTCATCGCCAGTGTTAACTCCCAGGCGATTCCGTCTGTGCCTCACTTTCGCATCGCCGCGGCGTCATGCTAGCTGCGAGCGATTGGCACTTCATTTGAGACAGTCACAATCATGTCCGAGCCTCGTCGTGACAACTTGTTGTGTACTTTGTAATTGTTCCTTCTCCACTTTGTCTCCTAAATTCATTATGGAGTCATTTTGCAAAGCATCCTCCGACCTTGCCGGTGGAGTGAGTTTCCCCCTCGGTGGCACACCGGTTGAGTGACTTGGAATGGGGTCACTCATCTCCGGACTCGGCTGTTCCCACCGAGTATTCGGTAGTTGGGGCGGTGGTAAGACACCTTCATTAGGGGTTGGCTGGACTGGGGTCCCCACACTCCCAGTTTCATCGCAAGTTCCCTTAAATCCTTCCTCTGAATGAGCTGGGGAAGTGGTGGCAGCGACAATAGTGTCAATATCTTTGCACCACTCCCATAGGATCTATTTCATTTGTGATTTGGAGGACTCTCCTGGTCCCTACATCATTCTTTGCTCATGTAGGATTCTGGACTCTTGCATTGTTTCTGCATTTGCAACTCTTACGTGGCAAGCGAACAGGGTCCGATCCTCATCACTTTCGATAGGGCGTCAAGATGAGGGTGTATATGATCGGTGGTGCGGTGAGAGGGCGGATGTTGGCCTTCTCACGTGCCTCTGCGTCCTCATTTCACCGCTTTAGCCCCGTTCATTTTCTTTTTCGAATCTGCAGTATATTGATGCAATTATCCTCATCAAGGGCTTGCAGCACTGTGTCCACCTCAAGAAACCTGAAGAGTTCTTCTTCCTCAGCAATGAACTCTGGATTTTCAAACTGTACTCTGGATAGGCTCAGCTTCCATTTTCTCCACTCTCGCAGACGATTTTGGATGTCTGGTGTGACGCCCACCCCTACTACTACATTACTAAGCAATATAAAAAGTGAAATTTGACAACGTGTACCCTATATACATGTACATTTTGTTTTCCTGTGACAATTTAACAACGAACAAGCAAGATCATTTTACTTGTAAGAAAATGACAGCCCATATCCACAAGCAAAGAGATAACAAACCCTGTTATTAAACACCACAGACATCCATCTAACCAAACACATATCCCACATCACCCAGCTATTTACATGTACACCTTTACATAAAAGTTTTCAAAAGAGGATACAACCCTAAACCAAAATATAATACAGGACCAAAAAGAGAAAGTGACCCATCAACATAGCCCAACAGGTCGTCATCCATATCCATGATCTGCAAAACCTGAAGGAACTCCAGCACTGCACATTAAGCCCAAAAGCTCAGACATTCCTATGCTCACCTGCAATGCATGAACTACATGAGCTAAAGCTCAGCAAGTAAAAATCATGCATGTCCAAAGAATAATGATGTTTTTCCAACGTGTAATGCTAGTATGTCAAATCCATGAATCAAAATACTTTATTCAAAATCATTTTCTTTTATTTGGGCCACGACCCAACTACTATGCCGGAAAAGAGCTCGCACACAAAGAATAATCAAATGGCCAATAATATCGGTATGGATCTCGTGTGGACCATCCTCTCCGGCTTGACCAAGGGTCCCCTACTTGCGTCCCCTTGTGTCCGCCAAGAAGTATCCCCCCCCGGGGCCACACATAGGTACTCACGGATGGACCATCCTCCCGTGACCCACCAAGAGCCCATCTCCTATCTAGCTCTGTGTTCACCGGGGAAGTATCCCACCGCTATACCTAAACATATATCATAAGCACGCTTGGCGTGCCTCGGTGCACTAGCAATGGTCAAGCAAATATCTATTTTCTTCCGGAAAATATTTTCGTGCATGCGAACATCCTTTTGTAATATGCATGCACATGCAAATCTTTGTGAATGACATGTTCAATGGCTCACCAAGCACCATATTGCAACATCATACAAGCCGATTATGCAACATATAATATCCACGTATATTCCACAAGATACCACAATCACATATAATACAATCAATTCAAACAATACTATGTTCATGCATTACGATTGCGAGATGGATTTTTACTTACCTTTTTACCCGTGGATAAGCTACGAGAATTAGCTAATTTTCTTTCCCAGTCTCGATTCGAATAATCAGTAATAATATGAATTATTAATTTCTAACACTAAATCAACAAATTTACTACACCTAACCTTACAAAGAGGACATCAACTATGTACTAACCACTTAGTTTCTTAATTTACAAGACAAGGCAAATAATTGATTCATATTTAACCATTGTTACTATTACAATTTCTTTTCCACCCCATCGAATTGAATAAGCACATCTTTGGAGGATAAATTCTCTTTATAGTCATGCATCTCAAAAGTTATTATTTCCTTAATTTCCATAGAAATTATGCGGGTTAATTAATTTCTTGGACAATAACATTCTTTATTAAGTTAACAATAGAAATCGCACCACCATTTCAAGTTCACTTATAAGTTTACTAACAAAGCTTTCTAATTTCTAAAATCATAAGATATTAGTTGTATCGTAAATGAAAATAAGAAGTACCTCTACAAGGACATCGAGAATCTCCCGCACGAGAAGACGTATGAGCGAAATGGATATGTTATCCAGGTTAAGTATATTTATCCTTGTCTTATTTTAGTAAAGAGAGGCGGTGGTGTGAAATCTAATATATTAATCATATGCTTCTTAATTAAGAAAAGTCAATCATGCATATACGGATGTTTATATTTAAAAATCCTATACATGTATTGATTAGTAATATAAATAATTAGTTATATATATATATATATATATCTCAATCGAGATGCATGTACTTATAAGTTGTACCCTATCTTTAAAATACACCTTATATTAAAAGTCATTGTTATCACGTCAAGTATATGTGTAATCTAATTAAATATATAGCTAATATATGAATTTATTATTGTATTACTATTAATGCTTCTACTTGATATTATTTATTCTCTTGTTATTATGATTCTTATAAAATATTTACATACACATATATAATTTATAATATACGACTTTATTCCATATGCTATATATATATTCTCCAATATTCACCTAAATGTCTTTTACCCTTAATTTACCACGTGCAATCTTACAATTCTCGTCTTCTAATGTTACCACGTGTAAACTAATATATTTGATAGTTTGACACCTAATCATCCGACAACTAAATACCATAAGTGAGTTCCAAAATTATAAAACTAGTCATGTCATATAAAATATTGATTATGCAAATAGCACATAACCAACATGAAATGCATGAAATTGGCCTAGCGAGTAGTGAGAGGCTCGGGTATTACATCCTCCCTCCTTATAAAAATTTCGTCCTCGAAATTTGACTTACCAAAATAGATTAGGATACTTAGCCCTCATTTCGTCTTCTCTTTCCCACGTAGCTTCCTCTATAGATTGACTCCTCCAAAGTACTTTAACTAAAGGGATCTCCTTATTCACGAGTTTCTTTACTTCTCGTAACAATATCCTCACGGGTATCTCTTCGTAGCTCAAATCCGCTTTCAACTCTATCGGCTCGTTTGTCAAAATGTGAGATGGGTTTGCAACATATTTTCTCAACATTGAAACATGGAATACGTCATGAATTTGAGACATTTGAAGGTAAGTCAAGTCTGTAAGCCACATCACCAATTCTCTCGATGTCTGGAATGGGCCAATGTATCTAGGACTAAGCTTTCCCTTCTTTCCAAATCGCATTACCCCTTTCATCGGTGCCACCTTAAGAAACACTCGATCTCCTACACAAAATTCTAACATTCTTCTTCTTTGATCTCGAGTAGCTTTTACGTCGACTCGAGCGAGTTCCCATCCTTTGTCGAATTTGTGTCACAACTTCTGTCATTTCTCGAACCATGCGGGGCCTAAAAGCTTTCTTTCGCCAACCTCGTCCCAGTGAATCGGCGATCTACACTTTTTACCGTACAATGCTTCATAGGGAGCCATTCGATTGTTGCTTGATAGCTATTGTTATAGGAGAATTCTATCAAAGGGATATATTTACTCCATTGTCCTTGAAAATCTAGAACACAAGCTCTAAGCATATCTTCTAGAGTTTGTATAGTTCGCTCCGATTGTCCGTCATCTCGAGGGTGATAAGCGATCTTGAATGACAATCGTGTTCCTAGTGCCTTCAGTAAACTCCTCCAAAAATTAGATAAGAATCTAGAGTCCCTATCTGGAAACAATAGATAGTGGTACACCGTGAAGTCTAACCACTTCTGTATATAAAGTTGTGCATATCGATCCATGGAATAAGTAGAACAAATGGGAATGAAATGAGCGATTTTGTTAATCTATCTATGATTACCCAAATAGCATCGTGTCCCTTTCTTGTTTTTGGGCAAACTGTCACAAAATCCATGGTGATCCTTTCCCATTTCCATTAGGAATAGGTAGAGGTTGCAACGTTCGGTGGCCTTTTGTGTTCGCGCTTTATTTGTTGTGGGTTAAACATTGTTCCACGTATTGCGCGATATCCCTTTTTATGCCTGGCCACCAGTAATGTATCTTCAAATCTCTATACATTTTAGTAGCTCCTGGATGTACAGAATATGGCGTTGAATGCGATTCTGCTAAAACATCCTCTCGAAGATTTTCCCTGTTAGGCACGTATAATCATTCTTTAAATCGAAGTACTCCATCCTCAGATATTTTGAAGTCAGAAGACGCTCCCGAGGAAATATCATTCTTCACTTTAGCATAGTAACCATCACCTTGTTGTTCCTGTTGAATTCGATCAAGTAGCGTAGGTTGGAGTGTTAATGCTGCTAATTTAGCTTCTATGGATCCTAATGATACAATCTCAATGTTCATTTTCTCGAGATCCATTAACTCTGGTTTCCGAATGCGAATCGCAATTGCATTGCTTTGTGTTGATTTCCGGCTCAACGCATCTGCTACAACATTGGCTTTACCAGGATGATAGTTGATCACACAATCATAATCCTTCACTAATTCCAACCATCGACGTTGTCGCATATTTAGTTCTTTTTGCGTGAAGAAGTACTTTAAACTCTTGTGATCTGTGTAGATCTCACATCGTTCCCCATATAGGTAATGCCTCCATATTTTAAGTGCAAATACCACTGCCGCAAGCTCTAAATCATGCGTTGGGTAGTTCTTTTCATAGTCCTTCAATTGTCTAGACGCATACGCAATCACCTTACCATTTTGCATCAATACGCATCCTAGGCCATTCTTCGACGCGTCACTGTAAACTACAAAACCACCATGCACGATGGAATTGATAGAATAGGTGCGAAGTCAATCTCTTTTTCGAGTTCTTGAAAACTTCGCTCGCTTGCCTCTGTCCATTTAAATGCGACACTTTTTCTCGGTCAATTGCGTTAAATGTGAAGCAATCTTGGAGAATCCTTCCACAAACCGACGATAATAGCCGGCTAAACCTTAAAACTACGTCTTCGGAAAGGATTTGTAGGTTGTGGCCAATTGTTGATAGCTTCTACTTTACTTGGATCAACCGAGATTCGCTCAGGACACAACATGTCCCAAGAAAACTACTCGATCTAACCAAAATTCGCATTTCTTAAATTTTGCATATAATTGTTTCACTTTTAGAACCTCTAGTACACTTCTCAAGTGTTCAAAGATGCTCCTCTTTTGTTCTCGAGTAGACCAAGATATCATCGATGAAAACAATAACGAATTTATCTAGAAAGTCTTTAAATACCCGATTCATCGGTCCATGAAAGCAAAGGGGCATTCGTTAACCCAAATGGCATCACCAAAAATTCATAGTGTCTATACCTCGTCTTTGAATCTTTGTCTTGGGTATATCATCTTCTTTTATTTTCGATTGATGGTACCGGATCGCAAGTCGATCTTGAAAATCGCCTGCACCTTGAAGTTGATCGAGCAAATCATCGATTCGAGGTAGCGGTATTTATTCTTGATTGTGACTTTGTTCAATTCTCGGTAGTCGATACACAATCTCATCGCACCATCTTTCTTTCGCACGAATAGGACCGGCGCACCCCATGGCGAAAAAGCTAGGTCGATAAAGCCTTTATCTAGCAACTCCTGCAATTGTGTCTTTAGTTCTTTTAGTTCCAATGGAGCCATGCGATATGGGGCTTTAGAGATTGGAGACGTTCCTGGAATCAGGTCAATAACAAACTCGATCTCGCGGTCAGGTGGTAATCTAGAAAGATCATCCGGAAATACATCGGGATACTCTCTCACTATTGGAACTTCATCAACGGTTGGTTGGTGTTGCTCATCGATGCTCATGACACTTACTAGGTATCCTTCACAGCCGGCGTCCAACAAAGCGTTGCGCCTTTAGTTTGATATTATTGGAAATCTAAAACGTGTCGTGATTCCAACAAATGTGAATGGATCTTCCCCTTGAGGTCGAAAGGTTACTGTCTTTTTCTGACAATCGATTGTAGCACCATGCTTTGATAACCAATCCATACCCAAAATGATATCGTAGTCATTCATGGCTAAAACAATCAGATCAACATAAAGTTCTCTATTTTCGATTGGAATAGCACAAGCTTTCAAAATTTTATTTGTTTGTTTAGAATCTCCCAGGAATTGTTACATTGTAACCCACTTGCCTACATCGGGTGTCCTACCCGGTCTCTCCTCACATACTCGGTGGATGCAAATGAATGTGATGCTCCCGAATCAAATAGTACGAATGTTGGGGTGTCAAAGATAAGAAGTTTACTGTAACCAGCGATGGGTTTGCCTCTGCATGCATCGCTCTCGTGATAGTAAATGCTCGCTGGCACATTCTTTTGTCTGTAGGGGTTCACCTATTTGGGCACGCATTAGCAAAATGTCCTGGCATCCCACACGTAAAACATCTTACGTTATCTACCATGCGACTTCGATTATGTTGAGTCTTTCACCTAGGGCATAAAGGTAGTGCTATAGGTGCCTTGCCCTGATCGGCTCTTTGACGCTTATTTTGTTCCCATTGTTGTTGTCCTTGGTGTGGTTGAAAGTTAGGTCTATGTTTTTTTGAACTTGGAAAACTCTCTTCTTTGGGCCTCCAACCCATTTTGTCCTTGTCCCCTGTTTGAATTGACGTCTAGCTTGCTCGGGCACGGAAAATCCTTAATTCAACTTTACGCCACGGTGCTCTCTCAAAGAACCTTTGTGAATACGTTACTCCTTGAATTCTCGCCATGCCGACATCTCTATATAGTTCGGTCTCGGCCTTCAAGGAATCTTTCTACTTTTAGTGCGTCGGTGCTAACCATATGAGTAGCAAACCTGGACAATTCTTCAAATTTGCGAATATAGTCCCCGCCGTCATAGTTCCCGACGTAATTGTATGAATTCATTCATCTTCATTATACTGACGAGGAGCCATGAAGTACTTGTTTCGAATAGTTCTTTGAATCTTTCCCAGGTCATTGTTGTGACATCTTCTATGCTCCTTATCGTATCCCACCAATGTCCCGCACTTCCACGAAGCATAAACGAGGCACACATTACTTTTTCTTCTTCGGGGCCCTTTGTATTGAAACATGTTATCTAAAGTCCTCGGCCAGTCTCTCCTTTTGTAGGATCTCTTGCATCTTCAAAGGTTGGTGGATTTAGCTTTCGGAATCTTTCCCTACTATCTCGATTTGATCCGCCCTTTGGTGTGGTTGATTCATTTCGCTCTTTGTTCTCGGCCTATATCTCTCACGATGGATGAGTTGTTGAATTTGTTCGATGTCAGCCATTTGGATGAGCTCCGTGAGTCGATTTATGATATTATCTCGATCACCCATTGGTATAGGTGTCTCCCCTCCTTGGTTTCTATCCCCACCACTACTCTCACCTCTAGTCCTTACCATACGATCAAACTTTGTCTTAGGATAACCTAATAACACATAGCTAATATAATTTTATGAAACATAAAATGCATCGGACAATAAAGTAAAACTTATCTTTGGCATTGCCGCGCTCCACAAGTTTTGAGTTCATGTACATGGATAGTCTACAGAACCTGTAGCCGAGCTCTGATACCACTCTGTGACGCCCACCCCTACTACTACATTACTAAGCAATATAAAAAGTGAAATTTGACAACGTGTACCCTATATACATGTACATTTTTTTTTCCTGTGACAATTTAACAACGAACAAGCAAGATCATTTTACTTGTAAGAAAATGACAGCCCATATCCACAAGCAAAGAGATAACAAACCCTGTTATTAAACACCACAGACATCCATCTAACCAAACACATATCCCACATCACCAAATTGACTATTTACATGTACACCTTTACATAAAAGTTTTCAAAAGAGGATACAACCCTAAACCAAAATATAATACTGGGACCAAAAAGAGAAAGTGACCCATCAACATAGCCCAACAGTCGTCATCCATATCCATGATCGCAAAAACGAAGGAACTCAAGATCGCACATTAAGCCCAAAAGCTCGAGACATTCCTATGCTCACCGCAATGCATGAACTACATGAGCTAAAGCTCGCCAAGTAAAAATCATGCATGTCCAAATAATAATGATGTTTTTCCAACGTGTAATGCTAGTATGTCAAATCCATGAATCAAAATACTTTATTCAAAATCATTTTCTTTTATTTGGGCCCCTGACCCAACTACTATGCACCGGAAAAGAGCTCTGCACACAACAATAATCAAATGGCCAATAATATCAGTATGGATCTACGTGTGGACCATCCTCCCGCGGCTTGACCAAGGGTCCTACTTGCGTCCCTTGTGTCCGCCAAGAAGTATCCCACCCCGCAGGGCCACACATAGGTACTCACAGATGGACCATCCTCCTGTGACCCACCAAGAGCCCATCTCCTATCTAGCTCTGTGTTCACCAGGAAGTATCCCACCTGCTATACCTAAACATATATCATAAGCACGCCCAGCGTGCCTCGGTGCACTAGCAATGGTCAGCAAATATCTATTTTCTTCCAGAAAATATTTTCGTGCATGCGAACATCCTTTTGTAATATGCATGCACATGCAAATGCTGTGAATGACATGTTCATTGGCTCACCAAGCACCATATTGCAACATCATACAAGCCAATTATGCAACATATAATATCCACGTATATTCCACAAGATACCACAATCACATATAATACAATCAATTCAAACAATACTATGTTCATGCATTACGATTGCGAGATGGATTTTTACTTACCTTTTTACCCGTGGATAAGCTACGAGAATTAGCTAATTTTCTTTCCCCCGATCTCGATTCTCGAATAATCAGTAATAATATGAATTATTAATTTCTAACACTAAATCAACAAATTTACTACACCTAACCTTACAAAGAGGACATCAACTATGTACTAACCCACTTAGTTTCTTAATTTACAAGACAAGGCAAATAATTGATTCTATTTAACCATTGTTACTATTACAATTTCTTTTCCACCCCACTCGAATGAATAAGCACATCTTTGGAGGATAAATTCTCTTTATAGTCATGCATCTCAAAAGTTATTATTTCCTTAATTTCCATAGAAATTATGCGGGTTAATTAATTTCTTGGACAATAACATTCTTTATTAAGTTAACAATAGAAATCGCACCACCATTTCAAGTTCACTTATAAGTTTACTAACAAAGCTTTCTAATTTCTAAAATCATAAGATATTAGTTGTATCGAAATGAAAATAAGAAGTACCTCTACAAGGACATCGAGAATCTCACGAGAAGACGTATGAGCGAAATGGATATGTTATCCGGTTAAGTATATTTATCCTTGTCTTATTTTAGTAAAGAGAGGCGGTGGTGTGAAATCTAATATATTAATCATATGCTTCTTAATTAAGAAAAGTCAATCATGCATATACGGATGTTTATATTTAAAAATCCTATACATGTATTGATTAGTAATATAAATAATTAGTTATATATATATATATATATATATCTCAATCGAGATGCATGTACTTATAAGTTGTACCCTATCTTTAAAATACACCTTATATTAAAAGTCAATTGTTATCACGTCAAGTATATGTGTAATCTAATTAAATATATAGCTAATATATGAATTTATTATTGTATTACTATTAATGCTTCTTGATATTATTTATTCTCTTGTTATTATGATTCTTATAAAATATTTACATACACATATATAATTTATAATATACGACTTTATTCCATATGCTATATATATATTCTCCAATATTCACCTAAATGTCTTTTACCCTTAATTTACCACGTGCAATCTTACAATTCTCGTACTTCTAATGTTACCACGTGTAAACTAATATATTTGATAGTTTGACACCTAATCATCCGACAACTAAATACCATAAGTGAGTTCCAAAATTATAAAACTAGTCATGTCATATAAAATATTGATTATGCAAATAGCACATAACCAACATGAAATGCATGAAATTGGCCTAGCGAGTAGTGAGAGGCTCGGGTATTACATCTGGATACAATGGAGAGTGCATGATTACATCGTCTTCTTCATTCTCTTGCTGGCCCTCGTTTCCAGGGATTAAGGGTTGCATTCTTCGCTGCTCGACATCCTCAGTGGCCTCTGTTACGGGTGGAGAAACAACCCCTGTCAATAGGTGATCCGATTGTCTCGGCCATTCTTTGTTCCTCAATTTCATTGTCTCTGGTGGGTCTTGAGTTGCCTCTGGCGATCGGCCTCAAGAGACTTGGCCGTTTCATCAATCACACGAGACTCTACTTCTCCAAAGAGTCTCAGTATCTTTTTCGGTGAGTGACAGAGACTTTTTGTCTTCTCAAGCTCGGAGAGCTTGGAAAGTCTTCTTCTTCTCTTTGTTTTTACCAAAGGGATATCCGCTCCACTTCCTCCTCGGTTTATTGAAGGTGAATGCCTTCGCAGTGTCTTAGAGGTAGCATTTTGCCTTCCTTGTTGTGGCGTCCTCTTCTTCTTGATCACCGGAGAAGGGATTAATGGTTCCTTCTCCACTGCGGCTGCGAGGGCGGAGACACACGGCTGCGGGGGCGGGTGACTCGGCTGCGGGCAGGAGTAGATTTCTTTTTCTTTTTTGCGGGAGCAGTCTTCTTCTTAGCTGCGGGAGAGTGACCTTTTTCTTTGGAGGAGAGGAAACATTTGTATCTTGGGGTGGTGATTCCCCTCACTCATATCACTCTCTTAGCGTAGGCTCTCTTCGTGCGCCGAGAGAGGTTTGATCGAATATCTCGTGTTTACATGGAACGCCTTTCCATGTCGAAGAGGGACTCCTTTTACCTCCATCAGTCGGCCAATCACCAGGCCGTATCCTAGGGAACCTCCAAACGTTCCATCCTCCTTGAAGGATTTGTTCCCAACGCTCGCGAGCGATGCATTTGTAGACAAACTCAGCCCAATTCACTTTCTGTTCTTCAATGATCGCGGCCATTACGATCAACTTTGCTTTGATACGGTGGTCAAAGCTGCCAAATTTGATATCTATGCATTTGGCAACGATGTCCAACAATTTGTGGTAGTCCTCCTTCAGTAGCCTCTTATTAGCTGTGTAGACTACTTTCTCAGCATAGTCGGACTTGGCTACTTCCTTCCAAGCAGTAGTCAGGTCAACATCAGCTTCATTGATTTCCAACATTCCTTCCGTCCGGTAACAAGCAGTGTTCTGCCAAATCCTTGGCAGTAATGATGAACTCCTTTCCATGAACAGAGGACTTGATGCCCTCATCGTGAACCTCAGCGTTCACGTAGAACTGTGTGACCTCTTCCACATAGGTCATCGGAAACTCCAACTTCAGAAACGGTTTTAGCCTAAATGTTTCTAATTTCTCAGCAATCTTCTTCACTAGGGTGTCGTCGGACCCCTGTTTCACCATACCATCGAAATCCACAGTAGACCCGGTGTGGATTTGCTTTCCTAGCTTGACAAAATCATGAGTGGATGCCATTTCTCAATATTTTACCGAACGAAACTTTAGAAAATGATCTGAGGATTGAAAGGGTTTTGAGAGAAAATTTTGCTTTTGCTTTCGAGAGAGAGATGAACAGTTTTTGGTAAAGTGTGAGAGAAACGGACGAAAATGGTTTAAGTATGTTTCATGAAAGGACGTGCGGTGGTTTTTGAAATGTGATCAAAATCAACGGCTTAGATCTTGCACGCCGATTTGCATTTAATGTCTCGTATTTAATCCAGCAACATTTATATCCAATCATAAGCTTGGTGTGCAGCTTTTTCCTGTAAACGTCATAATTATGGTGACGTCATTCTTAAAAACATTCCCGCTTAGTAAAAACGACTGCGTTTTTGTCACTTTGCTCATAAATGACTCAGCTTGCCCCTCAGCTGATTTAACTCTTCTTTCCTCACATGTAAATACTCATTTGTCGCCTAACCTCGGTAGAGTCATTTGTCTTCCGATCTGGTGATTCACTTAGTGATTTAAGAGTTCAGCTCTTTTTCCTATTTTCGTGTTTCATTTCTTTTCTTTGAGTCTCCTGAGTGTCAACTCAGCTCAATTAATCCTAACTCATGCTTGAGTTCTTCAAATCTTGACTCACATAATGGTTTTGTGAATATGTCGCCCAACCTGTTTATCGGTTGAAATATATTCAAGGTGATGTCCTTCTTTTCAATATGATCTCTTATGAAGTGATATCGACATCGATATGCTTTGTTCTTGAGTGCAACACATGATTTTGAGTGATTGCAATTGCACTTGTGTTATCACACATGATTGGAATTTCCTTTTCTTCAACTTCATAGTCTATCATTCTTTGTCTCATCCATAAGACTTGGACACAACGTTGTTTGCCTGCGCAGCTATGTATTTTGCTTCATTTGTGGAGGTAGCTATTGAATTTTGCTTCTTGCTAAACCAGGAAATTAGCCTATTTCAAGCATTTGACATGTGCCGAGGTACTCTTTCCTGTCAACTCTACATCCAAAGATAGTCGGAGTATGAGTAACCAATTAGCTTGAATCCACCTTCCTTGGGATACCATAAGCCAACTTCTTGGCTTCCTTTCAAATATCTCAAGATTCTCTTGGCTGCGATCATGTGGCTTTCTTTTGGAGCAGATTGAAATCTTGCACATACACCTACAACAAAGGTGATGTCGGCCTTCTTTGTGAGATAGAGCAATGATCCAATAAGTGCTCGTATCTTGTTTGATCTACTGTGCTTGCCATCCGCATCCATATCCATTTTGATGATGTGTTCATTGGTATTTTCACGAAGACTTCTCTTCCATACCAAATTTCTTCATTAAATCTCGGTGTATTTTGTCGACTTATGAAGGTTCCATCCTTCAATTTTGTTTCACTTGGAGTCCAAGGAAGAATGTCGCTCTCCCATCATGCTCATTTCGAATTTGCTTTGCATGTGGTTTGAAAATTTATCTCACAGCTCTTTGTTTGTGGATCCAAAAATGATGTCATCCAAATATAATTGAACAAGCAGTATGCTCTTCCTGTCTTGAATTCTGAAGAGTGTTCTATCCACTTTTCCTTTTGTGAATCCATTCTCAGTCAGGAATTGTGATAATGTGTCATACCATGCTCTGTGTGCCTGTTTCAATCTATATAGAGCTTTCTTGAGTTTGTATACCTTATCTCCAAGAATCTTCTGCTCAAATCCTGGAGGTTGTTCAACATATACTTCTTATTCCAATAAACCATTAAGGAATGCACTCTTTACATCCATTTGATATACAATAAAGTTCTTGTGAGTTGCATAGGCAAGAAACATCCTTATGGCTTCCATTCTTGCCACAGGACCAAAAGTTTCATCAAAATCTATTCATTCTTCTTGGCAATATCCTTTGGCTACCAATCTTGCTTTGTTTCCTACCACAGAACCTTACTCATTCATCTTGTTTCTGAATACCCATTTAGTGCCAATAACATTTTGATGGGTAGGTCTTTGAACCAGTTCCCACACTTTATTTCTTTCAAATTGATTGACTCTTCTTGCATGGCTTGAATCCAATGTGTGTCATCCGATGCTTGTGACACATCTTTAGGCTCTATTTGTGAGATGAAGCGGTGAACATTGCTTCTTGTTGAGTTCGGATCTTGTTTTGGCACCTTCTCTTACATCTCCAATGACCGATTCCGGTGGATAGTCTCTCGGCCATCTTACATCAAGGTTGGAGTAAGTTAGATTGGATTGATCGTCTTGCACTATGTTGCTTTGATCGCTCTCTCGTCATCACTTAGCTGCAGATTTTCCATTGTTTTTGAGACTCGGCTATCTCATCTTCATCGGGTTTATAATTCCACTTCAGCTTCAAAGATAGGGACTCTTCGCATGGTTGATTGATTGACTTATCGGTGACTCTTCAATGTCTTTTCCATTTACATTTGGCTCATCAAACACCACGTGAATGGATTCCTCCGGAACCATAGTCCTCTTGTTGAGTACTGTAAGCTTTGCTTTCAATTTGAGTATCCCAAGAAAATAGCTTCATCGACTTTAGCATTAAAAGCCTTTTAAATTATCTTTGCCATTGTTATGGATAAAGCATTTGCATCCAAATATTCGAAAATATGCAACACTTGGATTTCTCCTGTCCGAATCTCATAGGAGTCTTTGTGTTTGTCTGTTTATCATGCATCTATTTTGAGTATAGCATGTTGTGTTTATTGCTTGACCCAAAATCTTTTAGGTAGCCCTGCTTCAACTAACATGGTCTTGCTTTGCTTCTTTGAGAGTTCTATTCCTTCTTTCTCGCAACTCCATTCTCTTTGTGGACTCCTTGCTGCAGACAATTCATGACCAATACCATTTTCTATACAATACGAGTTATTATACCATTGACAAACTCGGTTTCTGCATCGATCTTATTTTGATAATGGTTTGACTTTTCTCATTTTGAATCCTCTTCATCATTTGTGGTAGTTTTTAGAGAGTTTCTTTTTTCTTACACATGAATATTGTCCATGTATATCTTGAATAGTCATCTACTACCACCAGGGTGTATTTCTTTCCATTTATGCTAGCTGGTTCAACTGGACCAAATAGATCCATATGTAGCAGATGCAATATTCTTGTTGAAGATGGACATGTCTTTTCTTTGAATGATGATTTGATTTGTTTTCCCTTCTGACATGCGTCACATATACTCTTCTTCTTGTATACTGAGTCTGGAAGTCCTTCCACAAGATTGCTTCTGGCAAGCTTGTTAATCGTTTTGAAATTCAGGTGACTCAGCTTCTTGTGCCACAACCAACTTGATTCAGCTGTGCTCTTTGCTAATAGACAGGTGCTTGGTGTTGCAGTTAACCAATCCACGACATACATGTTCTTTTGTCTGCATCCTTGCAACACAACTTCATTTGATTCAGTATCCTTGATTTGGCATATACCCATGTTAAATCCAACATTATAACCCTTGTCATAGAGTTAGCTGATGCTTAGCAAGTTGAAGTTGAGTCCTTCAACCTATGCAACATCTGTGATTTCTAATCCATTTTTCTTGATGGATCCAATGCCTCTTATTTCTCTTGGAGCTTCATTTCCTCCAAATATGACTTTTGCACCTCTGACTTCCTTGAATTTTGACAGATTTTTCTTGTTTCTTGTCATGTGTCTGGAACAGCCACTATCCATGTACCAGGTTCCTTGGCACTCAGCTATTCCTTGAACCTGTAATCAAGGAAATTAAGTTTTAGGTACACATACTTGTCTGGGTCCTGAGGGGTTAGGATTGTAAGATGATCCAACCAACCTATAGCCAAATAATTTGAGTCTAAGGGGTTGCCATCTATTAGTCCCATAATCATAATTAATTTTGGCAAATTACTTGGGGGTTCTAGGTTTATACAGTTGTCTCTTTTGTCTGTATGCCTATGTATGTGTTTTAGCAATTGCCTTCTTTGGGTAGTTGTGATGTCTCTGAGTGTAGTGCCTAGGTGCATATGTGTGCTGATGAAAGCTCTTATACCTTTGGAATGGCCTTTGCTGAGTTCTAGGCCTTTGCCATTTGGGCTTATATTCCATAGGTCTTTGCTGATAGTTCACATTATTCCAATCAGCTTGGCTTGGGTATTTTCTACCATTCCCATCATATGTGTTTCTTTTATAGAACTTCTGGGGTTTTTAGTAGCTTTGTTTCTTAGTATTTCCTGTTTGGAGTTTGCTGGGGAACTCGGCTGGATTTCTTCTCAGTTGTCCTCTCAGCACACTCAACTGGTTGTTTTCCTTTTCCTTTATAACCAAGGCCAGTTTGCTTGTAATTGTGCTTTGGAATAAATGTGTGTGCACCATTTGGAGTTTTGGATTTTTGAGATACTTCATTGCTTGAAGATCCTTTTTCCAAAATCACTTTTGGAGCTTGACATAGCACAGAGGAATTAAATCATAAGCTTGTCTTGTCTCCACATTCTCTTTGACTCATAATAAGATCATCCAATGATTTAGATGCCTTAGTTAATGAGGCAATCACATTTTTGAGGTCATTTTCCCTCTTTTCTATAGCAGCTATTTTTGCTATTAGCTTAGCATTTTCAGTCTTTAGACTTTCATTCTCATTAGCTATTTAACTTAGAGTACTCAGCTCCTTAGTCAGTTGTGAGTTTTGGCTCTTGAGTAGGCTGTTTTCCTCATTTAGTAGTGTGTGTGAGGATTTAATGTGTTCAAAATCTTTCATCATTTTGCCTAATGAATCATAAAGATCAAATGGGTGATGAAGTGTGTGTGTCAGTCACTATAACTAGAATCGAGTGTGATGAGTTAGAGTATACCTCATCTTCTTGATCGGGTTGGTCTTGTTCCTGGCCATCAAACGGATCAAGGCTTCTTCTTGAGTCACTTGAGTAGTCGGCTTCACTAATCTCGAATCGGTTGTGTCTCTTGACTTATTTGTCTCGTGATCTCTGCTGACCAACATTGCCTTTTTCTTTTCTTGTCTTCTTTCTCTCAAGACCTTTCTTTCTTCTTCACTCCTGTATTTGTTGACTACAGGATATGGGCAATCAATGGCATAGTGACCTGGTTGCCTGCAGTTCAAAGATAGATTTTCAACCTTTTGATCGACTCTTTCCATTCTTGGATTGTCGACCCTTTGATATTGACTTTTTGATGCTCTGTTCTCTTGGTTGGCCTATCTTCCTTGACATGGAGGGAGTGAATGTCTTCTCGGAGGATTCGCCCTTGCCTTTCTTGTAGTTTTATTGAAGAACTTGTTAAACCTTTTAACCATCGGGGCTATTTCCTCTTGGTCAATGACTTCTTTGACCTCGGCTCTCTTGCCATCCTTAACAATTAGAGTTTGTTTTGGGCACAAATTGTCTCCTCTTGGTCTTTTCTTCTCGACTTAAATTCGTAGGCTTTGAGATCCGAGAATAGCTCATGGTTGGATGTCTTGGATAGGTCCATGGAATGTCTTAGTGCCATGACCTTCATGTCCCATTAATTTGGGAGACTTTTTAGAATCTTCATACACATTTCTTCGTGTATATTCTTTTCCAAGTGCGAGATAGCTCATTGGTAATTTCGTGAACCGAGCATCCGGTTGATCCAAGGTCTCTCTGCGATCATTTTGAAATTCTCAAATTTACGTACAAAGAACCGATAGTTTATTTTCCTTAATTTGCTCGAGCCTTCACAAATCAATGTTAGCTTGTCCCATTTCTTTAGCCGTTTTGCATGATTTGACTTTGTTTAAAATAGCTTTGTCCAGGGTTTTGTAAAGAATGTCCTTGGCCACATTGTCCAAGTTATATCTTTTTTGTCATCATTTTTCCATTCGACTCTTGGTTTTTCAACCATGGTAGTGGGAGCGACATTCTCTTCACCTTGATTGCGGCTCTCCTTACATAGTGTGTTCACTTTCAAAATTTGCGGTGGCCCATCCTCTATCACTACCCACATCTCATCATGTAATGCTGATAGATGAGCCTGCATACGAATTTTCCAATCATCAAATTCTTCAATTGTGAACATAGGGATGCGTGTCAAATTTGCTTCCATGATAGTAACTTTTTATGGTAAAAAGAGTTTTGAAAACTTAAGTACTAAAACAGGACTTTGAAAAATTTGGAGATCTAGTTCAAGAACGGTGCGGAAGGCTCAATGAACCAACCGCTCGATACCACTTGTAGGTTCCAAGGGGTGTGAGTGTAAGGTTTAGAAGGGGGGGTTGAATAAACCTTACCAACTTTTCAAATTAGTCCTTTTAAGTATTCGAGTTAATACTTCACAACGGAGTCCTTGATGGACAACTAAGTTAGTTAATCGTGAGTTAGTCACTCAAATGACTTCGAGAAATTTGTTGATAGAATAACTCAGTTGTTTTGACCAAAGACTTAACTTGATTTGTGATTTGTTTTTTGGAAGACTTAACACCCTTGAATTTGGTTAAGTTTGTTTTAATACTTGGTTTTAGCACACGAGTTGATTATCAATTGGATAGCAAATTTATCACAGATATAACAATAAGATGCGAGAATTTAAAGTGCTAAAATGTAAATAACACAATAAGTTTTTACGAGAGGTTCGAAGATGGGGTAATTCTTCTACTCCTCTCTTCTCCAACTCTTGGAGGAATCCACTAAGTATTGATCAATATACTGAGTGGTTAACATCCAGATACAAGTCTTGATCACACTGGTGACTTGATCCTTTGGGACTCATCTGGAGATGCCTTGGTCACTCGGTGGCTTCTCGTGCGACTCGAACCTTCTTCACAGGTTTGCGCTTGCTACTACTGACCCACTTGCTCAAGCTTCTTGGATTTGATCACGAAGCCCTCCAATAACTTGAGACTGGTTCGACCTTGAACCTTTCTACAATCCTCCGTGGAATGTAGACCCCTTGATTCTTCAAAAGCTTCCTCTTCAACTCGATTCAAGTTATCTTTCCTTCACGGGTGAGTGTTGGATTGATTTTATTCGTAATGTAGGCTTGAGGATTAATCTTGAATGACTTGAGAATGTTTTAGGTTCTGATTCAAATATTTGCTTGAATGTTCGTGGTTGTGTAACCTTCTCGAGTGTTTCCTCGGACTTTTATAGTGATCTTTCAAAAATCTGCCGTTGAAGAGATAGCTTATTTTTGAAAGTCAATTGTGGTCGTTGGCTTGTCTTGTTGCAGTCCTTGGAATTTGCATTTCCTCGTATGAACGATTCTCCAGCTTTTCAGAGTTCTAACTGTAATATCCGAATTTTTTTCTTTATATATTTAGTATTATTATTATTATTATTATTAGTTCAATAATTTTATTTTATTATTATTATTATTTCATAAAAACGAAGTATCAATAATTATCCAGGCCCAATTTAAAATATTGATTTCTGAAATTTATTATGGGCCCAAAATAATTCCCTCAATTTTAAAAGTCCAAGCCAAATATGATTATTTCACAAACCCTAGTATTACAATCCTATAAATTCACATTAAACACACGTTCTTCATCAACCATCCGCAAAATTGAGCGAAAGTAGATTTTCAATACCATTCTTCATAGTCCCACAAAAAAGGTAAGCAATCAGTATTCTTTTTCTTTCTCAACCCTCTGCCGACGCCAACCCTTCGCCGGAAATAAAGTCTGACACCACACCCAAATAATTCAAACCAATTCTCAATTCATTGAGTCGACAGATACCAAACAAAAAAAAAGGAAAAATATCAGTCACCAACCCAAATAGACCCAGCAAATTCAATATATATATATATATACACATAGAAAAGAGAAGAACAAAGGGGAGCCGTTAAAGTCCGCGCGAGAACCGTATTTGCTCGCCGATGTGTTGTGGTGGTGAGGATATCCGACGGGAGAGGAATTTGGAGGAGGGACTGGTGTGTGGATTTAAAGGGTTACGGGATTTTGATTTTTAGTTGAGAGAGATGAAGGGAGTTTTAAAAAAAAAAAAAAGAAAATTGTGAGGATAAAAGGGATGGGGCTGGACGGACGAGTTGCAGGAAGAGATAGAAATAAGGAATGTGATGATGATGGTGATGGATTTGTGGGATATGGGGCCGTAGACTTGATTTTGGGGGTTTAAGTCTTTGTTGAGATATAAATTGGTTTTAGAGAATGTTGACTTGTCAACCTTTGACCGTTTCATCAATTCATCTTCCAACCTCAAATTCTATTCCCTTTTTTTTCTTAAATTTCTTTATTTCTTTTATTAAACAACACAAATCCTATATTATTATTCTTAATTATATTTTTATTATTTATTGTAGAAAACGAAGAAAATGAGGAGTAGGCTTTCTTTGCATTATTGCATTCTTCGCATTGACATCCTGCATTTATTTGAGGTGGGGATATTCTATTCACTTATTGTTTGTCGCTATTAAATGCTTCGTATATGTGTAATTGTTTATGTGCAATGTAAAAAATAAATTATGTTAGCACTGGGTGTAAGAAGGTCGGGATCAAAAGTATCCTCGGGGTGAACCCGCAGGTGTTATAATTAGTCCTGGGGTGTAAGAAGGTCCAGGGATCAAAAGCATCCTCGGGGTGAACCCGATGATCTTAGTAAGGGGTCGTAAGAAGGTCCAGGGATCAAAAGTGTCCTCGGGGTGAACCCTTTGATACTATAAAATGCTGGCCAGTCAAAATAAAAGTTAAATTACATGTTGAATGTTTACGATTATGCCTATTGTTGTATTTAATCTTGACAAATGTGTCCCCATTGAGCGAGTTGAAAGCTCACCCATATTCATTAACATTTTTCAGGTTAAGGAGTCCATGCGAGGATTGGAGGCGGTGGATGCGAAATTAATGTTTTATTTATTTTACAAAAAAAAATTAGGAATAATTTTGTTTTGTTAACAAATTTTAGTTACCATTTATTTTTGAATGACTGTCTTGTGGGTTCAAATTAAAAGTACTTTTGTTTATTTGGATGCAAGTTTTTAATCATATGCTATTTTTTTTAAAATTGTGTTATTTTATTTAAGCTTATTGCAGCACTTATTAAAAACCTTTGTACTGTTAGAGAATTTGGGTCGTTACAAGTGGTATCAGAGCGGGTCTACGGTTCTGTAGACTTGTTAAAAAAATTGTTTTTTTTTAAATATTAAAAAAAAATATATAGTATAGTGACATCCACCTCCGCCATATCTCGCCGGATTCTTTAAGGTATGTAAATTTATTATGTCCTTACACAATTTATTCATGTTATGTTATGTCACAATATTATGCAACACATATTATTCATGTCATTATGTCTTACTGCTTTTATGTCATACTCTTTATTGCATGTGTACTTGCTATATTAGAAGAACGAACTCTAGGCTCCTCGCGTAAAAAAAAAAAAAAAAATTGGGAGAGACTCATAATGAATTATATTGACTTAATAGTACTAACATATAAAATGACTTATTATTATTATTATTATTATTATTTTTATTTCAATTACTATGCGATAATAACTTAAGACGGGTACTAAGAACGTACTACATATGATAATAGGAATATGGCTCCACGAAATCCTCCACGAGTACCTCGACGCCCGAACCTTTAACGAACAATGCGGGAACCAAGACAATGAAGGGAACCCGGTGACATCGAAACCAACCCTACTGGAGACTTGTTTGCGGAGATTCTCAATGTCGTACAGAACCACAATGGGAACAATAACAACAACAATACTAGAGTGGTGGAACAGTTTCGCCATTATCGTCCACCCACCTTTAATGGACGTGATGGCCCAGCAGCAGTTGAAGAATGGTTGAGAGCACTGGAAAGAATTTTCAGACTTATAGCTTGCACTGATGAACAACGAGTGGCTTGTGCCACCTTCCAACTGACTGATGATGCGGACCATTGGTGGGAAGGTTACTGGAGAAACAGGACTGAAGAAGAACGTGATGCATTATCCTGGGATGAATTCAAGGAGGTGGTGATGGAGAAGTACTTCCCTAGATCCTACCGTGACAAGAAGGAAACAGAATTTCTGAACTTTAAGCAAAGGGGATTGACCGTAACCGATTACGAAAGGGAGTTTAACCAATTATGTCGGTTTGCACCACATCTGGTTGATACCGACCTAAAGAAAGCTTTGAGATTCAGAAGGGGATTGAGGTCACAATTGTCTGGAATTCTATCTGCACAGGGGGACTTGGAATATTCTGTGATGGTTAGACGGGCTCATGAAGTTGAAGCAGGACTAGCGGGGGATGATGATGACCGCAAGCCAGCCGTTGTGTCAGAAAAGAGGAAGTTTGATGGGACAAAGCCAAGTAAAATGGGGAATCAGAATAAACAAATAAGAACCGATGGAAATTCTCGCCCGAGTGCACCAAACAATAAGCCGACCTTTGCCAGAAATGCGGTAGGAATCACTATGGGGAATGTTTATTTGGACAAGGAAAGTGTTTTATGTGCAAGAAACCGGGTCACGATGCTTCAAATTGCCCTTCTTTGCCAAGGGACGAGAAGGGAAATGAGGGGACAAGGAGGCACCGCTCGAATGTATGCTATGACGCAGAAGAAGGCGGTCAGAACCCGGTACAATGTCGGTATGTTAACAATATCGGAATACTGCGCTTGTACTTTTCGATCATTGGTGCCCACGATCATTTATATCTGCTAAGTTTCATGATATAATTGGACATAAGGATGCTAGAATAGATGTACCCCTAGAGATTAGTTTGCCATCCGGAAAGACAATAATTCGACGTAATGGACAATGATAGACGTGGACATGGGGGAAACATCTAGAAGTCAAGTATACATAATTGAGATGAAGGATTTTGACGTAATCTAGGCATGAATTGGCTTAGTAAGTATCGGCGAGCATTAAGTGCAAGAGAAGGAGATAACACTCAAACTACCTGGAGATGAGGATATTACATTCTACGGAGTTAACTCTAAGTCTGTACCACGAGTTATATCGGCGATGAAAGCGCGAAAGATGTTGGCGAAAGAGAATTGTCAAGGGTATTTAGTAAGTCTAGTCGAAGCTCCAGCGACGGACCTATCACCTACAGACGTACCAATTGTTCGAGAATTTTTAGACGTATTCCCAGAGGACTTGCCTGGAGTTCCGCCTGACCGTCAAGTCGAATTCTCAATAGACTTGGTACCTGGGGCATCACCGATATCTAAGGCACCCTATAGGATGGCACCAAAGGAGTTACAAGAACTAAAAGCGCAGATACAAGAATTGTTGGACTTGGGTTTTATCAGGCCTAGTGTATCACCCTGGGGAGCACCAGTCCTATTTGTTAAGAAGAAGGATGGGTCATTGAGGATGTGTATCGATTATAGAGAACTTAATCGACTCACGGTGAAGAACAAGTATCCACCGCCAAGAATCGAGGACTTGTTTGATCAATTGAGGGTGCTAGTACTTTTTCTAAGATTGATTTGAGATCGGGTATCACCAATTGAAGGTTAAGGAGAGTGATATCTCGAAGACAGCATTTAGGACCCGATATGGGCATTATGAGTTTGTAGTGATGCCATTTGGGTTGAGTAACGCGCGCCAGCGATGTTCATGGACTTGATGAATAGAGTGTTCCATCCATTTTTGGACCAATTCGTCATAGTCTTTATAGACGACATACTCGTGTATTCAAGGGACAAGGAACAACACGAGGAACACTTGAGAATAGTGCTTGAGACACTTCGCAAGGAGAAGTTATACGCGAAGTTCAAGAAGTGTGAATTCTGGATAGACCGAGTTGGGTTTCTTGGTCATGTAATCACTGCAAACGGAATTGAAGTGGATCCAGTAAAGGTTGAGGCAGTTAATGAATGGAAGGCACCTACGAATGCGAGTGAGGTTCGCAGTTTCTTGGGATTGGCAGGATACTATCGCAGATTTATAGAGGGATTTTTGAAAATAGTTGCGCCTATGACTCGACTCACCAGAAAGGGAGAGAAATTTTTGTGGACCGAGAAATGCGAGAAGAGTTTCCAAGATTTGAAACGAAAACTAACTTTCGCACCAGTATTGACGATTCCTGACCCAACCACGGACTTTGTGATTTACAGTGACGCATCAAAACAAGGCTTGGGGTGCGTATTGATGCAACACAGAAATGTGGTTGCCTATGCTTGAAGGCAACTAAAGCCACATGAACTGAACTACCCGACTCATGATTTGGAGTTAGCTGCGGTAGTCCATGCACTGAAGATTTGGAGACATTATCTATATGGCGGAAAATGTGAGATATTCACCGATCATAAGAGTTTGAAATATCTATTTACTCAGAAGGAGTTAAATATGAGACAGAGGAGATGGTTAGAACTGGTTAAGGACTATGATTGCACCATCAACTATCATCCGAGCAAAGCCAATGTAGTGGCTGATGCCTTGAGTCGTAAGACCAAAGGTGAGTTGTCTAGCTTACTCACGCAATAAGAGCAATTGGTATGAGAGTTTGCGAGCCTGAAGATTGAAGTCATAACTCCACCGAGAAGTACAAAGGCAGTATTGGCATCTTTGGTAGTTCAACCCACTTTGAGAGAAAGGATCAAAGAAGCACAAGGTCGAGATTAGTTTTTGAACAAGATGAAGGGACGAGTTCGAGAAGGAAATATAAAAGGGTTTGTCATAGTGGATGATGGTGTTTTGACGTATGAAGGGAGATTGTGTGTACCTAAGGTGGAAGAACTTAGGAAAGAGATACTTGTAGAAGCTCATTGTACGCCGTACACGGCCCACCTAGGAGGTACAAAGATGTACCGAGATCTAAGAGAAGCCTTTTGGTTGCGAAGTATGAAGAGAGACATTGGATCTTTTGTGGAGAAATGCTTGATATGCCAGCAAGTCAAAGCCGAGCATCAACGACCGTTTGGTTTGCTTAAACCTCTTGAAATCCCAGAATGGAAATGGGAGCACATAACGATGGATTTTGTGGTAGGACTACCACGATCAACTAAATGAAATAAAGCAGTATGGGTTGTTGTAGATCGATTAACTAAGTCAGCTCACTTTCTGCCGGTTAAAATGACATTCAGTATGGAGCAATATGCGCAAATATACATCCAAGAGATAGTGAAACTACATGGAGTTCCGGTGTCCATTGTGTCGGACAGAGATACAAGATTCACCTCTAAGTTTTGGAGAAGTCTACAGACTGCTTTGGGAACAAAACTGAAGTTTAGTACGGCTTACCATCCACAGACAGATGGACAGTCTGAGAGGACAATACAGATATTGGAAGACATGTTGAGAGCATGTGTACTTGATATAGGACGAAACTGGGAATCATTACTGCCGTTGGTGGAGTTTGCTTATAACAACAGTTACCAAGCGACTATTGGGATGGCCCCTTACGATGCATTGTACGGGAGGAAGTGTAGATCTCCATTGTATTGGAGCGAGGTCGGAGAAAATAAGATGTTGGGACCGGAGTTGGTTCGACAAACAGTGGAAAAATAGCAAAAATCCAAGATCGAATCAGAATGGCACAAGATAGACAGAAATCATATGCTGATCGCCGAAGGAAAGACTTACAGTTCGAGGTGGGAGACAATGTGTTTCTCAAGGTAGCACCGGTAAGGGGAGTAATAAGATTTGGTGATAAAGGAAAGCTAAGGCCAAGGTACATAGGACCGTTTGAAATTTTGAAAAGAGTCGGAGATCTAGCTTATCAGCTTGCATTACCACCACGTCTGTCAGGCGTACACGATGTTTTCCACATTTCGATGTTGAGGAAATACGTTCATGACCCAAGTCATATTGTCAACTACGAAGATCTGCAGATTAACGACGACTTATCATACGAAGAAGCACCTGAAGCCATTTTGGAGCGAAAAGTTCATAAGCTGAGGAATAAAGACATAAGCTTGATTAAAGTGCAATGGAAACGTCATGGGAGAAATGAAGCCACATGGGAGCGTGAAGAGGAAATACGTGCTAAGTACCCCGAGTTCCTGACATTTGGTGAGTTATCGAATTTCGAGGACGAAATTTTGTTAAGGGGAGTAGGATGTAATATCCGAATTTTTTTCTTTATATATTTAGTATTATTATTATTATTATTATTAGTTCAATAATTTTATTTTATTATTATTATTATTTCATAAAAACGAAGTATCAATAATTATCCAGGCCCAATTTAAAATATTGATTTCTGAAATTTATTATGGGCCCAAAATAATTCCCTCAATTTTAAAAGTCCAAGCCAAATATGATTATTTCACAAACCCTAGTATTACAATCCTATAAATTCACATTAAACACACGTTCTTCATCAACCATCCGCAAAATTGAGCGAAAGTAGATTTTCAATACCATTCTTCATAGTCCCACAAAAAAGGTAAGCAATCAGTATTCTTTTTCTTTCTCAACCCTCTGCAGACGCCAACCCTTCGACGGAAATAAAGTCTGACACCACACCCAAATAATTCAAACCAATTCTCAATTCATTGAGTCGACAGATACCAAACAAAAAAAAAAGGAAAAATATCAGTCACCAACCCAAATAGACCAAAGCAAATTCAATATATATATATATATATACACATAGAAAAGAGAAGAACAAAGGGGAGCCGTTAAAGTCCTGCGAGAACCGGTTTGCTGCACTCTCTTAGATGTGTTGTGGTGGTGAGGATATCCGACGGGAGAGGAATTTGGAGGAGGGGGGTGTGTGGATTTAAAGGGTTACGGGATTTTGATTTTTAGTTGAGAGAGATGAAGGGAGTTTTAAAAAAAAAAAAAAGAAAATTGTGAGGATAAAAGGGATGGGGCTGGACGGACGAGTTGCAGGAAGAGATAGAAATAAGGAATGTGATGATGATGGTGATGGATTTGTGGGATATGGGGCCGTAGACTTGATTTTGGGGGTTTAAGTCTTTGTTGAGATATAAATTGGTTTTAGAGAATGTTGACTTGTCAACCTTTGACCGTTTCATCAATTCATCTTCCAACCTCAAATTCTATTCCCTTTTTTTTTCTTAAATTTCTTTATTTCTTTTATTAAACAACACAAATCCTATATTATTATTCTTAATTATATTTTATTATTTATTGTAGAAAACGAAGAAAACGAGGAGTAGGCTTTACTGCATTATTGCATTCTTCGCACAGACATCTGCATTTATTTGAGGTGGGGATATTCTATTCACTTATTGTTTGTCGCTATTAAATGCTTCGTATATGTGTAATTGTTTATGTGCAATGTAAAAAATAAATTATGTTAGCCTGGGGCTGTAAGAAGGTCCGGGATCAAAAGTATCCTCGGGGTGAACCCGCAGTGTTATAATTAGTCTGGGGCTGTAAGAAGGTCCGGGATCAAAAGCATCCTCGGGGTGAACCCGCAGTACTTAGTAAGGGGCTGTAAGAAGGTCCGGGATCAAAAGTGTCCTCGGGGTGAACCCGCAGTACTATAAAGTAACTGGCCAGTCAAAATAAAAGTTAAATTACATGTTGAATGTTTACGATTATGCCTATTGTTGTATTTAATCTTGACAAACGTGTCCCCATTGAGCGAGTTGAAAGCTCACCCCATATTCATTAACATTTTTCAGGTTAAGGAGTCCATGCGAGGATTGGAGGCGGTGGATGCGAAATTAATGTTTTATTTATTTTACAAAAAAAAATTAGGAATAATTTTGTTTTGTTAACAAATTTTAGTTACCATTTATTTTTGAATGACTGTCTTGTGGGTTCAAATTAAAAGTACTTTTGTTTATTTGGATGCAAGTTTTTAATCATATGCTATTTTTTTTAAAATTGTGTTATTTTATTTAAGCTTATTGCAGCACTTATTAAAAACCTTTGTACTGTTAGAGAATTTGGGTCGTTACACTAACACGGTGCAGTGCTTTCCATTGGTTTATTCCTTTTGCATGCTTCTGGGACTGAGCACTTCAAGAAAGGTAGTATGGAAGTATTACTTGTTTAAGTAATTCTCTTGATTTTTGTGCAACAGATCTCTTTTAGTTGTCTTGACTTGACTGCATTTTCTTAACATCCCCAAGTGACTTGAGTCGACTTCCAATCATTTGATGACTCTTACGTCACTTCAACCTTGAGACTTGCATTTGTCTTAAGTTGACTTGATCGATACATTACTGTTGCATCTTGATCGAGTTCCGTCTTCTCTTCTTTGCCATACTCATTTGCCTTTGCAAATGAGTTTTCTTACAGTCTCCATTTGTCTTCTTGCATGTTTAGGCATAGCCGACTTAACTCATTTCGACCCATTACTATCTATTACAATGCGGTTTACAAGAAAAATGGGGTGCCAACTTCCTATTCTAAGTTTTACATGGCATTCATCAAAATCTACAAAATAATTTCCCAACAATAAACTTCAAGAAATACTCCAAAAATTAGTAAAAATATTTTAAATCAATTGGGAGTATTTGGAAAACATTTAAAAACATTATTTTGGTGTAAAAACACATTTTAAACAAAATCATCAAAATCTTGATAAAAATATTTTTCTAACAAACTCCTCATTTTTTATGATTAGAAACCAAAACAATTTTTGGGAGATCAATTTTAAAACAAAATACATTTTTCCGGTCTAAAACATCAATCCATTACAAAGATTTTTCAAATACATTTTGCACAAGCTCCCCCTATCAACATTCATAACAAGATTAAGTATAAAAGCAAACAATCAAAAGCTAAAAACTTAGCTTTTACAATATAAGCTTGAATTTCATGAGCTTAGAAGTTCTTCCTGTCACAAAGACATCATTAGTCAAGCATAAAAGTCCATAATACATCACATGGACTAAGTGTCATTCACAGCTTTTGGCTTTTAAGAGTCATATCTTATAGCTTTTATTTTTTGCGAGCTTTTGCTTCTTAGAGCGTATTTTTTTTGTGAGCTTATTTTCGCTTCTTAGAGCGTATTTTTTTTGCGAGCTTATTTTCGCTTCTTAGAGCGTATGAGCGTTTTTCCTGTTTCTCCCCCTTTGGAATCATCAAAAAGAATGTTAGCACGATAAAACATCTTACAATCATATCAAAGTGCGCAATTTAATCAATTTTTCGAGTGTTTTGAACATTGAAGCTTAAATTCCAAATAAAAGGGAAAAGTTGAACATTTGATTTGCAAAATCTCATTTGATTGACAAAACATGATCTCTATAAATATATAAGACTTTTGAAATGGAGAGAATCATGTAGGTAATGAATTTTCATAGAAACATTTTGTCGAACACTTGGCGTGCATAGAATAAAACAAGAGATGTATAACGCCTTTGGAATGTAATCAAGCTAAAATATTTCATCACCAAATACAATTATGCAAGTTTTATCCATCAACAATCATCATGCTAATCATAATTATACAAGAAATTCATCAAGATATCAAAATACAAGCTATTTCTCAAGGGTTCAACCCAATTGAGGTTAAAAAGAATAATTCTTACCAATTAATCGGAGTAGTCGGATAAGAATGATGAAATACGAGTAATATAAACTCAAAAATATAGAATTTATGAATAAGAAACCATTTTGAGTGAATTGTGTGTGAAAAATGCAAAGGGGTTCGAGTTTTGAAGAAAATGATCAAAAATACCGAAATGAAGGACATAAGCATTTTTAGGATAAAAATGCTTAGGGCGACCGGTGCATGCACAGTCGGCGGTCGACCTCTATAATCGGTATCCGAACACTTGTTCGGTTTACGTCCGAATTTTTTCCAAAAATTTTATTTTTCAGCCCTAAGTTTTAAAAATGTGAAAATTGCAATCATAGACGCGATTCAATATACATTATTCCTAAACAAGCTCGAAATAAGGTAAAAAACTCGGTGGTTAACGGTTAAAAACAAATGTCCGCGAGTTATCCTTGAGACGAAATTAAACACATCTCAATTTTTGGTTAAGAAATGCAATCCCTTAAAAATTATCGAATCTCAATATATTTAGTTCAATTATGAAGAACCAATTTTGAGAAATTATTTTCACCGGACTTGTTATCCCGAAAATATGAACATTTTAAAACTTTATATAAAACAAGCCATAAGAAGAAGTGCCTTTCAACTATTTGAAAATTTCTTTTAACGGCACTTTAATGAGATTCGTTGAGATGTTTTGAATTCGAACATATAGGCATAAGGCATGAAGAATTTTGAATCTATAAGAATAATGAAAGTTGATAAACATACCTCGAATTTATTTGTCGACCAATATGCCTTTCGCAATCTTGAAACCTTATGACGTAGATGACCATGGATATGTCTACGATCATTTGTTCCTTAATACCAAAATATTTCCTGCAAAAACTTGACAAAATGTCTTGCACAAGAGCATAATAATATCGAGTAATATACACAATATTGATATAAACTATCATAGAATTTGGACAAGTAGCACATACTATGTTTTTTATAGAAATCAACAAAAGTTTGAGAAAACAAGTGCTAATTGAAAATCTATTCAATGTCTCTTTTTGAATTTTGAATAACCGAGAGTATATATTTGAGACCTCGATTTTTAATAGACATTCTTTTAAAAAAAATATTTAACAATCAATCAAGAATAAAGACATGAATATGGGTAACATAATAAAAATGCATAATTTAAGAAGAGAATATGAGTTACCAATTTCGCCATTGCCAAGGGTTGTATCTTTCCCATTGTTGATTATACATTCTTCTTGAAATACGACTTTGTTGATAATATCTCCTCATTTGATCATATGGCGTGTTCATTTGTTGTCTATTTGACAATTTAAAATTCCTTTGATTTTTATTGCGCTTAGTACCTAACATACCCTCAAGTGTTTGGGTCCTTTGGGATTAGCATTGAGACTTTTAGGTCTCCAATAATACTTAAAACTATTTTTAACCCGACACGTATTAGACGTGTGACCATTTTTAGCACAGTAAAAGCATGTAACAGTTCTAGATGCATAATGACCAACATGCATAGAGACTTGGTTCTTTTTCATATCATTAATAACATTTGGCTTATAACCAAGTCCTAGTTTCAAATGATCGCAACGTTGAACATCAAGAATTTTGGTCATTTTATATGTACTCAAGTTAAACTTTAACATATCCTTTTCCATGCAATCAATATTCATAACAAGAGTACTATTTTCTCTTTCAAAGTTTCTAACATTATCAAGTGTAACATTATGAGCACAAGTAAGAGATTCATAAGAAGCATGTAAACTATCCTTTTCATTTTTCATGGTGTTGAATTCTTTTTTCAAATTTTATAGTTAAAGAGCAAGCATTGGAACTCATTTTGTAGCTCATCAAAATCATTTTGGAATTCATCATAATTATCATGCAATTCATTTACTAAAAGAAATAGAAGAGTTAGAGCGTACCTCGTTGTCTTCTTTGATTCCCATTAGACATTGTTTGGCTTCCTCATCATTGGATGAAAGAAGTTCGTCCCATGTTGTTGGTTCGTCTTTGGCATTCAAGGCTTTATGAAAGTGCTTTTTCTTCCTTTGTTCTTCTTTCTCTTTCGGACAATTTGCAATATGGTGTCCTGGGTTTTTGCATCTAAAACAAGAATTGTCTCTTGTTTTTCTTTCATTGTTTTTATTTACAAATTTTGTAAATTTTCTAATATGCACCTCATCTTCATCTTCATCTTCATATTCATCTTCCACATCACTAGAATAATAATTTTTCGATTTTAAGGCAAGACCACTTAGAGTTTATCCCATACACGGTTGAGGTTGACGCCTTTGAGTAGATCCTTTCATTGATATGAACTTCATAGATGAGAATATTGCCAATAAGCTCATCAAAATTTAGAGTTTCCAAATTTTGAGCTTCCGTAATAGTGGTAACCTTTTCGGACCAAGAGGTAGAAAGAGCATTAAGAACTTCTGTAATTTTATCCTCTTCGGAAATAATTTTCCCAAGTGCAACTAGAGGATTTAAAATATTGTCAAACCTTTCAACCATTCTAGAATTATTTTCACTAATATTCATAGTGAAATTTTCGAATTCTTTGACCAACATGGTCTTTCGAGCTTGTTTCACTTTCTTTGCGCCTTCATAGATAACTTCCAATTTTTCCCAAATATCATGAGCGGATCTAATACCTCTAATACAATTATATTTCGTAGCGATAAGAGAACATTGAAGAATGTTAAGAGTTGTACCGTTTAAGGAGAATATTTTCGTATCTTCATCATAAAACTCCTTGAGGGCTTTGGGAATTTGAGTGTCGTCTTCTTTTTTCTTCATTGGAATGGATACTCCATTTATAAACGTGTTCCAAATATCGAATCCGCAACCTTGTAAGAAACATTCCATTCGGTCCTTCGAAAATGCATAATTGTTGGAGTCAAAGAGAAGCGGTCTATTGAATGAGGTGTCGGTTGATAGATAGCTCTCGTTCGTAGTCACGGATCTTTCCTCTTTACTCGCAATATGGAACAAGCTTTCCAAAGAGTTTGGCTTTGATACCACTTGTTAGTCCAAGTGGCTACGATAATCTAGAGGGGGTGAATAGATTATGTCGATTTTTCGCAATTTGCCCTCTTTTTCGAATTGATCAAGCAAAGACAAGAATGAAGGTGCGGGAAAATAAACAACACGCCTCAATTTATAGAGGTTCAACCCACCTAGGGCCTAGTCCTCTACCACCCCAATATCTCCGTGATGGATTTTAAAAACAAAAAAAAAGATTTTATTAATAATTACCAAAATTATTACAACTTCACCTTGAAGATTACCACAATCTTCTTACAACACCTTTTTGAAGATTACTACAATCTTCCTAGAAGATTACCACAATCTTCTAGCTACGGCACCTTATGAAGATTACCACAATCTTCACCTTGAAGAGCACCAAACTCTTCCACAAGAAGATTGCCACAATCTTCTTACACCTAACACCTAAGATCACCCAAGTGTGTTCTTACTACAAGAACACTCACAAGGATATCTTGTGTTGAATGATGAACACAAATTCAAGATTACAACTCGATAATGAAGTATAAAACTTTTGAGTGCAAGTGTAATCAAGAATCAGGCCTAGACCTCAAGATGTGAAAGTGAAATACTTTGGCTATAAATTAACAAGAATGTTGAAAGTGAAAGCTTAGAGAAAGTTGCAGATTTCTTGTTGTGTGTTTGCTTGTTTTGTTATATTTTGTGTCTTCAAAATCATCTTCTATTTGTAGGAGAGTCTTCACAAACATAGGCTCCTCCTTCTTCACTTTTGTCTACAAAAAGAAGATCACAAGATGTAGAAATATTGTACAAAATTGATAAAGTAAATCTTGTTGTAATGGATGTTCAACAGTTGGAATCTGCTGTCAAAAATAACATAGCGCGACCGGTCACTATGTAGAAATTACGAACGTTATAAAGTAAATCTGAAAAGATTCAGATACAAGATGACGGGGAGGGCAACCGGTCCAAGAGGTCGTCCCCCAGCTTGACTGGTTGGCCTCCATATTTTTTCAAAGTATTGCATTCTGTTTTAGTTTTCATTCTTTCAGACACTGGTCGACCTCTTGTTCGACAGGTCGACCTCAAAACAGAAGTGTTGTTCAAGTTTTATCATAAATAAACTTCAGAAAATACTCCAAAAATTAGTAAAAATATTTTAAATCAATTGGAAATATTTGGACAACATTTAGAAACATTGTTTTGGTGTAAAAACACATTTAAACAAAATCATCAAAATCTTGATAAAAATATTTTTCTACCACACTCTTCATGAAGATCCATCAATAGACACAGTTGAAGATGTTCTCAAAACCCAGAGCCAAGTAAGTGAGAAGTTCTATGAGGTTTAATTTTGATGATGAGCCATCCCCTAAGGCCTTATCATCCTCCGATGGCGCTGATGATACAGCTGAGGACATGGTTATTCATTTAATAGAAAATACTGAGACCGAAGAACCTGTTAAGACAGCTGAGGCTCAGTCAGCTGAGCAAACATTTCAAAATGCTCTAAGTGCGAAAGAGTCGGTGCATAGCTCCCACAAATGCGGCAGATAGCACGACTCCTACTGACTCCGTCACAAGCTCCCATATTGGGACTTCGCCAATGAAGCCGCGCAATCGAGGCACAAAGAGTGAATCATCGGGCACCACAAAATCAAGAAATCCCACTTGTGCGCGGTGATCTATTTACAGATATATTCCAATTCTCGAAGAATCTTCCTGAATTGGAGGAAGAACCAGCTGCTGAATTAAGGAAATATACAGTACGGGTAGAGCCAGTCATTCCCATAGACATGATTATACCAATTGACTTTAACTTTAATGCAGAGTGGTCGGCAACTGAATCCAACTTGACAGCTGAGTTTCGCAAAGTCTTCAAGAAAATCTGCAAAGAGATTGAGAATATGGAACGTCATCAGGCCTCTCTGGACTTATGTTTGGACAATCAAATTAGCCTCCCACTGCAACAGTGATTTGGGCTTCTTGTAACTCCAAAGATTCCAGTCTCGCACTCAACAAAAACGATGATAGAAACGAAGAAGAAAAAAATAAAATGAAATAAAATCAAAAAATCAAAAAAAGAATAAAAAATTATTTACAAAACAAATATGCTTCAATTAAGATTGGACTACTTATTACTATATCTAAGTATAATTTAATCAATCCCCGGCAACGTCGCCAAAAACTTGTTCGCCAAAATTTTTTTTGGTTCATACAACTGCAAGTGTACAATGTAGTTTATAGAATAATGACAATCAAGGTCGTATTCCTCAGGGATTGAAGCTCGAAACACTTAGGCTATAATAACATCGTATTCCAATTTTATTGAAGCGACCGAAAATCAAGTTAGTTTAGTCTAAGAAAAAAAAATCAAAACAATAAGAAAAATAAATAAAGTAAATTTGTGAACCCCGCAGTTATTTTCAACATCATTAGGAGCAACCTTAGGCACATAATCTCAACATGCTTCTTCAATATTAAATGCTAATAAATTTTAAAAACCAATTCATTCAATTTTATGGGTTCAAATTCCTAAATTCATTTACTCCCCTGGTTAGGTGGTGCGTAAACAGTTGATTAATAATAATTGTAGTCCTCTCGGGTCGTTACAATTCTTATTAACTCCCAAAAGATTTGTGAATTAAATGACTCCCCACAAACACGCTTATTTCATGTCTTAATTCGATTTTCGTCTTCTATAACTCACTTGGTCGGATTATGGACTAGAAGTATGACATGCAAATTATTGGCCAAATAAAAAGCAATTAAAATAAGCACTCAAATTCATAAAATAGAACGCATGAATTAATTAAGAAAACGAATAATCATATTTAATATAAATCCACAGTTTTGATTATGCCCCTAAGATCCGAAAATAAGCCAAACATTGATTACAAACTCATAGACAAATCTGAATCAATATTATGACATCTTATAAGCACAAACAAGAGTTCTTAGACATAAAAAGAAAACCCCTTCTTGTCAGGATGGATTCTCCCACCATGCCCTCGAAGCTCTTGTGCTCCCTAGATGTGGAAGCCTTGTGGTGTTCTTCGCGACCTAGCCTTTTGCTCTCAGAAGCTCTTTGATTTCTTCGTTCCTGTGTTATTTGATGTGTTTTCAATGTAGAGAGTGATGTTGTATGAAGATTTTTCGTTCATAGCCTTGGGTCCCTTTTATAGATGGTTGGAGAGATCACTTGCAGAGTTTGAGTAGGAAAAAGAGACGAATTCAGCCCCAGTTACATCGCAAACCCATGTAATCTCAGACGTCCAGGTCGTACGATAGGAATTTAATCTTGGGGTCTTCATGAAAGTTGTAGTTCTTTCTCTTAGCTTTCCATGAACACTTGAATCGCCTCAATATCAATTTTGTAGGGGAAGTTATAGCCAACATACTAAATCCTGCCAGTGCTAGAAACTGTTAGCGTGTTTTGACGTTTTTGAAGGAAAATTCCTTTTGTTTGACTTTCCATGCTTCTCTCCTTCACATTTTTGCTCGTACATTAACTCTTGACCTATACTTTGGAATGTGATATCTCTTTTTATCCAATTTAGCTCCATTTTTTGCAAAATTTACAAGAGTATGCAGTATCACGCCCAACAAGGGAAACCAAGCAAAACATATTGAATATGCGTGCAAATGCATCAAATATATATCATTTTGAGCCCTCAAATAAACGTATATTTTACACTCATCAACACCACTTTGGATTCATAAGTGTTACTTTGAAGCGGCCCGCACTTCTCACTTATATAGGTGATCTCCTATCCGAGTATCCTGCCATACTAAATCTCAACGAGGTCTAGGAATCATTAAAAATCAAATGACTTAGCCTCACCACAACTTTGCAGGTGTTTCAGCAATTGGTATCGCTTTCTAAGGATGGGTTATAATATCATCTCCAAGTGTTACAACATAACCTTCATAGTTTAGTTTTCCCATTGAACCAAGTTCTTGGAATTTCCATTCATCATGGTGGGTTACCACTATGATGGTTATTTTTATTTTGTGGACTTTACACCCATTCCGTCTAGCAATTTACCCAATCTCGATTCAGTCCTTTTGTCAAAGGATCTACCAAATTGTCTTTTATCTTTACGTAGTCAATTGACATCACGCCATTTGAGATCAATTGTCTAATGGTATTGTGTCTCCGACGAATATGTCTAGACTTATCTTATATTATATTGCTCTATGCCCTTCCTACACAAAAGGCACATGCTTCCTCCAACATGGAATATCTTCCAGAAAGTTTCGAAGCCAATCTACTTCTTCACCAGCTTTATCCAAAGCTATAAACTCAGATTCCATGGTGGACCGAGCTATACACGTTTGCTTCGTGGATTTCCACGATACCACTTCACCTCCAATGCTGAATATGTATCCACTAGTTGAATAAGAATCTTTCAAATCTGAAATCCAACTAGCATCACTATATCCTTCAAGTACAACTAGATATCTTGAGTAGTATAGCCCATAATCCAAGGTATACTTCAAGTATTTTAACACCCTGGTTAACGCTTTCCAATTCTCATGGCTTGGATTGCTCGTGGACCTACTCAACATATTTAGAGGGTAGGCCAAGTCTGGGCGTGTACAATTTGTGATGTATATCGATTTTTTATTATATTGAGTATTCCATCCGAGCCATTTGGTTCTACTTTATTAACAACCGATTTATACTTAAATCAATGGGCGTCTTTGATGGTGAACTGTCAAAAGCATTGAATTTCTTGAGCACTTTCTCCACATAGTGGGATTGTGACAAGATAATTTCATCAGGAGTTCTGCTGATTTTTATCCCTAAGGATTACATCAGCAGTCCCCATATCCTTCATGTTAAAGTTCCTCTTTAACATTCTTTTAGTCGATGGTGAACTGTCAAAAGCATTGAATTTCTTGAGCACTTTCTCCACATAGTGGGATTGTGACAAGATAATTCCATCAGGAGTTTTGCTGATTTTTATCCCTAAGGATTACATCAGCAATACCCATATCCTTCATGTCAAAGTTCCTCTTTAACATTCTTTTAGTCTCCATGATAGTTTCATGACTACTGCCCATGATTAACAAATCGTCTACGTATAGACAAACTATGACAAATGCTTCTGATGTCCCTTTGACATATAAGCATTTATCACACTCATTGATTTTAAATCCATTTGACAACATCGTATTGTCAAACTTAAGATGCCATTGTTTTGGAGCTTGATTCAGTCCGTACAAGGATCTTATTAACTTGCACACCTTCTTTTCTTGACCGCGTGCAACAAACCCTTCAGGTTGTCCCATGTAGATTTCAACATCTATCTCTCCATTCAAAAACGCCGTCTTGACGTCTATCTGATGAATCTCTAGATTGTGTAAAGCAGCAATCGCAAGAACCACCCGAATAGACACAATCTCCTCGTTACTGGAGAATAGGTATCAAAGAAGTCATATCCTTCTTTTTGTTTAAAGCAATTGGCTACAAGCCGTGCTTTATACTTATCAATAGTTCCATCTACTTTATACTTCTTCTTTAGGATCCATTTACATCCTAAAGGTTTATCACCAACAGGGAGATCAACCAACTCCCAAGTATGGTTCTGCAGAATGGATTCGATTTTACTATTGATAGTTTCTTGCCAGAGCGGAACATCTGGACTACTTAGTCCTCTTTAATCGAGTTTGGCTCACCATCTAACATAAATGTTATGTAATCTGGGCCAAAAGACTTAGCCATCTTAGACCTCTTACTGCATCTCGGTTCTTCACTAATTGGTGTTGAACCACTTGCATTTTCGTGAGTTCTTTTATTAGTACTCACTTGTAACTTTTCTCTATAAGGATAGGCATCCTCAAAGAATACATCATTTCTTGATTCGATTATGGTACCTTCAGTCATTTGGATTTTCTGACTTATGTATCATAAACATATATGCACTACTTTGATATGCATATCCCACAAAGACACAATCAACTGTCTTTGGTCCAATTTTAACTTATTTTGGTTCAGGTATTGCTACTTTAGCTATATACCCCAACACTTTAAAGTATTTATAAGAAGGCTTACTATTTTTCCACAATTCGTAAGGTGTCTTATCTTTTCCTTTAAGTGGTATTTTATTTAATATGTGGTTGGATGTTAAAACAGCTTCCCCCCACATATTCTAGGGTAATCCGGAACTTATCAACATGGAATTCATTATCTCTTTTAGAGTCAGGTTTTTGCGTTCAGCAACGCCATTAGACTGAGGTGAATATAGTATTGTTGTTTGATTAATTATGCCCGACTGGGTACATAGTTCTTCAAATGGTGCAACATATTCGCCACCTCTATCACTCCGAATTATTTTAATCCAGCTGCCAAGTTGATTTTCAACTTCATTTTTATAATTCTTAAAAGCTTCTAATGCTTCATCTTTTCTTCTTAACAAGTATAAGTAGCAAAACCTTGTGCAATCATCAATAAATGTGATGAAATATTTTTTACCACCTTAGTTTGCACAAATTTTAGATCACACACATCAGTGTGTATCAACTCTAAAGGTGAAGTGCTCCTTTCAACCGAATGAAACGGTAATTTAGCCATTTTAGCTTCAACACAAACTTCACATTTTCTTTGTGAGTGTACTTCAGGTAAATTAATTAATTCTAAATTTACCAATCTTTTTATAGCATTCAGATTTACATGTCCTAATCTAATATGCCATAAATTAGAGCACTCATCAATATAAATAGAAGAAGATTCATTATTATTCATATTCTCGCCAAAACAGCGTACAGTCATTACATTCATTTTAAACAGTCCTTTATCTAGATAATCCCTACCAAGGAACTGTCCAAATTTGCTAAGTACAAATTTTTCAGACTCAAAAACTAGTCTGGGACATGCAACACATCATTCAGCTTCAACTCATTTTCCGAAGTAAGCTTTAGCACCACTGTTCCAATGCCAGCAACATCAGAAGAGGCGTGATTCCCCATATGGAGCTTCCTTCCGGTCGATGGGAAGTAAGAAGAGAATGCATCCTGATCAAAACAGACATGGCAAGTGGCACCGGTATCCACAAACCATTCTTTCGAGTTATCCACCAAATTGGCTTCAAACACCACCGTCGACATGTCAACGTCTGTCAGCTCCCTTTCTTCAACCACATTAGCATTGGACTGGTTTTGTTTTCTTTTTCTTTGGCTAACGGTGGTCCTTTGCCATATGGTTCGGTTTGCCACAGTTGTAGCAAGCTCCCTGGAATTTTCTAGCTACCGGTTTCTTTCCTTTATCGTTAGGCCTTTTCTTCGAATTACTTGACGAGTCGTGCTCCATCAATCCTCCTATTGTCTTTCTCAATTCTGAGTTTGACAATCAGATCCTCTAGTCCCATCTCTTTTCGTATATGTTTGAGATAATTCTTGAAATCCCTCCAACTAGGGGACAATTTCTCAATCAAGGCGGCCACTTAGAATGCTTCCGGCAAAGACATTCCCTCGGCAGAGATTTCATGTAGGATCAACTGGAACTTCTGAACTTGTTCCATCACGGTTTTAGAATCAACCATCACAAAATCCAAGAACTTACCAACAACAAATTTCTTTGTGCCGGCATCCTCGGTTTTGTACTTCTTCTCCAAAGAATCCCACAAGAATCCCACAATTCTTTGGAGGATTTCACAGCACAATACACACTGTAAAGCGCATCACTAAGTCCGTTTAGGACATAGTTACGACACAAGAAATCACCCTGGCCCCATGCATCAAACGCATCACGTTTTTCAGCATTCGTTTCATTCTCAGCAACAACAGGAGCGTCCTTGGTTAGATATTTTGCCAAACTCAGAGTAGTCAGGTAAAACAACATTTTTTGTTTCCACCTCTTGAAGTCGAAACCCTTGAATTTTTTGGGTTTTTCAGCTTGAGCAGGAGGGATGATTGGGGTTCTGCTTGAGCTTGTCATCATGAAGTTTGATAATTGCTTTGTGATTGTTGAATACAATGTTACAGAATCGGGAATGCCTTCAAAATGGCAAATTACAGAAACAAAAGATTACAAGGAAAAGTACTAGCTATTACAACTTCTCTAAAAGAACTTTTAGAAAGCCGAGTCAAGAAGAATGTCTTTCTGCAAAGCAATTACGTCCCGGCTAGTGCTCACGTTCTGACATATTGCTTCCAAAGATAAAATAGCTTACGTCTTCTGTGTAGTAGCATCACTAACACAAAATCTCCTTCGAACTAGAAAATGTTGAAGACTGGTTGCTGGACTCTATGTGTAGAATGCAGAAAATTATTTTTTGAGGTATAAAAAATGCTATGAATTTTCTGTGTCAAATCTGCAATGTACATCAATGAATTTATACACAACCAACACCTGCAGGAGATAACAAAAAGTAGTGGGCATTAATTTAATTGTAACATCCCAGATGTTACACCACACTACTCCATAGCAGACAAGTAGTGGGCTCTCTTCAGATGACCACTACCGTAGGAGTTACTAACTCCAATAGTCACACGAATCTGGACACCTACAATGCCCAGATTCATTGGGCTCCAACAGTCCAACAGTCACTTGAATTTCGAGTGGCAAAACTTTAGTGGACCTGGACCCGGGCCCAATAGGGCACGGGCCGGCCCAAGGCCCAAGCCCAAGTTGGGCCGGGCGGGCGCGCACGCGTGTGTGCTCCACTTGTGATCATCCACTTGTGTTATAGTTTATACAATATATAACACCTTCTAGTAAATAAACTAGGATAAACAATGATTTGTATCCATGTGGGATATGGCAAAAGCCTTTCATCTCCCTTTACATAATGCCTATTTATGCGGCTACCTTCGTGTATTAATTTCTCACTCACCGGAATTTGTTTTTAGGAAGAAAAAAATATTACGAACATCTACTCGGAACGTAGATTAATAATATATAATTTAATTCCTCTAAAATTAAATATTTAGCCACCAAAAATTTGGTCAAAACTGGGTCAACACCAACTTTATCAAAACTAAAATTTCCAACAGTTCATAGATATCAAAAATCTTAGATGTAATGATCGTGATGGTTCAATGACTTTAACAGTCACAACCATGAATGTTGAATCTAACAAAGCAATATCAATTGTTAAATAGCAAGTTGTACATTTATAATATTCTCATCCAAGCAAAACCAACTTCAGTCATACTAATTTTATGGATCCAAGAATTGTGAACAAAAAAAAAATATTGAAAACCAGTTTATCCAAGCTATTGATTAAATGTTGCTTACATTATGCAAGTCAGTATAATTATGTAGCAACTTAGGGACTTGTTAATCATAATGCCCATTGGTATTCACTAAACCACATATAAATATGGACCTAACTACATAATATCAATCTCTTTAATTATTATTATTATTGTTAATGTTTGAATTTCCTCAAATATTATCTTTTCTTTCTTTCGAATATTTCTTCCAGATTTCTAATTACTTTTTGATAGTTAATATTTTCAATTTTTAGGAGTTATTTTAGAAGTTATAAATTCAGTTTTCTAACTCCTTAGAAGTTTATTGTAGTGGGCGGTTTTTTTCCTTAAACTTTGCAGGAAGTTTTCTCATATTTTCTTGCAGGAAGTTATCCAAGAGACAACTATTTAAGGATCAGAACCAACACAAGTCAAGTATAGATTTTAGTAGAATTGAGAGTTCATCTTCCAGCTTTGTCACACCAGAAAATTCTGCAGAAGCTCAGTGATACCAAGAATGTTGGCAACATTGTTGGCATCATTTTTGGAACTCGAGTTTTTGAGTGTTTATATGAGATAGATTCAATGTAAATTGAGAGTGCACTAAATGTATTCTCACATTTTGTAAAGGAGTGTTGTTACTTTTGGAGACACGAGTGGAGTTGTTATTCTAGTTTCCTTATTTACTTTGTATTTTTGTATATTGTAAACAACATCATCCTTTGAATAATTTTTGTTCTAATGAACACCGTACAACTATTTTATAATTGTACAAAATTTTCAATCTCTTGTGTCTTATATTTCATGCTGTCTTTATTTCATACTTCATGAAATAGATTTTGTTTTAATTAAAAGTATTTCGTTGTGTTTTGCAAAGTGTTGGCATCACTTTTGATTGCACACTGCATTTTTATAAGAACTGGACCATTCAATTCTTTCAATTGGCATCAAGAGCCTTCACTAGACGATACTTAGTGTGATACTGTGTTTTGCAGTGTTTTTATGATGGAAATTCAGAGTAGTTCCATGGTTCGACCTCCTGTTTTGGATGGAACAAACTATTCCTATTGGAAGGTGAAAATAAGGACGTATATCAAGTCCATTGATGAAAGAGCATGGAGATCTGTTCTTACGGAATGGATGCCCCCAAGAATCGTTGACACTAAGAGAGTTACAACAGACAGGCCAGAGATTGAATGGCAGAATGATGAAATCCAGATTGCAAGCTTTAATTCTAAAGCTTTAAATGTCATATTTACTGTTGTTGATATGTTTTTGTTCAAAATAATTTCTAATTGTCTTCCAGCAAAAGATGCTTGGGATGCATTGCAGTTGCATTGTGAGGGAACACAAAGTGTTAGAAGAACAAAGCTAAGACTCCTAGGAAGTAGATACGAGAATCTAAGAATGGAAGAAGAAGAGATCAGTGTTTCATATAATGCAAAAATCTGCGATATTGCTAATGAGGCATAATCACTTGGAGAACCTATTAGCAATGCAAGATTGGTAAGCAAGGTAATTGGATCTCTTCCTGAAAGATACAATATTAAGATTTATACCATTGAAGAAACCAAAGATATTGATACTCTTAGACTTGATGAACTTATTGGTATTTGACAAACTTTTGAGTTAAACTTGGGACAACAAAAAGAACATCATGTTGAAGACAAAAGTATTGCTTTTAAAACCCAAACTGGTTTTGATTTTTGTGATGTTCAAAGTAATGCAATGGAACATTTTATGAAAAACATTCATGAATGTGATTTAAATAAAGAATCTATTGCATTATTGACCTTGCGGTTTAATAGTTTACTCAAAACCTCTTTTGTGAATGACAAAATTTTCAAGTCTAAGAAACGGTCTTCTAGTAATTCTTCAAATTTCTCTAAAACGTTTGAACTAAATCAAGAGAACAATTCTTTAAAACCAAAAAACCTTGATTTGATTCAATGTTGTGCTTGCAAAGGATTTGGTTATTATGCAAAACAATGTGCAAACACTCTTAGGGAAAGAGGTATGAATTTTACTGTATCTTTTAGTGATGAAGAATCTGAAGATGATGAAGAAAATTGCAAGGGACTTTTAACGATTCTTGAGGAAGAGAAACGCAAATATGATGGATTCAGAAATGATGCAACAAATGATGCCAATACTGAGTCATCACGAGAAAGGTTTGCTGATTCTGAATATGAATTTGTTAATTTGCATCATTTTTATGTCTGAATTCAGGGTCAAAGTATGTTGATCTAGAAGATAAATGTCATGATGATTTACAACTTAAATGTGAAGATCTTGTCAAAGAGAATGATATTTTACGAGAATCTGTTAAGAGATTGGAATTTCTTTTAACAAAGAAAGACAAAGATCTTAATATAGTAAAATTTAAACTTACTAGTCTTAAAAAGACAGTTAGTAAGTTTGATTATAGCTCTACTATTATCGATGATATATTTTTGAAAGCTAGATTTGATTGATTTGGATTAGGATATGTTAAAGCAAACAAAACAAATTCTTGTAAGAAGACATGTTTTTCTATGAAACAAGGGAATGCTGGAAAACATGGCAAATCATTTTTCAAAAATAATTTTAAGAAGCCTAGAAGTGTTTTGAAACGAAAATTTGTGTCATTACTGTTTTAAACCTGGGCATATTAAACGTTTTTGCTTCAAATTGAAGAAAGATAAGGTTTTGGGTAAAATGATGCCAGAAATGCTACATGACACTATTGAGGACACTTTCAGTTTTGCTGAGAATTGTTCAAAAACTAATCCTAAATTTGTTGGGGCTGGTGATAATGATTGTTGTTGTACTCAACACATTGCTATTAAATATCCGTTAGCAGATATTTTCTCTAAATCATTGGATTTTAAGAGATTTTCCTGTTCGAGGAAATCTCTTGATTTGTGTGTGTTATTGATTGCATGTGTTGCATAATGTGTTACATCTTATATTGTAGCACATTCTATATTTTCTATTTTTTTTAGGTTTCTAGGCATATTTTTTCTTTTGGCATTATGTATCATGGGATTTTTCATGCGTTGATGTGCCATTTTTATATAAAGTTGATTCTGTTAAAATCAAACTCTTCATAAAGTCAACAAGCAGATTGTTTTTCTCATTATTAACTTGCTATTTTGGGCATATTTGTACATTTTTAGCTCTTCAAAGAGCTTTATCTTTATGACTTGCTAACAGTTATTTTTTGTACCGTTATTATGCCTGTAATTAATCTATGCAAGTGACAGTGAGTAATGAAATCTGTTTCTGACATACAAAGTGAGTTTACTGATACAAAATGTACTTGAAAATTATGGCAACATTATACATGGCATTCTGTGATACATAATTGTATACATGTGTGTGTTTATTTTTTTTATTCTTATAAATACATGTTTCACTACAAGAAAACTGCTGATAGACACCACCAAAAAGACACCGGTTTTATGACTTTACTGGTGTCTTTTCCTTTTTAACACCGGTGTTATAAGAAACTGGTGTCTAATTAGTGCTGTCATTTGATAAACAACATCGGTTGCCTAGAACCGGTGTCTAGTGTACAAAACTTTCCTAGATAGACACCGGTTTTGGCATCGGATTTCGAAACCGGTGTCGTTAGGCCCCTAATTAATTAGGTCACAGTGAAAGTCTTAATTGAGTTCATCCTTTCTCACGTCCGTCCAAACCCACCTTCTCCACCCTTACCCTTCCATCCAAATTTATTTCTTTAGAAACGCGTTTCTACGTTCAACATTTCTTTCGATTGTATTCCTTGTAAACGACGATTTGTCCAAAGAATGTTGACTTTAAAAAAACAACATTCTCGAGAGAAAAACAACACCACCAGGCACCAAGCCCTCACCACCGTAGTAAACCCACCATTCGACCGCAAGCCATTTGAAGAGAAGATGAGACCACCCTAAGCTATCGTAAGGCCACCGTTGTAAAGCCACCTTCGACCATTTGTTCTACCAACATCTCTCGTCATCTTTCACAATCCGTCGTCGCAAAGACCACCGTTCTGTCACCACCAAGCACCTGGATTTCATATTCATGGCCCATTCCTACTTGTGTTGTTTGATTTGTATAAGGTATTCCAAAAATCCCCAAATTTGAATACCCTAGACATTAGTTTTTGGAACTTTTATTTTATAAGTTAATTTTCTCACAATTTTGTTTTATATCTTTATTTTGGATAACGAGGTGGGTGTCTCGCTTCAATTCGCTATTAAGAGGACAAATCATTGAAATCCTTAATTGTCAAAAGTAAACATACTTATCTATTGACCACTAGGTTTTTGGTTAGTTTCTATGTCATATTATTAAATTAGGCTGATTGTAGTGTCTTGGATTTTTCTTTCCTTTGTTAATATCAAAGTTCGTTAATCGTTGATTGGAAAATCATAGTTTGACATTGATTCTTTTGAAATCTATTAAGTCCTCAGTGCGATTTCGACATGATTAAATGTATATTTTGAGTAAATTCTGCATATGTTCCTTTATATATGAATAAAGGCCTTCAGAAAAGTCGGGAACCATCGTGGATAAGCTCAAGGAACCACACTAAATGAAATAACTCAAGAATTAGTTAAACGTTGGGGTCCGAATTTCACACGGCAGGATGTATCATCTCTCGTGGTTTCGTGCAAGCCGTCAGTCTTTGTTGTCGTTATTCTGGGAAGCCTAAGAAAGGAAAAGTTGCGTTGCTTTTGAAGAGGGGAGGTACGTGTTGGAACACATTTTAATTTTTGTAGAATTTGGTTTGCTTTTTTGGATGTGTATCCGGTAGATGATAAATGGAATTTGTTTGGTTTTAATCTCCGCCTTGTCCTTAAAGCTCGTAATTTTGATGTTGCGGGGATGTAAGATATGTTTCGCTTCTATTTGTTGTTAACATAATCACTCTTTGAAGTATGATGCGATGATAGATGCGCGTTCTCAATGTTATAGTTGTTCTTGACAATTCCGTTATATTGGTTTCCTATGTTGATCGGGTCACGATCATTAAGTTTGTGTTTAGAGGAGTAATACTATTTTATTTTGTTGTTTAGTTATGTAATTGGGGGTGTCTCAATTTGTCTCATGACCGATTCTTGTTTGTTAAACGAAATACTTAAACAAAGATTACATATTTTAAGCATATGCTTGCTTTATTTTTCATGATCCTCTCACACCTATGCGCTTTTTGTGTGGTAAACTGTTTTTCTTTGGATGTTTTCTTTATAAAATCTTAATGACAACTACGTTGATGTAATTACCTGGTATTGATTGTATTGTGGAACTTTAATTGCCAACACTCTAATGTTCGGTTATACTATATAACAACCAAGAGTTTGGATTTTTACTTGTATATCCTTTTTCTTGTATCCGATTTTAAAATTCTAGCGAGACCTTTTTAGCCGATTCTTTGTCGAAGCATAATAATATTATTGTTTTCATGTTTTTAACATTTGGAATTAGTGGATTTTCTTTAGTCTAAAGTTGTATCTCAATTGTAGTCTTTGTACTTGATTCTCTCTCTCTACACCCCCCCCCCCGGTTGATGTGTGTGTATGGGCGACTTTGCTTGTCCTATTTTTATTTGCTTTTGATATGCCCTTGTATTTTCTTGCATTTTAGTGGATTTTGTAGAGGCATGCCAGAGCATATAAGTTGTGGGAGAGGAACTTTGTTTTAAAGGAAAAGCGATCGATTTATAAATTGTTCCATTGGGGAACCAAATAATTTCACCAAAGCTAGTTTAGTTGCGGGTTTATGCTAATATTGCCATATTCCTCTGCTTCGTCAAGAATTTTGGACTAACCGACTTTTCCCTTCCAAATTGTGACATGATCGAACATGACTTTTTTTTTGTTGCAATTAACGAGACAATGTTCTAGAGATTTTTGGAAATTCAAAAGTTGAGAGAAAACAAACAGAATATGACCTAAAAAAAAGCAATTTCATTGCTCAAGCAAACGGCAAGCACAAAGTTTGTCGAAACGATTTGAAGCCCATTTCCGCCTCAATATTGATCCTAAGTATAATGATCAAGCTAAGGGCAATGTAGCTTTTTTCTCAATGTTATCGGTCAATCTAAACGGGGTTTCGAGCTATTATTGTCTCGATAAAGGCTGATGCAATTTTTTTCTTTTTGTAGGTAAATCGCCAAGGAACCTGGTCGATCTGTTAAAGTTGTTGTTCTCACGCAAGGTAATTTGTGCATTCATCCCGATTTGATGGATGCAAGCTATTAATTGATTATTTGTGCCAAAGATTCATTTCTGCAGGCAAAATGTAAGTATTTTTCTTCTTGAAAGTATGACGAATAAGGGTTTATAAAACACTCTAATTATCATTTATTGTCACAATGTCTCGTCTTTTTGTGTTCACTCCTTTACGAGGTTGTGGTAAAGGGTAAAAACCACACTAATCAACATATGATTTATCTGGTTCATGTCTTGTCGATCCAACCATGACAAAATTATATCCTCTCTCTATTTTTTTTGTACATTTCATTACGCATGCAATGCGAGCTTCTACTTGAAAACATGGAAGAGAACTATTTTTGATCAATTAAACCCTTCATATCTTTGTTTGTCTTTTTAAGTTCATCGATGAATTGGGTATATTTTCCACGACTTATTTAGAACCGAACACACTTTCCTCGTAATTGGGTGATTGTTCTAGAGCATTTATGCCTGCTAAGCCTACTCTACATAGATATATGTTAAAGATTCTTGAGCATGACAAATTGTTTTTCTTGTCGAGCTTTATTATATATGTGAGATTTTGATAAATTAATTGCAACACCGATATGATGCCTAAGGTATCGACCGCTTATAACATTGCTATTATTTACCTGGATCAGTATCTTCACACTTTGTTCTTCTATTGTTGCAATAAACCAATAATCATTACATGTTTTGTTGCTAATTAGTAATTAGAGCCTCTGAACAAAATCTGGTTATAATATTGTAGTTCCTTCAATTATTTTTTCTAAGAAAAGCTAGTATGGTAACGGCCCCATGGCTATGATATGTTTTTATCTTGGTTTCTTGGCTCACAGTTGTATCGGTCTTTCTTCCGATGCCCACTAGTTCAAGGCTCCTATTTACATATTCTATTTTTCGTGCATTAGGTTGCAAGTCCGGGAAAAATTCTAGGACCACGAGGACTAATGCCAAATCCTAAAAAGTTCGGCACAGTGACTACAAACAAACCGCAGTACATGTCTCAATTACTATTAGTTCATTGAATAATTACAAAAACTACCCGAGGTTTAGTTTAATTACAAAGAATTCGATTATCTTTTAAAATTACACCCTCCCCCCATGTATTTCTATACCCCTTGAGGTTTGTATTTGTTATACAAATTACCCCCTCATTAGGGTGCAATTTGTAAAATTGAAACAAATGTCAAGGGTAATTTGTAATTTTGAAAATATCCGAGGTAAATAATAGCATGTGTATAAATTTTTATTTAGAAAGTAAAAGTTGGGAGTTTCTAACTATGGAAACCAAGCTTTTGTTCTGCAGATTTTGCTTCCAAAACATAGTTGATTTCTTCAGAGCTTCTCTATTGTCATATTTTATTTCAAAATTTTAAAGATATTTCTAATTTATATATTGAATTTCCAGGTTAAATTGCTATTTGAATTGATGGTTGAGTAATGGGTACTTGCCTGATGATCTTTTTTCCCCACATTGATATTTGGTGCAATAATTCTTGATTTCTAAATATTGTCCAATGGTTGTGTAGGGGATGGGGGTAGGGATGTTCTCTCTGATGACTAATGTGTTCATGACGTTGGAGATAAGTTTTTATTTTCTTCTATGTGCCTTGTTTGCTTATTTCATTTGTAAAGCAAAACAAAAGTATTTTTGATATAATGCATAGATAGGGTTCATGGTACATCTATAGTTTAATTTTTGGTTTGTTTGGAGACTTGTTTTTAGCTCTAACAGTTGCATATCTTTCTATGGTAAAAGTATGTCAAATTCCTTAATGAATTCAATTGGAACTCATAATTTAGTTATTTCTTCTTTGGAATGTGATTGGTTTTTTTTTTCATTAATGGCTAAATCATTCAACTCTGTTTGTATGTTTGTAGGCTGAGAAGAATGAGCTTCGTGATGAGAAACAAAAGTTAAAGGCTGAGTACGAGAAGCTTGAGCATTTTTGAAAGCTTGAATGACATAAGCTATGTTGATCATATGGATTTTGTTGCCTTTAGTTGAATTATATAGTCTTTTTGTTGGTTGATGGAATTGGATTATAAATTTATAGTTGTTTTATCGAAAGGAAACTTCGCTACTAGTACTTTTTGTTGGATTTTGGCTATTGGAGGTGACTTTAGTATTAATGGATTTCATGTTTAATTTGTAGTGAACTTATGATGGTTGCTAGATTTGAAGTTCATAATGAATTGTTTATTTATATGATTTTTTTGCAGCTTTGACAAGTGTCTTTGCGTAAATAAACAACCCTTTTAAAACCGCTTCTAAAAACATTAAGACACTGGTTTTGATGCGGTGTCTATTCATCAAAAGACACCGGTTTGAAACTGGTGTCAAATACATAAACTTTTAACATCAGGGCCATAGAAAGCGGATATTTTTTCTCTAAGACACCGGTTTAAAACCGGTGTCTTTTCCTTAAAGGTGTCTTTCAAGGAAAAGACACCAGTTTTAAACAGGTGTCAAAAATTTCAGACTTTTAACACCAGTGGCTCTAACACCGGTTGGTTTGCTAATAGACATCGGTTTAAAACCGGTGTCTTTCAAGGAAAAGACACCGGTTTTAAACCGGTGTCAAAAAGTCCAGACTTTTAACACCAGTGGCTTTAACACCGGTTGGTTTATTAATAGACACCGGTTTAAAACCGGTGTCTATCAGCTTTTTTGTAGTAGTGTTTATAGGCTTAACTTAGGTCATGCATTAACCAAAAAAAAAAAAAGAGGTGGATATCTGCAAAACCTAATGTTTAGTAGTAATGAGTTATTACTTTTTATCTCATTTCTCCTATGTTGGATAACTGATCATAACTTCTTTTTAAGTGGAGATAATGGGGTATCAAAATGCTCTCTGCGAGCTTGTATGTGGTTATTTTCTCTCTTTAAATTATGATGGTTGATTTCAGTTTAAAAAGGGGAGAAGGTGGCACAAAAATAGGCTGGAAACAAAAGCATTGGAAAATGGTGATTCCGAGAATAATGCCAACACGTGAAGCATCATTTGTTAATAGCTGAACTTGATTTTTTGTTTGAAGAGTATTTTGATGTTTTTTGGTACTTCTTGTTTGTGGCTTATATTCAGGGGGAGATTTGACTTCTTATATCCAGGAGGATATTTAACTGTGTTTTTGTGTAAAAGGTTTTGTTCAGAAATCTGTAAGAAATGGGGAGATTGTTAATGTTTGAATTTCCTCAAACATTATCTTTTCTTTCTTTCGAATTTTTCTTCCAGATTTCTGGTTAATTTTTGACAATTAATATTTTTAGTTTTCAGGAGTTATTTTAAAAGTTATAAATTTAATTTTCTAACTCCTTAGAAGTTTATTGTAGTGGGCGGTTTTTTCCTTAAACTTTGCAGGAAGTTTTCTCCTATTTTCTTGCAGGAAGTTATCCAAGAGATAACTATTTAAGATCGGAACCAACACAAGTCGAGTCCATATTTTAGTAGAATTGAGAGTTCATCTTCCAGCTTTTTCACACCAAAAAATTCCGCAGAAGCTCAGTGATACCAAGAATGTTGGCAATATTGTTGGCATCATTTTTAGAACTCGAGTTTTGAGTATTTATGTGAGATAGATTCTGTGTAGATTGAGTGTTTGGAGTGCACTAAATGTATTCTCACATTTTGTAAAGGAGTGTTGTTAATTTTGGAGACACAAGGGGAGTTGTTCTTCTAGTTTCCTTATTTACTTTGTATTTTGTATATTGTAAACAACACCATCATTTGAATAATTTTTGTTCTTAATGAACACCGTTCAAGTATTTTATACTTGTACAAAATTTTCAATCTCTTGTGTCTTATATTTCATTCTGTATTTATTTCATACTTCATGAAATTGAGTTTTTTTTTAATTAAAAGTCTTTCGCTGTGTTTTTCAAAGTGTTAACATCACTTTTGACTGCACAATGCATTTTTATAAGAATTGGGCGGTTCAATTCTTTCAATTATTTAGAGTGTTTATTTAATCTATTTAATTTGAAGGAAGCTTCGAGTTGGTTGAAAGAAAAATGGGGGAATTCAGATGTTTGTGTGGAAACTGATTCCCTCATTGTGATTAAAGCTTTGAGGGGTAATGTTGTGGATAATTCTCACTTTACTGATATCATCAATGAGTGTAGAAGTCTTCTTGATAGTTTGTCTAAAAAAGTATAATCTATTTTAGTTACTCAATATTATTCATCAATTGTTGGACTACAAAAAAATTATTTGTCCCACGAGGCACGGATTCGACCCATGCACCACTTTTTCCCACGTGACCCATGAGGCCTGCTAACCCAAGTATATAAAGGTCATTCTATCTCATTTATAAGTCAATGCATAATTCACCTTCAATACTTTTATTTATGCTCAGATCTTCTCTTATTCATCGTGTTGATTTGAGCGTCGGAATGCTTCACTGGAACAACCAAGGGGCCGTCTAACATTTGTTTGCTGGTGTTGCAGAAAAGTACCCATCACTGAAGATTTTCATCTTTTTTTTCTAAAACGATAGATATTTCATAAACACGAACTCAATGAAGATTAAAACGAATCGAAGCCCACTGGCTTGACTACAAAATTGACTACCCTAGAGCCAACTGGGGAATTGGTCATCCTAATTCGAAACATCAAGACTATCTTTGGCCAAGAGAGCTAATCTATTACAAATATTTCTACTTTTTTGGTCCAACACAACAAAAACACAAACATAAAAAAGATAGCATAATAAAAAGATATCTTTGGCTATTGATGAAGCACCCCCCTCAAAGAAAATTTTGTTGTTGAGCTTCACTACAATATCCTTATCATCTAATTTAATGAAGATCTTCTTGATACCTTTTCCATGAGCCACACACAGAGTATGCCTTACCCTAATCAAGAGGGCATCCACTGAGTAACCAATATCACTCCTAGAATAAGCCCAAGCCTTGATCAGGTTGCACCCGTCCTCCCTAATCCACCACCAAATCCCACTTTGTTTACCCACTCAACCACACCACTGACCACTTGAAAGTAAGGTCCTAGTGTAGTAAGTTGGCAAGTAGAATCGATAGCTTGGTCAGGAGAAGAGAGATGCTTACCAGTACCAAACACCTTGCCCGACACGCTCTGAAATTCCTTCCATTCGATCATAGCCTCTTCATAATCTCAGTCTCCTCCCATCTAATTTTATGGAAAATCCAAATATTGCGCGTTTTCCACACCCACCAAAGGATATACACCGATAATTGAATGCGATCTTGTGAAACTTGACTATTATCCAAATAACAGACATCTTGCCACCAAATTTTGACTGGAAAAAAAATTGACCTTGAGTGTTAAACCAAGAAACAGGAGAAATTTTCCACACCACTTGAGCCCTTTCACACTGAAACAGGATATGGGTTAAGGTCTCCTCCTGGTTACCACAAACCTGGCAGATGCGATAGAGCATTGAATATTTCTTCTCCTCAAATGATCCGCAGATGGTAGAGAATTATGAAGACAGCGCCAAAGGAAGTGTTTGAGTTTGCTTTTCAGCTCCAGATTCCAGCATCTTTGCCACCTTGCTTCAGATTTTCTCACCCCCCCACTTGATTCTGGCTTATCCTTCTTCAGTTTTTTCTTATGGAGGAGGCATTTGTATGCAGATTTCACCGAGTATTTACCATGCTTTTCCAAGTGCCAACACAACCTATCTTTCCCACCATCAGGATCAATGGGAACCTGCAACACAGCATTAGCATCTTCCAATATGAAAGTAGAAAAAACCAGCTTCCTATTCCAGCCCAAACCCCCCGGCAATAAAAGCTCAGAGACCCAAAACAAATCAGAACAGCCAGAACTAGGAGCAGCAGGTTTAAATTGAGCAAGAGTAGGGACCCAAGGGGATTCCCAAATTCTAATCGACTTACCATCCCCAACCCTATACCTAATCCCAGGAGAGAGTATGTTTGGCTTTAATCCAGGTACCAACTAGGAGCAGCAGGTTTTCATCTTGGGTGAAGGAAATTTTGATTTTTATTATAATTCTTAACTTGAAACGATGTGCGGGAAAAAGCAACCTCAGGTACCAAATTTGAAATTTTCTCAATTAATTAAACTCTAAACTAAATAGAAGAGAAAGTAGTGTTGATGTGAAGAACATGTATGATCATAATTCAAGCAGACAAAAATGGTATGTATCAATTTTAGTCATCTACTATAGTAGTGCGACGAAAATTGTCCTTTAAAAAATCAAATTAGCGAAATCACCATATATATTCAAGAAAAAAATTAAGATGTGACCAATACAAAAATACACAAAAATGAAGAGAAACAATAGTAAGACTAGTTATGCATATGAGCAGCATCAATGAGTCAAGAACATGCTAAAGTAGAGCATTATGCTTATGATTTTCTAATTCCCAGGCTAATTAGAAAAAGAATTCAAGATTGTATAGAATTACAAAAAGAATACCTCCGATTTCATTCTATTTTAAACTTAAGTAGGTAATTGGAATATTTTATAAATATCATGGGGATTTCTGAAATGGTTTTTTCTTATTAAAAGACAAAATATAAGACGAAAACAAAAGTAGGGGGATTTGCATTTGTCAAAAACTTGTGAATTTTTATGTAATTAACCAAATCTCAGTATTCTTTTGTAATCATCTCATGAAGCATGAATACAAAATTGAAGATAATCATTCCCCCAATCAACCAGTTGCTCCATTTCAATTTTTCGAGCGGAATCTATGGCAGAAGGGCTGCAATCATGGACCTCCATCATTTGAAGCGTTGGGATGTCTCCCAACTCACGAGAGATTTCTTGCAATTTGTAGAAGTGCCTAATTATCGGGTGCTTCAAGCGACGGGAAATGGTCAGAATCTGTAGTCCACTGCTCTAAATCCAAGTCTTCAATCAACAGGAATTTGAGCCGCAGAAATTCGCCATCACACGTTTCCCATTCAAGTCCTCGAAAAGCATAGCATTGTAGTTTTAATACTTCAAGATTGGGCAATGCAGCAATCACCTTCATGTACTCCCAAAGAAACCCACACCAGACCAGGACATATGCTTCGCGAGGCTCAGGCGAAATTCCAAATTTGGGCCCTTATAGTAACTAAATATTTTTATTTTAAACAATTATTCTAAATCAAGGGTTGAATAATTACTATAATAGGATGACACAACTAATTAAAAATAATAATATGTCTGCATGACAACAATAATATATCAACTAACAAACTAATATTAATATGTCGTCAATGCAACAATATCAAAACAAACCAAAAATAGCTAAAGTATGTCATATTATTCACAAATCAAGTTTCAAGAAAAAAACATGCAATTTATATAACTTAATTAATTTCGATTCATTTATCATATATTTTAAAAAGAGGATTTGAATCATTTGAGGGGTTTGAGATTTGGTATTATCATATATTTATTCATTCATGGAATGGAACCTACCATTTTCTTTTATAAAATAAGTTAAAAGATAAAACTATTAATCCCATTTAGAACTTGGAAGTTGTGGGAATATTAAAAAAGAAGTTGAGTTGTTGGAAGTTAACGTGAGGGGCTTGATCTTTTATGTTGGGTCATTTTTTAATTTTCAAGCCCACAAAGTGTTCGATGTAATGTCACAATGAAAATTTCAACTTCTACATTAGTCTCTTGCTTCCAAAAATCTTAAAATCTTTTTGAGATCATGTTTTTGGCTAACAAATGAGCTTTTGGATTTCTTATGATACATTTCTCTCATTTTCTCTTGGATTCTAAGATTGACTCTTTCATGGTTGATAAAACGTATTGTTGGCGCACTTTGATAACCATGAATGATGTTTTTATCATCCTAACATTCTTTTTGATGATTCCAAAGGGGGAGAAACAGGAAATTGGCTCATTAGCTCAAAGAAGCTAATAAAAGCTTGTTATAAAAGCTATAAGCTATGGCTCATAAAAGCCATAAGTTGTGATTTATTTTCAGTCCAATTGTTGCTTGATGGACTTATATAATTGTCTAATGATGTTGTGTGACAGGGGGATCTTATAAGCTCTTGAACAAAATGTAAAAGCTAAGCTTTTAGCTTATGAATAATTGCTTTTACATTATTCTTGATGTGCTTGTTGATAGGGGAGCTTATACTTATTATTGAATATATTTTACTCCCTTGGTTGCTTTTATATTTTAGGAATTTTGGTTGCTTCCAAACGGTTAAATATTTTTACCGGAAAATCATTTCTAAAATTGTTCTCCTATTTTGTGTAAAAATTGTTTTGGTTTGTAATCATCAAAAAGGGGGAGATTGTTTGATACATGTTTTTATCTTAATTTTGATGATTTTATTTTTACACCAAAACAATGTTTTTAATTGTTGTCCAAACACTCCTAAATGATTTAAAATGGTTTTAATATTTTCCGCAGTATTTTTTCAAGATTTACTTTAGATAAAATTGGACAACACTTCTAATAATTTTATGTTTATATGTTTCTACTTCAAACAAGGTTTCTAAATGTTGTCTAAATACTCTCGATTGGTTTAAAATGTTTTTACTATATTTTCGGAGTATTTCTTGAGTTTTATTTTCGACAAAAATTGGACAACATTTCTATCTCGTGGTCGACCGGTCGCCCTATAGGGCAACCCGTACCTGAAGATGATTTTTGAAACAGAAAATGAGACGGAAGAAAAATTAAGGTCGACCAAATCACCCAGGGGGTCGACCTAAGCACTGCAAGTTTCATTTTTGAAAAGTAACTTAGTTTCCTTAAAATGCATTGAGGGGACCGGTTGGGACGGGGACGACGGCCGTTTAACCTGCGCCGACCTGTCGCCCGTGTAAATTGTTGATATGTTCATTTCAACTTCTATTTTTGTGCGACGGCCGCCTGCTTTGACAAAGAAAAATATGACCGTTTGGCCAATGACATATTTCCTTAAAATGTGGGATTAATTTCTAAATGACTATATTCTTGATTTTAATTGTATTTTTCTGTAGATTTTCAATCCCCAAGAGGAGTCTATGCTTGATCAATCATCTCCTATAAATAGAGGAAGTTTTGGAGCAACCAACACAACAATTAAGAGACAACACAACAAGATACACTTCAAGCAAATATTTGTTCTTCATTGTTATTATTCTTGTTGTAATTTTGCCTATCTTATCACTTTCACATCCTTGAGGTCTAGGCTATTCTTGATTACACTTTGCACTCAAATTGTAATATTCATTATTGAGTTGTAATCTTGATTTTTGGTTATCATTCAAACACAAGATATCCTTGTGAGTGTTCTTGTGGTAAGAACACACTTGGATGATCTATGTGATAGGTGCAAGAAGATTCTGGTGATCTTCTTATTGAGGTGTTGAAGAATTTTGTATTCTTCAAGGTTGAAGATTGTGGTAATCTTCACAAGGTGCCGTTGAAGGAAGGTTATGGTAATCTTTAAAGGGAGATTGTGGTAATCTCCAAAGGTGGTGTTGAAGAAGAGTGTGGTGCTCTTCAAGGTGTTGTAAGTTGAATTTGTATTAATTTTGGTAATTAATAAAATTCTTTTTCTTTTTGAAATCCATCCCGGATATACTGGGGTGGTAGTAGATTAGGCCCTAGGTGGGTTGAACTACTATAAATCAACGCGTGTTGTTTACATTCCGCACCTTTATTATTGTGTTTGAGCATTCGGTTAGAAAAAGAGGGCGAAATCGTAAAGATGGAGATAATCTATTCAACCCCCCTCTAGATTATCGTAGCCACTTGGACTTACATAGATGTGGTTGAATACTCAAAGTAATTTGAATTAAAATATAATGGAAACTATTGGTATTTCAAAATATTTTGTTTTAGTTAAATATATGTGGATATGAATGATTGTTCAAAAGATCCAGATTCAATGAAAAAATTAAAACACTTTTTGAGACAAAATAAAATTTTAAAACTTCAGGATAAAATAAGTAAAATGTTCTAATATGAACTTATAATTGTACTAATCATTCACTTCGTTGATGTCAATTGAAATTCCTTTTTAGTTGATTTAATCGATTTGTTTGTATTAGATTAACTAGGTTTTTACCCGTGTGATGCACGGGAGTATTTTCTGGACGTGATGTTACTATATAAATCGAATATCAATAAAATGTAAAAGACCTATATGTAATGTAACGAAACACAAAACTTAAAAAAACAATATTACAAAGTAGTATATTACAAATTTTGAAATACTTTTTTGTATACAACATTAGTTGTTTGTCTGTTGTTTGACGCATCGTCACCGCAAACTAATATTTTCAGTCCCTTATGGTTAGTAACTTGGGAAACTGCAACATATAATTGGCTGCAGCATGAGCCATATTTTGGAGAAGTGGATTTGACATGGGAATATATTCTCTCCTCGTACCAAAAAATGGCGCACAAAATTGGCATGTATAACTTGCATCACCAATATCCCAGTACTCTGTAACAAAAATATATAAATAATTATTTTTGATTAAACAATTACAAAGTAATGGGGAAAATAGAAATATATAACGTTAATATATTAAAACAACAATTCTCACCATTGTTAATGGCTGGTATTGTGTTGTTTAAGTGAGATGGAGATGTAGTTGACGTTAGTGTATTGGCCACTACTGTATTTGAATTGCAGTTAAAAGCGATTTGGACAGAGTCATCAATAGTAAGGTCAATAATTTCAGAGAAATGAGAAATATTGGAGGCCGCTGTCGACATACGATAATAAGAATTGTTCAAATTTTTAGTATTATTTTGAATCGGTGTTCTTCTTCAGGAAACTAATTTTAAATTACACCTAAATAAATAATTTAGTACAATAATAATATAAATGAAAAAATATAATATATTTTTTGCACTTTCACCAAGGTGGGAGTTTGTAATATTGAAACAATCATGCTCGAAACATTATTTGAAACAATTCTTTTTGGGCCATCTTTACACGTTATTCTCGTTATGCTCCCAATTTTTGTTTAAAAATAAAAGTAATAATAAAACACACAAGTTACACACATAATATATCTATATATGTATATGTAATAATATGTATTATATCTATTTTAAGTATATGTCATTTTACCTCACAAAATTCTTAATTATCTTTATAAAAGAATTATTTGTATATATTTGTATTATATTTTTAATACAAGTTATTTTATTTGATTAGAAAAACACAAAACTATTTTTAAAGTATTATTTTACACTTGCCTATATTGAAATTTTATAATAATAAAAAATTTTGATCACAAATATTTGATATTTTAAAGAATATTTTAATTATAAATACTTCTAAATATATGAAATATAAATATAGTATAAATAGTATAACAATCAAATAAAATGTTCCGTTTGTAATGTCACCGAGAGGAAAATTAGAAAATGGATAAGCAATCTTGCTCGTAGTATTCTTGGATGCAACTCTTTTAGATGCATCAGTAATAATAAAATATATAAAATTGAAACAAATGATGTATAAATAATAATAAATTTTTTCAAATATATATATATATTATTGAATTCGAAACAATGCAAAATATATATACATAAATTAATTAAATCATACTTAACACCAAAACAATTATGTACAATTGTTTTCGTATGTTTCAGGACTACATATAAGAATAAAATAATCTAATAAATTATTTATATATTTATAATTTGTAAAAATAAAAAATACAATACAATAAAATAAAAAATAAATATAATTAATAAGCTCTAAAAGAGAAAATCATAGAAAAGGTCCATTAAAAAATACAATCCAATTAGACAAATCAGGCCCTTTATTTATAAGCCCATATGATCATTTTTTGCAGCCCATGTAAATAAGCCCGTTGAACCAAATTGGACGATCCAGATTAATCTAATAAATCATCCTACTTGATGAACGGTAAGGATCTCACCGGTTACCCATTGTGCTATCGAACTTACACGTATACGGTCGGATATTAAAGTCTAGAATATTCTAAACACATGGACGATCAAGATTTAACCAAAAATATTTATAAATAAAGAAGACAAAAGCAAAACCCTAATCTGTTCCTATCTATACCGCCGATCCCACTCATCCTCATCTACTTTTATTCTAACCCATTTCAAAATGAAAAAAATTCTTTCCTACAAAACACCTATTTTCCCATAGCTTCATCGCTTCTCTCTCTCTCTCTCTCTCTTTTTTTTTTTTATTTGTACGAAAACAAAGAAGAAAGATCAATCTCTGTAAAGTGACTTTTTGTTATAAGTTTTGTAGTTTTTTTTGGATCTGAAAAATGACTTTTTTGTCATAAGTTTTGTAGTTTTTTTTTCCCGATCCTGGTCGATTTTTATAAATCTGAAAATGATGAACTTCAGTTTCAGTATACATTTTTTTATAATTGTGTATTATTGTGAAGAACTTCAGTTTCTTATGAAACCCGAGCATTTTTTTGTTTTTTTGTATTTTTTTATGATTTTTAAAAAAAATTTGAATTTGTATCGATAATACAGAAAAAAAAAATTACAATTTTTTGATTTAATATTTTTTTTGGGTCTGGATGGTATTATCTGAAATAACTAATTTATAGTTTTTATATGTTTATATATATATATATATATATATATATGTATATATATATATATTCTTTGTTGGATCTGTTAATTTATTTTTTTGTAGGATATTCAGTTTTGAAACTATAAATATTTTTTATGTGTAAAAAATGGCGAAAATTGAAAAAAAAAATGTTAACAAAAGCTCACAGTTTTATATTGAAGTAAATATTTCTGTAGTTAAATCATGAACCTATGTTTTATATTTTATAGAAACAAAAGTTGTCTTTGTTTTTCTGGATAATACACGGCAAGATTTTTTTTTTTAAACTTTGACAATGTCACCACCAAATGTTAATCTTGTTGTATGATTTTGTAACTTTGTATTTTGTATACAAAAGTATAAGTCGTTTTTTGTTAGGTCCTTTAAAGTTAATTTTGATGGAGTTATACTAAATTCATAAAATTGATAATATTTTCTTCCTTCAGTCCAAACTAATATTTCTTTATTTCAGATTATGAAACAAATGTACCAAAAAAATTACGGATAAGTATTCTGTTAACTGTAGTATTTTATATATCTGATGTTTCGACTTTAAATTTATATACATTTCATTTATGCTGCAGTTAATATGAAAAAATACTATATAGAAGGACTGGACATATATGCATAAGTTAAGAATAATTATCATAGATAAGATCAACATGTGCAACAATAAATAAAAAAACTAAAATATCTCATCTGCAAAAGTAGCATCTTTTGTTCGTTTAGTGCCTAGTACAGTAGATCTTGTCAATTGCTGCATTATTATTTGATTTGGTTGTTTTTATTAGTAGGAGCATGGATAAACTAACTCAACTTATTCACAGCAAAAGATATATCCAGCTGGTAACTGTAATGTATTGAAGTGCACCAATAGTGTTTCTATACAGAGAAGGTTGTTCAGAGGGCTTACTATTATTGAGGCTGACTTTGTGAGATGGACAAAGAGGTGTGGAAGTAGGTTTGCTGGACAACATATGAGTTTTCACCAGCAAATCATGAACATATTTGGTTTGTGATAGTGCCATGCCATAACTGGATCTCCTAGCCTCCAATCCTAGGAAATAATTGACTTCACCCATTATTTTTAGAGCAAAAATATTGTTTTAGAGCTGAATAGCCGAAGATATAAGAGCTGAATAGCCGAAGATATAACAACTGAATTTTCACCAGTAATGAGTATATCATCCACATACACAAGAATCAACAAGAGCTTACCACCATCCTTTTTATGAAATAATGAACTATCTTAAAAAGAGATTTTGAATCCAAGAGAGAGCAAGAACTGTATTATTGTATTGAACTAGGACTTAGGGGCTTGTTTAAGTCCATACAAAGATTTATGAAGCTTGCACACAACAGTAGAATGAGAAGAATCAATGAATCCCTCTGGTTGAGCTATACAAACGGTTTGTGTCAAAGTGCCATTGAGGAATGCATTATTTATGTCTATTTGTTGGATGCTCCACTGATAAGAGACAACAAGTGTAAGCACCAATCTAACAGTGCAAGCCTTAACAACAGGAAGGTCTCAAAGTAGTCAACACTAGCAGCCTGTTCAAAGCCCTTAGCCACCAACTTAGCTTTGAACCTCTCCACTGAACCATCTGATTTGTACTTAGTTCTAAAAATCCATTTGTTGCTTATAATTCATACCAGGAGACCAAGGAATTAGTTGCCAAGTTTCATTTTTTATCAAGGCATCATACTCACTTTGCATAGCAGCCTTGCACCTAGAATCTGATTAGGCTTGGTTGATAGTAAAAGGTTCTAAAGGGCACGAGGTATCAGCAGAAATGAGGAAGGTTTTTGGTTTATGAATGCCATGCTTGGACCTTGTGATCATAGAGTAAGAATTAATGGGAGGTTGAGAGACTAAGTCAGAGGAAGGAATAGAAGTAGAAGTAGATGAAATAGGAGGAAGCTAAACAATAAGTTGAATACCTTCAAAATTAAAGATAAGAGAAGACGAAGAAGAAGAGATAGATGAGGAAGTAGAAGGATCACTAGATGTGGAGCAAGAAGGAGGATGTGAATGTGAGGGACCCATTTGAAAGAAGGAAGAATGAAGGGAAGAGAACTAGAGGAGGGAAGGTCATGGATTGGACTTGTTAAAAAGTTCTTGATAAGGAAATTTTTCCTCATTGAAGGCTACAAATGGGAGCAATGTACATTCTTCCAGTAGGATCGAGATCGATAAATTTTTGTGATCGTGGCTATAACCAAGAAAGATACACTTATATGATCTAAAGTTGAGTTTATGTGTAGCATAAGGTCTGAGATAGGGAAACAAGAGCAACCAAACACTTTGAGATGTGTATAGTCAGGAGAGTGACCATAAAGCTTTTAAAAGAGAGATATATTGCCAAGAACAATTGTAGGTAACCTGTTAATGACAAAAACTGAGGTTTGAAAAGCATGCCATCAGAATTTTAGTGGGAGTTTGACATGTGCTAATAAAGAGAGTCCCATTTCAACTATATGGAGATGTTTTCTTTCAGCTCTACCATTTTGTTGATGAACATAAGGATGAGGATGTCTAAAACTGATCCCTAAACTTGAGCGAACAGGAACAAATGACCTATTTTCACCACCCAAATCACTTTGAAGACATTTAATGGAAGAGTGAAACTGATTTTGAACATAATGGACAAAGCGTTTGAAAATAGAGAGTGCTTTAGATTTTGTCTTGAGAGGAAAAATCCATGTGAATCTAGTGAAATCATCCACAATGTGTATATAGTATTTGAAGCCATCAAAAGATGTAGTGTGTGCAGGACCCCACAAATCAAAATGCACAAGTTGAAATGGAGCGGTACTTTTAGTAGGAATAGAGGCAAAGTGTTGTTGGTGTAATTTGCCTATTTTACAAGCATCACAGAATGAGAGAGATTGTTATTGATTAGGTAGATTACATTGTTTCAAAACATTGGAAAGAACAGAATTACATAGGTGGCCAAGCTTTCTATGCCAACTTGTGACATTTTTATTACAAATTAAAGCATGAGAATTGACAACAGAGAAGTTACAAGATGAAGAAGTGGATGCAGTACAAGTTGGAGATTTGGAGAGTCTTGACAGATGAGAGAAGTCCAATTGGTACAGTCCATCTTTAAGATGTCCTTCCATAGGATCTTCTAGTTGTTTTTGTCCTTCACCAAACAAATATTATGGTGAAACTCAATGATCACATTGTTGTCAAGAGTGAATTGTGAGACGTTGAGTAAGTTTTTTTGGTGATTTGTGTTCCATATAAGATATTATTGAGAAGAAGATGTGTGGAGGAATGTGTCGATGGAATGGTGTTGGATCCAATATGAGATATAGGGATTTAGAATCATTACCTACAACCAAGTGATCATTTCCTTGATAGTTGGCTCTAAGTGAGAGATTCTCCAAATCCGCAGTTAAGTGGTTTGTTGCCCCACTATCAAAGTACCAGTTTGTGTAATGAGAAGCACCAGGTGTGGTAGTAATAAGTGCCTATGACTGAGGGAAATTCCCAGCTTTGATCTCTTCAGTGTGACTCTCAGTGCTAGAACCTGTAAAGCTAACATCAAACCTTTTAAAGCACTTTACAACAATATGACATGATTTACCACATAATTGACAACTAGGTCGATTTGCAGGAGGCCTGAAGAATCTACCACCATGACCTCTGCCTCTATAGTGTCTACCACCACCTCGAGGAGTGAAACTTCTTGTAAAACCAACAATATTAGCAACAGGTGCATTACTAAGTAGAATTCTATGTAGATGAATGTAGAGCAATAGAATGAGACTGGGTGTGATTTTTCAGGCGCATTTCATGAGTGTGTAGGGTGAATTGACACTACAAGAAAACTGCTAATAGACACCACCAAAAAGACAACGGTTTTTGTAGGTCCCAAGGGGTGTGAGTGTAAGGTTTAGAAGAGGGGGGTTGAATAAACCTTACAAACTTTTCGATTTAGTCCTTTTGAAATAGTTCAGAGTTAAATTTTCACAGCTAAGTCCTTGATGGACAGCTAAGTTAGTTAACCAGCAGAGTTAGCCACTCAACAGACTCGACTGGGCTATTGATAGAATAACTCAGCTGCTTAGTCTAATACTTAAGTCGACTGTGATATGTTTTCAGCGGAAGACTTAAGACCCTTGAATTTGGTTTAAGTTTGTTTTAATACTTGATTTTAGCACTTTGTTAATTATTAGTTGGATAGCAAATTTATCAGCAGATATTTAAATAATATGGTTGAAGTGCTGAAATGTAAATGACACAATAAATTTTATAGAAGTTCGAAGATGGGGTAATTCTTCTACTCGTCTCTTCTCTAACTCCTTGAGGAATCCACTAAGTATTGATCAGAGTACAAAGTGGTTATCAGTCCAGATGCAAGTCTTGATCACATAGCTGACTTGATCCTTTGGGACTCGCCCAGAGATGCCTTGATCACACAACCGGGTTCTCGTGCGACTCGGCCTTCTTCACAGTTGCGCTTGCTACTACAACCCACTTGCTCAAGTTTCTTGGATTTGATCACGAAGCCCTCCAATAACATAAGACTGGTTCGACCTTGAACCTTTCTACAATCCTTCGTGGAATGTAGACCCTTTGATTCTTCAAATGTTTCCTCTTCAACTGATTCAAGTCGTCTTTCCTTCACAGGTTAGTGTTGGATTGATTTCCTTCGAAGTTTTGGCTTGAGGATTAAGCTTGAATGACTTGAGAATATTTTTCTAGTTACAGTTCTAATAATAGCTTGAATGCTTGTGGTTCAGGTATGCAAGGTAACCTCTTCTCAAAGTAATTTCTCAGTCTTTTATAGTGTTCTTTTGAAAATCTGCCCGTTGAAGAGATAGGCTAATTTTCAAAAGACACTTGTGGTCGTTGACTTGTCTTGTTGCAGTCCTTGAAATTGACATTTCCTCGTATTGAATGAACCTTCAGCTTTTCAGAGTTCTGACACAGGTGTAGTGCTTTCCATTGGTTTATTCCTTTTGACGCTCCTCGGGATCGAAAGCACTTTAAAAAGACAACATGGAAGTATTACTTGTTTAAGTAACTTTCTTCACTTACGGCAACGGATCCTTTTCGATTGTCTTGACTTGATCGCAGTTCCTTAACTTCCCAGGTGACTTGAGTCATCTCTTAATCATTGAATGACTCATCTGTCACTTCAACTTGAGACTTGGCTATCTTGAGTTGACTTGACTAACACTTCACACAGCTGCATCTCAGTTGATACTTCTCCAGTCGAGTTCATGTCTTCTCTTTCTTGCCACACTCAGCTGCCTCACAGCAGAGTCTTCATTTTAGTCTCCAGTTAACTTCTTGCATATTCAGCATATACCGACTAAACTCACCAGACAACCCTATCTATTACAATACAAATTACAAGGAAAATGGGGTGCCAACTTTCTAGTCTAAGTTTTGCATGGCATTCATCAAATCTAAAAATCAATTTCCCAACAATTTCTCCCTTTTTGATGATGCCAAAACTTAAAACATACATTCAGAAATTAAATAGCGAAGATACATACAGATAATGTAGAAACATAGAATGTATGCGTAGAATCGATCTTTTATTGATCATAACATTCTTGTTCTTTACATAGCTGTTTAAAAAGTGTATCAGAGCTCAAAGCAATCATAGTGTTCTATATCTACATAAGTATAGAAATTACACAGTTTTATTCAGTGTACAGAAGACTTACATACATATGCATTTACAATAGTAAAATACATGAAGGGGTGGACAACAACCCTTCATCTCATCTCCTTCTTCTCCTTCTTTCTTCTTTGACTCTTTCGCCCCGCCCTCTTTCTCTTTTTTCTTTTCACCGCCTTCTTTTTCTCATAGGCTCTTCTCGGCAAGATCATCTTTTCTTTTTTTCCTTTCTTGTCTTTGATGCTCTTCCCACATCTCATCCTCGCTTTTGTTTTTTTTTATTCTTCTAGCCTCTTTACATATTCGCGTTTTTCCTGGCCACTTCCATATTGGCTACTACGTCATATCCACCCAATATATCCCTCATTTTCTTCCCCGGATCTATGTATTCGATATTTTGGGTAGAGGTCTAGGTCCAAACCTCTTTCCTCCATCGCTTCTTCCTCTACCTATGGGTGTGTATTTTATGGGGCCTTCTTCTTCAGCTAAGTTAAGTGACCACAGAGCGATCGCGAGAGTCTCTTCGCTGTCAACTTCTTCGCATAGCTTGAGGTCTTTTTCCCAATACAAGTCACAGGCTTGGGCCATGGACATGTTCTCGAAGTATCCCTCAGATTCGAGCGTTTTTAATTCATCAACTGATCTCGGCTCGCTTCTAACATCTGAAATGGCATCAGTGTCTCTGCTTGTTGGAATGACTCCATATTGCTTCAGTATTTCTATCACTCGGGCATCCATTTTTCCTTCCACCTCCTTCATCCCTCGCTTCTACTATCTTCCTATTTTCAACCCATGGGTATCTGCGGGGTGTTGGAGCAAAGCAGAGTCATGGAAGTTTCTTCGATGATATCACCATGACAAGTCCTTGTTGAGGGTTTTAGCAATCATTAAAGTCATGTCTTTCAAACCTTCCCCCTCAATAGATTTTCCCTTCTTTTCTCTTCTCTGTTCTTCAGTTGTCTTCGCCTTTACAGCTGCGTCCTTCTCAACTACTGATTCTTCCAACTTCTCTTTCTTTAGGTATTCCTCTTCCCCTTTTTGGCATCATCAAAGGAGAGAGGAACCCCGAAGAATAGGCGGCCCAAAGATGAAGTCTAGGCGATCGATAGCTAAGTTATGCTTTGAGTCCGCTACGGAGTATCTTTGCACGAAATGTCGGAGCGGTGGCTTTTGATTCACCGCCACGGCTTCATTTCGGCCATGAGAAGGCTCAATTTATTTTCCATAGTCTCCTCAACACGCATAAGCTCTTTTTCTTATGGAATTCACGCAACAGATTGCATTTAGTGTTATGAGATTCATGCATTTCTGGCCGATATTCGCTTGCATCATTCTCTTCATATCAGCATTATCAGCGCTCCAGATTAACATCTTATTATACAATGCTTTGAAGTATCTAACTTGTTCCACGCGCATTGTTTGCTATTGTTGCCACCATTGTCGGATCCTGACTATTGTCCCACGCAGATCGGCCATAAGATTAGCATCTCTATTATCCAGCCTCATGTCCAGGGAGGCCTGGTGCCTTTCCATCTTCTCTATTTCTGCAAAAATCGCCTTGAAGACTTCTCTAACCTCAGTTGTCATCTTCGTCTCAGCTGGAGGCCAAGCAGCGTCAAAGTCGAAATCTGCTGAAACGATGGTATCTGTGGGAAGAACTGGCAGCTCCAGTGAGAAGGGGAATGTTTCTTCGAATGCATCATCACGGACATAGGGAATCTGTTCAATAGTGACTCGTGGTCGTGATGTGCTTGGTTGAGTCAATTCTGCTGCAGCATCGGGAGCCTACGCAGTTTACACTGATTCAGCCGGGGTCTGTTGTGGTATTGACCCAGTTGGCTGAGCCTCAGTTGTCTCAACAGCTTCGTCGGTCTCAGCTGGTTTTTCCTGTTGAGTTGTCTGGTCGTCGACCGTATCAGTGGCGTCATTGGAGGATGATGAGATTTGGAGAGGTGGCTCATCATGGAAAGTGAAAGTTTGGTGAGTAGCCTTAAGATCGGACTTACTCGTGCTTGGGAGAACATCCTCAGCTTAGTCTTTTGGATTTGCAATAGGGGATGACTCAGCTTCATCTTCACCTTCAGATCCCAGAAAACTTACGTCTGGGTTGTCTTGGGAATCATGAAGGGCACTTATCTATTTATCGGATGCATCAATGATAGGAGGAATGTTCTGCGTTTCTATTGCTTTACCTCGGGAAGTCTCAACCTCCCGTAGGCCTTCACTACCTCCTGCAATCTCAATGCGGCGAGGTGCTCTTGACAATTAATTCGGCTGCACTCAATCGTCTTAGGATCTTGAGGTGGCATCCACTGGAGTCTCAACTCCATGGATTGCACTTTCATTGCCTAGAGTGTTGACTCCTAGGGCAGATCCATCCTGTGCCTCGACTGCTTCAGCAGCGTCATTGGCCTACAGAGCAGTTGGCACTTCAGCTGAGACAGTCTCAACTATCTGAGCCTCGTCAGTGACAACTTGCTATGTATCTGTTTGTTTTTCCTTCTCCACTTCGCCTCCTAGATTCGTTGTGGAGTCAGCTGCAACATTCTCCGACCTAGCTGCAGTGGAGGGAGTTTTCCCCTCAGCTGGCACACCAGCTGAGTGACTTGGATTGGGGCCACTTTCCTCCAAACTCCGACTGTTTTCTTTGAATATTCAGCCGTTGGGGCAGGTGGTAAGACACCTTCAGTAGGGGTTGGCTCGACTGGGGTCCCCACATTCCCAGTTTCATCGCCGATTCCTTAATGCCTTCATTTGAGTGAGTGGGAAGTGGCGGCAAGAACTGTGATGTGGCAATGGCCGCACCACTCCCATAGGGTCAAGTTCCAGCTGTGATTTGGAAGACTCCCCTGGTCCTTCCATTAGCCGTTGCTCATGTAGGATCCTGGATTCCCGCATGGCTTGCTGCATCTCCAATTCTTCATAAAAGAAGAGGTCCGAGATCCTCATCACTTCCCGGAGAGGACATCGAATAGATGGTGGGAGTAATCAGTAGTCCCAGTGAAAGGACATATGTTGGCTTTCTCGCGTGCCTCAGCCTCTTCTGCCAACCTTTCCTTCTCCTTCTCTTTAAAGATAGTTAAAATATCCAAGCAGCTCTCTTCATCAAGCGCTTGGACCACTGTTGTCAATCCAAGGAAATTCATCAGTTCCTCTTCTTCTTCAATAAATTATGGTCTTTGGAACTGTTCCCTTGAGCGACTCAGCTTCCACTTCCTCCATTCACGCAGACGATTTTGGATTTCTGGATATGTTGGAGATAGTATCATCAAATCATCGTCGTCATCCTCTTTTCATCCTTCATTCTCGGGGATTGGGGGTAGCAGACTTTGCTGCTCAACACCCTCAGCAGCATCTGTCGCAGACGGGGACACAACCCTGTCGACAGGTGAATCAGCTTTCTTCAGTTTGCCTCTGCTGATCGACCTCAGCAGACTTGGTTGTTTCATCGATAATTTCTAGAGACTCTACTTCTCCAACTGTCTCAGCGATCTGCTCCAGCTGAGTGGTAGACTCAGCTGTTTTCTCAAGCTCTGAACGCTTGTAGAGTCTTCTTCTTTTGGTCCTTACCAGAGGGATTTCTAGCTCGAATAAGGTTTCCTCAGAGTCCTGGGCGTGGGGGCGGTACTTTCTTTTTCTCGAGGAGTCGGATTTCTTGGCTTGTCGTCCTCTTCTTCTTGACAACAGGAGAAGGTATTTGCGGTTCCTTCTCTGCTGCGGCTGCAGGGGCAGGTGCAGTTGATTTCTTTGCTGCAGAGACAACCTTCTTCTTCGTAGCTGCGGGGGCAGCCTTCTTCTTGGGAGGGGAGGAGACAGTTGTTTCTTCAGGGTCAACTGATTCCCCCTCACTTGTATCCGCCCTCTTGGCGTAAGTAATTTTCTGTGGTCCGGAAAGATTTGATCGGAACATTTTCTTATTGACATGGAACGCCTTTCCATGTCGGAGAGGAACTTATTTTACCTCCATCAGTCGGCCAATCACAAGGCCATACCCCAAAGATCCTCCAAAGGACCCATCGCCCTTGAAGGACTTGTTCCCAACATTTTGGCAGAGTATGTTGTATACAAACTCAGCCCAGTTCACCTTTTTCTCCTCCATGATTGCAGCCATCACGATCAGCTTGGTTTTGGACAGCTGATTAAAGCTTCCAAATTTGATGTCTACACACTTGGCAACAATGTCCAACAGCTTATGGTAATCTTCCTTCAGCAGCTTCTTATCAGCTGTGTAGACAACCTTCGCAGCACAATCAGGTCTGGACACTTCCTTCCATGCAGCAGCTAGGTTTACATCAGCTTCATTGATATCCGACACTCCTTCCACCGGTAGCAAACAGTGTTCTGCCAAATCCTTGGCAGTGATTGTGAATTCTTTCCCGTGAATGGAGGACTTGATGTCCTCATCGTGAACCTCAGCGTTCACATAGAACTGCGCGACCTCCCTCACGTAGGTCATCTGAAACTCCATTGTGAGAAAGGGTTTCAGTCCAGACTTGTCCACTTTCTCAACTATTTTCTTCACAAGGGTTTCGTCGAACCCCTGTTTGATCATTCCTTCAAAATCCACGGTAGAACCAGTGTGGATTTGTTTTCCCAACTTAAAAAAATTGTAAGTAGATGCCATTTCTTGAAGATTTACGGAACGAAACTTTGAAAATATGCTTTGAAAATCTGTAGGGTTTCGAGAGAAAAATTTATTTCTTTGCTTTTGAGAGAGATGAACAGTTTGTGTAAAGTGAGAGAAAGATGGATGAAATGGTATATGTATGGGTTATGAAAGGACGTGCGGACGGTTTTTGAAATTTGATTGAGATCAACGGCTCAGATTTTGCACGCCGATTAACATTTAATTTATCGCATTTTATGCGGCAGCATTTATATCCAAACATAAGCTTGGTATGCAGCTTTTGACTGTACACGTCATAATTACGCTGACGTCATTCTTAAAATCATTCCCGCTTAGTAAAAATGACTGCGTTTTTGTCACTTTGCTCATAAGACTCATCTTATTTCATAGTTGATTCAACTCTTCTTCTCTCTATTCACATAGCGACTCATTTTTGCCGCCTAACTCGGACAAACTGGTGACTTTCCGATATGGCTGATTCACTTGGCTGATTCAAGAACTCCGCTCTTTTTCCATATTTTCACGTTCCATCTCTTTTCCTTAAGTCTTCTGAGTGTCAACTCAGCTCAATTAACCCTAATTCATGCTTGAGTTCTTCAAATCTTGATTCACATAATGGTTTTGTGAATATATCAGCTAACTGCTTATCAGTTGAGATGTATTCCAAGGTGATGTCCTTCTTTTCAACATGATCTCTTATGAAATGATATCTGACATCAATATGCTTTATTCTTGAATGCAACACAAGATCTTGAGTGATTGCAATTGCATTTGTGTTATCACACATAATTGGAATTTCCTTTTCTTCAACTTCATAGTCTCTCATTTCTTTGTCTCATCCATAAGACTTGGGCACAACAGATGCCCGCAGCCTATGTATTCCCTTCGGCTTTGTGGATGTGGCTATTGAATTTTGCTTCTTGCTAAACCAGGAAATTAACCTATTTCCAAGCATTTGACATGTACGAAGTACTCTTCTGTCAACTCTATATCCAAGATAGTCGAGTCCGAATAACCAATTAGCTTGAATCCACCTTCCTTTGGATACCATAAGCCAACTTCTTGGCTTCCTCTCGGATATCTCAAGATTCTCTTGGTTGCAAATCATGTGGCTTTCTTTTGGAGTAGATTGAAATCTTGCACATACACCTACAAAGAAAGGTGAAGTCCGCCTGCTTGCGTTAGATAGAGCAGTTGATCCAATAAGTGCTCAGATCTGGTTTGATCCACTGTGCTTGCCATCTGCATCAATATCCATTTTGATCGATGTATTCATTGGTATTTTCACAGAGGACTTCTCTTCCATACCAAATTTCTTCATTAAATCTCTGGTATACTTTGTTTGACTTATGAATGTTCCATCCTTCAACTGTTTTACTTGAAGTCCTATAAAGAATGTCAGCTCTCCCATCATGCTCATTTCAAATTTGCTTTGCATGAGATTTGAGAATTATCACACAGCTCTTTGTTTGTGGATCCAAAGATAATGTCATAAACATATATTTGAACAAGCAGTATACTCTTCTCATCTTGAATTCTGAAGAGTGTTCTGTCTACTTTGCCTTTTGTGAATCCATTCTCAGTCAGGAATTGTGATAATGTGTCATACCATGCTCTTGGTGCCTGCTTCAATCCATATAGAGCTTTCTTGAGTTTGTACACTTTATCTCCAAGAATCTTCTGCTCAAATCCTGGAGGTTGTTCAACATATACTTCTTCTTCCAACAATCCATTAAGGAATGCACTCTTCACATCCATTTGATACACAGTGAAGTTCTTGTGAGCAACATAAGCAAGAAACATCCTTATTACTTCTAATCTTGCCACTGGAGTAAATGTTTCATCAAAATCTATTCCTTCCTCTTGGCAGTATCCTTTTGCTACCAATCTTGCTTTGTTTCTTACCACAGTACCTTCCTCATTCATCTTGTTCCTGAATACCCATTTTGTACCAATAACATTTTGATGGGTTGGTCTTTGAACCAATTCCTACACTTTGTTCCTTTCAAACTGATTCAGCTCTTCTTGCATGGCTTGAATCCAATGTGTGTCATCCAATTCTTGTGACACATCTTTTAGTTCTATTTGAGAGATAAAACAAATGAACATTGATTCTTGTTGAGCTCTGGATCTAGTTCTTACTTCTCTTACATCTCCAATGACTAGTTCGGTGGATGGTCTCTCGCCTATCTTACATCAAGGTTGGAGTAAGTTATTCGGATTCATCGTCTTGCAAATTGTGTTATTTTGATCACTCTCTCATTGTCACTTAGCCGCAAATTTTCCATTTGTCTTTGAGATTCAACTATCTCATCTTCATACGGGTTTATAATTCCGGCTTGACTTCAACATAGGGACTCTTTCGCATGGTTGGTCGATTTAGCTTGTCATTGACTCTTCAATGTCTTCTCTAATTACATTGGGTTCATCAAACACCACATGGATGGATTCTTCTCGTAACCATTGTCCTCTTGTTGAGCACTCTATAGGCTTTGCTTTGTTTGAGTATCCCAAGAAGATACCTTCATCGACCTTTAGCATCAAAAGCCTTTAAATTGTCTTTGCCATTATTATGGATGAAGCATTTATATCCAAATATTCTAAAATATGCAACATTTGGCTTTCTCCCTATCCAAATCTAATATGGAGTCTTTGTCAGCTGTCTGTTTATCATGCATCTATTTTGAGTATATCATGTTGTGTTTATGCTTGACCCAAAATCTTTTAGGTAGCCCCGCTTCATCTAACATAGTCTTTTTGCCGCTTCCTTGAGAGTTCTGTTTTCTTCTTTCTGCAACTCCATTCTGTTGTGGAGTCCTTGCTGCGTATAGTTCATGAGCAATACCATTTTCAACACAATCGAGTTATTATTCCATTGACAAACTCAATTCCTCCTCGACGATCTTATCTTAATAATGGTTTGACTCTTCTCATTTTGAATTCTCTTCATATTTGTGGTACCAAAAGGTTTCTTTCTTCTTACACATGAAAATTGTCCACGTATATCTTGAATAATCATTTACTACCACCAAGGTGTATTTCTTTCCACTTACATGGAAAATTGTCCTTGTTGAAGATGGACATGTCTTTTCTTTGAATGATGATTTGATCTGCTTTCCCTTTCGACATGCATCACATACACTCTCCTTGTACACTAAGTTGGGAGTCCTTCTACAAGCGCTCCTTTAAGTTTGTTAATTGTTTTGAAATTGGGTGACTCAACTTCTTGTGCCACATCCAACTTGATTTGATTGTGCTCTTAGCTATGACAGTCTTGGTGTTGCATTGACCAATCTACCATGTACATGTTCTTTTGTCTGCATCCTTGCAACACTACTTTATTGGATTCAGTGTTCTTGATTTGGCATATACCCATGTTGAATCCAACATTATAGCCCTTGTCACAGAGTTGTATGATACTTAGCAGATTGAAGTTGAGTCCTTCAACATATGCAACATCTGTGATTTCTAGTCCATTTTTCTTGATGGATCCAGTGCCTCTTATCTCCCCTGGAGCTTCATTTCCTCCGAATATGACTTTTGTGCCTCTAACCTCTTTGAATTTTGATAGATTTTTCTTGTTTCCTGTCATATGTCTGGAACAACCACTATCCATGTACCAGGTTCCTTGGCACTCAACTGTTCCTTGAACCTGCAATCAAGGAAATTAGGTTTTAGGTACCCATACTTGTCTGGGTCCTGAGGGGTTAGTATTGTAAGATGATCCAACCAACCTATAGCCAAATGATTTGACTCTAAGAGGTTGCCATCTACCATGCCATAATCATAATTAACTTTGGCAAATTGCTTGGGGGCTTTAGGTTCATACAACTGTCTCTTTTGTATGTATGCATGTGTGTGTGTTTTAGCAATTTCCTTCTTTGGGTAGTTGTGATATCTCTGTGTATAGTGCTTGGGTGTATATGTGTGTTGATGACAACCCTTTTGCCTTTGGAATGGCCTTAGTTGAGTTCTAGGCCTAGGCATGTATTCCATAGATCTTTGATGATTTTTCATATTGTACCAATGAGCTTGGCTTGGGTATTTTATGCCATTCCCATCATTTTTGTTCCTTTTATAGAACTTCTGGGGCTTTTGGTAGCTCTGTTTCTTCTTTACATAGTACCTCCTGTTTGGAGTTTGCTGAGGAACTCTTCTGGATTTCTTCTCAGCTGTCCTCTCAGCACACTCAACTGGCTCTTTTCCTTTTCCTTTATATCCAAGACCAATTTGTTTGTGATTGTGTTTTGGGATGAATGTGTGTGCAACATTTGGTGTCTTGGATTTTGGAGATGTTTCATTGCTTGAAGATCATTTTTCCAAGATCACTCTAGGAGTTTGACTATGCACAAAGGAATTGAATCCTATGCCAGTCTTATCTCCACATTCTTTTTGGCTCATGATGAGATCATCTAAAGATTTAGATGCCTTAGTGAATGAGGCAATCACATTTTTGAGGTAATTTTCCCTCTTTTTATAGCAGCTATTTCTGCTATTAACTTAGCATTTTCAACCTTTAGTTCTTTATTCTCATCAGCTATGTGACTCAGAGTACTCAGCTCCTTAGTCAGCTGTGAGTTTTGGCATTTGAGTTGGATGTTCTCCTCATGTAATAGTGTGTGTGAGGATTTAATGTGCTCAAAGACTTTCATCATTTTGCCTAATGAATCATAAAGATCAGTGGGTGATGAAGTGTGTGTGTCACAATCACTATCACTAGAATCTGAGTGAGATGAGTTAGAGTGTACATCATCTTCTTGGTCAGGTTGGTCTTGTTCTTTGGCCATTAAACAGATCAAGGCTTCTTCTTCAGAGTCACTTGAGTAGTCAGCACTACTCTCTCGAGTCCGTTATGTCTTTTGACTTGGCTCTCTCAAAGATTCTCTGCAGCTAACATGGCCTTTTTCTTCTCTTGTCTTATTTCTCTAAAGACTCTTATTTCCTCTTCATTCATGTATTTGTTGACTACAGGATATGGGCAATCAATGGCATAGTGACCGGGTTGTCTACAGTTCCAGCATAGGTACTCAGCTTTTTGATCAGCTCTTTCTATTCTTGGATTATCAGCTCTTTGGTACTCAACCTTTTGATGCTCTGCTTTCTTGGGTGGCCTTTCTTCCCTTGACTTGGAGGGAGCTGAGTGCCTTCTGGAGGATTCACCTTTGCCTCTTTTGTAATTCTTGTTGAAGAACTTGTTAAATCTTTTAACCATCAAGGCAATCTCCTCCTGGTCAATGACTTCTTTGACCTCAGCTCTTTTCCCATCCTTAACTATTAGAGCAGTTGTTTTAGGCACAACTGTCTCTTCTTGGTCTTTCCTTCTCAGTTCAAATTCGTAGGCTTTGAGATCTGAGAATAGCTCATGGTTGGATGTTTTTGATAGGTCCATGGAATGTCTCAGGGCCATGACCTTCATTTCCCACTCAGCTGGGAGACTTCTTATAATCTTCATACACATTTCCTTCTGTGTATATTCTTTTCCAAGTGCAGATAGCTCATTGGTGATTTCTGTGAATCGAGCATCCAGTTGATCCAAGGTTTCTCTTGCAAGCATCTTAAAATTTTCAAATTTTTGTACAAGAACAGATAGCTTATTTTCTTTGATCTCGCTTCGTAGTCTTCACAAATCAAAGTTAGCTTATTCAGATTTCTTTGGCCGTCTTGCATGATTTGACTTTGTTGAACATGGCTTTCTCCAAAGTCTTGTAAAGAATGTGGCCACATTGTCAGGTTGTATCTTTTTCTATCATCATTTGTCAAAGACTCCGGGTTTTTCTCATACCGGTCCGGGAGCAAAGATCCTCTTTCTCCTTCTCCGCAAAGCAGCCTCTCCTTGTGATTGTGTTCACTTTTAAAATTTGTAGTGGCCCATCTTCTATCACTATCCACATTTCATCGTGTAATCTTTGATAGATGAGCCTCGCATACGAATTTTCCGGTCATCAAATTCCTCAATAGTGAACATAGGGATGCGTGTCAAATTTCTTATGATAATAACTTTCTTTGAAAAAAAGAGTTTTGAAAGATCAAGTGCTAAAGCAAGCTTTGAAAGATTGGAGATCTAGTTTAGTAGCCAGTGCGGAAGGCTCAATGAACCAACCGCTCTGATACCACTTGTAGGTCCCAAGGGGTGTGAGTGTAAGGTTTAGAAGGGGGTTTGAATAAACCTTACAAACTTTTCGATTTAGTCCTTTTAAAATAGTTCAGAGTTAAATTTTCACTAGCTAAGTCCTTGATGGACAACTAAGTTAGTTAAGTTGAGTTAGTCACTCAACAGAGAGAGTTGTTGATAGAATAACTCAGCTGCTTAGTCTAATACTTAACTCGACTGTGATATGTTTTCAGCGGAAGACTTAACATCCTTGAATTTGGTTTAAGTTTGTTTTAATACTTGATTTTAGCACTTTGTTAATTATTAGTTGGATAGCAAATTTATCAGCAGATATTTAAATAATATGCAGAATTGAAGTGTTGAAATGTAAATGACACAATAAATTTTATAGAGGTTCGAAGATGGGGTAATTCTTCTACTCCTCTCTTCTCCAACTCCTGGAGGAATCCACTAAGTATTGATCAGAGTACAAAGTGGTTATCGGTCCAGATGCAAGTCTTGATCACACAACCAGTGACTTGATCCTTTGGGACTCGATCGGAGATGCTTGGTCACATAGGCTTCTAATGCGACTCGGCTTCTTCTTCACGGCATTTGTCTTTGCTACTACAGCCCACTTGCTCAACTTTCTTGTATTTGATCACGAAGCCCTCCAATAACTTAAGACTGGTTTGACCTTGAACCTTTCTACAATCCTTCGTGGAATGTAGACCCCTTTGATTCTTCAAATGTTTTCTCTCCAACTAATTGAAGTCGTCTTTCCTTCACATGTTAGTGTTGGATTAATTTCCTTCGAAGTTTTGGCTTGAGGATTAAGCTTGAATGACTTGAGAATATTTTTCTGGTTACAGTTCTAATAATAGCTTGAATGCTTGTGGTTCAGGTTTGCAAGGTAACCTCTTCTCAAAGTAATTCCTTAGCCTTTTATAGTGTTCTTTTGAAAATCTGCCCGTTGAAGAGATAGGCTAATTTTCAAAAGACACTTGTGGTCGCTAGCTTGTCTTGTTGCAGTCCTTGAAATTGACATTTCCTCGTATTGAATGAACCTTCACTTTTCGAGAGTTCGACACAGTGCGATGCTTCCCATTGGTTTATTCCTTTTGCACGCTTCCTCGGGGATCGAGCACTTTAAGAAAGGCATCATAGAAGTATTACTTGTTTAAGTAACTTTCTTGACTTCTGTGCAACGGATCCTTTTCAGTTGTCTTGACTTGATTGCAGTTCCTTAACTTCCCCAGTTGACTTCGAGTCAGCTCTTAATCATTGAATGACTCATCTGTCACTTCAACTTGAGACTTCGCTATCTTGAGTTGACTTGACTGACACTTCACACAGCTGCATCTCAATTGATACTTCTCCAGTCGAGTTCCTGTCTTCTCTTTCTTGCCACACTCAGCTGCCTCATAGTAGAGCCTTCATTTTACTCTCCAGTTGACTTCTTGCATATTCAGGCATAGCTGACTTAACTCAGCTCGTACAACCCTATCTATTACAATACAAATTACAAGGAAAATTGGGTGCCAACTTTCTAGTCTAAGTTTTACATGACATTCATCAAAATCTAAAAATTAATTTCCCAATAGTTTTAAGATTTTACTGGTGTCTTTTCCCATTTTAAAGCGGTTTTGTAAGAAACCGGTGTCTAATGAGTGCTGTCATTTGATAAACGACAGATTGCTGCCTTTTGTTTTTTGATATCACAATGATTAGATTTATGCTTGTATTTTCATGAGTTGAATAGTATGATGAATACAAATGAAAATATGTTTCAGTATTTATATTGGATATTAAATTTATTCATGGTAAGTCTTGATAATCAAGAATAAGAATTAATGACTATATTAAAGATAAAAATTCTATGTATAAATACATTATGAGAAATATTCTGATCCTGTAAATTGACTATCAAATAAATATATTTTAATCTTTCACTATATTATAATGGAATGTTTGACTATGTTTTTATGGTATGTTACAACTGACATATATAAATTGTTAAGAATCAATATTCATAACTAATTTTCACATTACTTAATATATGAATCATGCCAAATTTATGATATATGATTAATATTTTAGATGTATGTATGATAGATAAGTCATATAATTAGTCATAAACTTCATAATATCATATCATTACTATTTGTAAATTAGGGCACGGATTTGTATTAATGTTCATAGTCTACATCATTTAAATGATATCAGTTTGCAAGGATATTTTATTTTGGTTATAGGGTGTAATAAAAACGACTTCGTAAGTAAAATGCCTGCTTGACCCTATACCTTGAGTATAGTGGAATCCTTTAGGTGCTTGGGGTGTTATTGTGCTTTATTTGGCATATGTTTATTTTTTGTTATTTACATTTCGCCTATTTGTAAATTTCATGGCTCATATTGTATTTTGTTTTGGTTTGGGATTTCTTTATTTTTAGTTTTTTCTAAGATAATTAAATCTATATATAAAAACAAATTTAATTGACACTATAAAATCGAAAACATAAAAGTTATTTTTGAACACCATAACAAAAATGTAAGGTACCAAGACACTTGAATTAACAATTTGAAATAAATCAGTAATATAACTTCTACTTGAATTAAGAAATTGCCATGTATTACCATGAAAGATTATCTTATATTTTGTCTCACAAGCTTTATATATATCCCATTGGTTAGTTACTAAGAAATCTCGAATAGCATATTTGCGTCCTTCGTTTAGCAGCTTCTTATGTTGGTCCATATGTATTTTCCTGATTGTACCATGTATACGATCTCCCTGCAAGACAATTACAGACTTTTGAATATTGAATACAATTAAAAATATTTGAATAGAATGTGTTTACATAACAAATCATAAATATGTTCATACCTTAGAATCGTGAAATATACATTCCAAATTCTGTATTTGGGTGTTGTCATTAAAAGCAGGCTTTTGATACACACGAACCAGACGTAATTTTAGTGCCCAGCTAGTTTCACTCTTAGCTTGTTCAAATCTTTCATTAAAGAAAACATCGGTGCCATATCTAGACAAACAAATTTCGAAATGTAGTGATGGTGGATGCTTGGTTCGAATTAGAGATACAATTGCTTTTGTGATGTTTGTGGAATTTAATGAATGTGTGTCTGTATTTATAGTGTCCACAATTTTAATAAAAGGAAAGATATATAATCTTTATTTTAGGTAGGGATTTTTATTCAATCCAGCCTTCTTTATTTTTTGTAATTATTTTGGTAAATATTGTTAATTTTTACCAATTAGTTTTTTCAAATTACCGTGCCCAACAATATAATGTATTGAAAAAATATTATCAGTTATATGTTTTATATTATGATTTGGAAAATCTAACAGACTTGTAAGAAGATTTCCGTCTTTTTAAATATTACTCTAACCAAATTTTCGAGATTCATGGAGATATTTAAGGTCAATATTAGTTTTTTTTATATAGAATATAAATCTCCGCTAATTAGTAAATCATGTTTGGGAAGTTGATCATGAAAACAATAAGAAGCAAATTAACGAAAATTATGGACCTATTAAAGGTATATAATAAATAAATTTGTTTTAAATTTAAATACGCTCATTATATCTTATGTTTGGTAAGTTGAATGTTAAATAAAATGTATCTGAAAATTAGCGATATCTGTAATCTATTAAAGGTAATTGACAAATAATCGGATGACCAAATTTTACACGCATGAATACTTATTTTTGGTAAAATATTAATGTTGATATATGCAAAAATATTGAAAAAAATAAAGAAACGTAAATATGAAAAGTCAAAAACAAAAAAAAAGAAAAAATAGTTTTAGAAAGTAAAAAAAGAGCGGAAAAACTTATGGCTACTATTTTGAGAATAGTCTGTTATTCTATATATATATATATATATATATATATATATATAGATTTAACAAACATTACGCAATCATATGATTTGAATCATTTTATAGAAGCTACACACTCATATATTTATCATTAATGTAAAATTACAAAATCAATCATTGATATAAATCTATCGTAAATCCAAAGAGAAACAAGATGATTCTAATTAAACAGATATAAATATATAATTTCATATCACAATCGTTTTTGTCTTGTCTTATTGGCAAGTCGTGAGATTTTTCTTGCCCTTGTGGCAAGTTTCCAGGTCAAAATTTAATTCCTTATTGAGTACATAGGATGGGCTCTTCGCTGGAAGATTTATATCAACGCTTACGGCTGGAAGAAGAGGAGGAAAATGGTCTGGGAGCTGGGCAGTGCGGAAACGGAAGATGCTGCAAATGAATTTAAGTGGTGTTTGGTTGGTCGATTGCTTTCCAACAGAATCGTCAATTTCATGGCAATGAAGAATACTCTGGCTTCTATCTGGCGTCTAGTTAAAGGTGTTATAATCAAATAATTGAGTTCAAATATGTATTTATTTCAAATTTTTCACGAATTAGATGTTCAGAGGGTGGAAGCAAATGGGCCATGGACTTTTGACAATAATCTGCTACTCAAAAAGACTTAATTTGGGCGAACAACCTTCTAAGGTTCCGCTCTTTAACACGGCTATGTGGGTACAGGTTTATGATCTCCCTGTTGGTTTTATGTCTGAGAAGATAGCAAAAGATATTGGTAACTTTACTGGTATGTTTATAGAATCTAATCCAAAATATTTTGAGGGAGAATGGAAAAAATACATGCGTATCAGAGTTAGTTTTGATATCCGCAATCCGATTAAAATGAGAATGAAGATTAAAAAGGCAGGAGGTGACTGGATGTGGATCAATTTCAAATACAAACGTCTACCAACTTTCTGTTTCTTCTGCGGTCTGATTGGTCATTCGAAAAAATTCTGCGAAAAGTTATATGATTCATCGATCTCTATTTCGGAAAGAGCATATGGGACATAGTTGAGAGCTCCTAGACGGAAACAACCCATGGTCCTTGGTAACACTTGGCCTCGAGAAGACCAACCAGAAGAAGATCAATTGGAAAAAGATTCCGACGAGGAACATGGTTGCAGAAAATTTGAAAAATAAGTTACGGGAACGGATGGTAAGGAAGCATAAATTTCGGAGAGTAACTGTCATGATAAAGGCAAAAAAGTGGTTACAGGAGTAGATCATGGGGATATTTGGCAGTTACAACATCTTTGATAACCCAATAATCATGCACGAGAAAACGAATGGGGATGCTGAGCTTTTAATTTTATCTGATTTGAAGCGACGTCGTATTGATTCATCCAAAGAAAATTTTCCTGAAGTTGGGTTTGCATTGACTATGGGCCCAAAAAGTAATGTCCAAAAAAACAATTCAGAGGTGGGTCCTGGAGTCCAGGCCCGCCTACAACAATGAGTACTTTGTGTTGGAACTGCCATGGGCTTGGCAACCCACGGACAGTTTAGATCTTATTGAACTTAGTCCAATCTAAGAGGCCCACATTTATCTTTCTTATTGAAACAATGTTGCATAAAGATAAGGTAGAACAAGTGCGTATCAGATTGGAGTATGAAGGTATGTTTTCTGTCGATTGTATAGGGTATGGTGGGGGTTTGGTTCTATTTTGGAAAGAAAAGGAAATGGCAAAATTATTAAGTTTTTCTTCAAATCACATCGATATTGAAGTAAATTTGCACGATTCTAAAAGTGTGTATCAGATTGGAGTATGAAGGTATGTTTTCTATCGATTGTATAGGGTATGGTGGGGGTTTGGTTCTGTTTTGGAAAGAAAAGAAAATGGCAAAATTATTAAGTTTTTCTTCAAATCACATCGATATTGAAGTAAATTTGCACGATTCTAATAAGTGGAGATTAACGGGCTTCTATGGATACCCAGAAGAAAGCGAAGGAGATGTTCGTGGGATTTTCTGAGAAGATTGGGTAAATAGTCACATCTTCCATGGTGTATTATAGGATATTTTAATGATCTACTTTATCCAACAGAGAAGAAAGGGGATTAGGCCACATCCTGAATGTCTTTTTTCGAGTTTTTGAGAAGCTATTAACGATTGTAATTTGGTGGATCTAGGTATAGTAGGTTACCCTTTCACTTGGGAGAGAGGTCGTGGTACGTCCAATTGGGTGGAAGAAAGGCTCGATAGGTCTTTTGCTTCTCTTACTTGGGTGTCCTTGTTTCAACAATGTAAAGTTTGGAATCTGGATGCTGCATCTTCTAACCATTCTCCTATTTTTCTTGATATTGGTCTGACACAATTTATACAACGAAAGTTCAAATTTCGCTTCGAAAATGCTTGGCTACGAGAAAAAGAGTGTCGTATTGTCGTGCAGAAGGCGTGGGGGTTGAGCTTTGGGTGTTCATTGGTGGAAAGGCTGGATATACTTGGGATTAATCTCAAGACTTGGGGTGAAAAATTGAGAAAGTCTTTTAATGATAAGTTAAAGGCTACTAAAGAAGATCTAAAAAGATTCAGGGGGAAAAAGGACTCTCATTCTGTGTCACAATTTGCACAGGCTCAAAGGAATTACAACTTTGGCTCAAAGGGAGGATTTTCGGAAGCAAAGAGCGACACTTTATTGGCTTAAAGGTGGAGACTAGAATACAAAATTTTTCCACACCAATGTGACAAAGAGAAAGAGGACGAACACTATTTCAGCACTTAGAGACAAATCTGCTAATTTGGTGCATTGGAATCATGGTTTGGGTGAACATATTGTTCAATATTTTTTAGAGTTGTATTCCTCCCAAAGTACAAAAGTTGATGGAATTCTCAACTTTGTACACAACAGAATTTCTCAAGATCAGAATTTGATGCTCCTAGAACCGTTCTCAGAAGAAGAAGTAAATGTAGCATTATTTTCTATGCACCCGGATAAATCGTCGGGTCCGGATGGGCTGAACCCAGCTTTCTACCAAACATTTTGGGATGTGGCGGGTGGGGATGTTTCAAAGGAATGCCTTAAATTTCTGAATCATTGTTCGTTCCCGAATCATTGTTCGTTCCCTCAAGGTTTGAATGATACATATATTGTTTTGATTCCAAAGAAGAAGAGGCCAGAGGTGATTATGGATCTTAGACCAATCGCGCTGTGTAAGGTAATTTACAAAGTGATGTCGAAAGTTTAACTAATAGAATGAAGAAGATTTTATCGGAGGTAATATCAGAATCCCAAAGTTCATTCGTGCCAAATCGTCTAATATCGGACAACATTTTGGTAGTTTTCGAAATAAACCATTATCTGAAGAGAAAACGTCAAGGTAAAACTAGTTGTGCGGCATTAAAAGTCGATATGAGTAAAGCCTATGGCCGTATCGAATGGTCATTCCTCCGAGGTATGATGCTCAAACTTGGCTTTCATCATAGATGGGTTGATCATATCATGTTATGTGTCATATCCATACGTTATAAGGTGACTCATGGTGGTTTTGAATCAAGGCAATTTGTACCGACAAGAGGTCTTCGGCAGGGAGATCCACTTTCTCCTTATCTGTTTATTTTATATGCCGAGGGATTATCATCCATACTTCAAAAGAATATGAGATAAGAGGGTTTATTCATGGATGTGTTGTGGCTTGGGGTGCCCCAAAAGTATCCCATCTTTTCTTCGCAGACGACAGTTTTTTCTTCTTCTTTAAAGCTACTTTAACGGAAACTTTGACTATCAAAGAATGCATCTAATCATATTCAGCTGCTTCTGGTCAAGTTATAAATTTCAACAAATCTTCAGTTTCATTTAGCCGCAACACCCCGCTTGAAATACAACAGGAAATCTGTGGTGTCCTCAACGTGCAATCCACTGAAAATCATGGCAATTATTTGGGATTACCATCTTTGGTGGGTCGTCATAAGAAATAAATTTTTCTTTCATCAAAGAACGAGTTTGGAGTAGAATTCAAGGGTGGAAAAGTAAACTCCTCTCCCGGGCTGGTAAAGAGGTACTATTGAAAACGGTGGCCCAAGCGGTTCCAACTTATGCAATGAGTATTTTTCTGCTACCATTAGAACTTTGTGCGGATCTGGAAAAGATGATGAACATATTTTGGTGGGGTAGTGGTGGGGTAGTGGAAGAGCTCAATCTAGAGGGATTAAATGGATTTCTTGGCATAGTATGTGTGGTCCGAAATCGAAGGGGGAATGGGATTTTGTCGAATTTATGAATTTAATTTGGCTTTGTTAGGCAAGCAAGGTTAGAGGATCATCTCAAATCCAGAGTCATTGGTGTAAGTCCAAGCGGCTACAATAATCTAGAGAGGGGTGAATAGATTATCTCCATTTTCTCGATTATGCCCTCTTTTTCGAATTAAACAAGCCAAGACAAGAATAAAGGTGTGGAAAGTAAATAACACACATCGATTTATAGAGGTTCAACCCATCTAGGGCCTAATCCTCTACCACCCCAGTATCTCCGGGATGGATTTCAAAAAGGAAAAAAAATTTATTAATTACCACAATTAATACAACAACACCTTACAATACCTCTTTGGAGATTACCACAATCTCACTTGAAGATTACCACAATCTTCAACGGCACCTTGTGAAGATTACCACAATCTTCCGACTTGAAGAATACCAAATTCTTCAACACCTCAAAGAGCACCACACTCTTCAATAAAAAGATCATCACAATCTTCTTGCACCTATCACCTAGATCATCCAATTATGTTCTTACCACAAGAACACTCACAAGGATATCTTGTGTTGAATGATGAGCACAAAATCAAGATTACAACTCGATAATGAATAATACAATTTTGAGTGCAAGTGTAATCAAGAAATAAAACCTAGACCTCAAGATGTGAAAGTGATAAGCTAGGAAAATTACAACAAGAATAATAACAAAGAAGAACAAATATGTTTGCTTGAATGTATCTTGTTGTGTTGTAGTATTCTCCTTTTTTGTTGTGTCGCTTCAATTCTTCATCTATTTATAGGCTCCTCCTAGGAGATTGAAATCTGTAAAACAATTGCAAGACAATTGAAGAATATAGCTGTTAGAAATCAATTCCATAATTTAAGGAATTTATGTCTGCTGCACAATGGTTAGAATTTTTCTGTCAAACAATAGGGCGACCGTTCGCGCACAAATACAGAAAAGAAAATGAAACAACAAAAATACATAGGGTGACCGGTCAGGGGGGTGCTCGACCGGTCGGCCCCCTTGTGGACCGGTCCAACCCTCACAAAATGCAATACAGAGAGATTTGATTCTGATTTCTCTTTTTCAGGTACCGGTCGACATTAAGGTCGACCGGTCGACCTCCTCAAAAAAATTCCTCCGTCCCTTTATCTGTTTCAAAACTCAACTCCAGGTACGGGTTGCCCTAAAGGGCGACCGGTTGCACACGAGACAGAAGTATTGTCCAATTTTTATCAAAAATAAACATCAAGAAATACTCCGAACAATTAGTAAAAATATTTTAAACCGATTGGGAGTATTTGGACAACATTAGAAATATTGTTTTTGATGTAAAAACACATTAACACAAAATCATCAAAAGTATTGTCCAATTTTTGTCGAAAATAAACTTGAAGAAATACTCTGAAAAATTAGTAGAAATAATTTAAATCATTTAGGAGCATTTGGACAACATTTAAAAACAATATTTTGGTACAAAAACAAAATCATCAAAATCATGATAAAAACATTTATCTAACAATTGGTGTCTAGAATGTTCAAAGCCCGATATTTTCCTAATGGAGATTTCTTTACTGCAAATCTTGGTCATAATCCAAGCTTTGTGTGGCGGAGTATTTGGGCGGCTAAACACGTTGTTACTCCTAAATGCGTACGAAAAAGTTGGGGATGGTCAACATATAAAGATTCGGGGTGAACCTTGGCTTCCCGATTTATTCGATGCTTATGTCAACATGCCACAGATTGGAAGGACTGAAAATTCCAATATGTCATCTTTAATGAAGATCGGTGTTTTTGAATGGGATGAAGATCTCATACAAGATTTGTTTGAGTCAAGGGGACGCACATCTTATTCTTAAAATTCCTCTCTTTGCCTCTAATGTGAAAGATTCATGGATTTGGACAAGAGATAAGAAGGGTTATTATACGATTAAGAGTGGATATCGACTCCTCTGTGAAGGTTTTAATTCATTTTCAGATTTTGTTGAATTTGATTGGAAAGGTTTTTGGAAATTACAGGTTCCCCCGAAAACCAAAAATACAGTATAGAGAGCATGCCGAAATTGTTTGCCCACTCGTACTAAGTTGTTGGAAAAAAGAGTTGATGTAAATTCTGGATGTCCAGTTTGCAATAATAGCCCAGAATCTGCAGTTCATATATTCTTTACTTGCCCATTTGCACGAATATGTTGGAACATTATGTCTGTGAGTATGGTGGTGGATGAGCAATCATGTGTGGTCCATTGTTTAAATTCAATTTGGAAAAATTATTCAGTGGAGGAGAAAAGATTAGTGGTCATGCTTTTGTGGGTCTTGTGGATTAATCGTAATGATGTCATTTGGAATGGCAAAGGAAGTCAACAATGGCTGTTGTTAATCAAGCTTATGTTTTACGTCATCAATGGGAATGCGCTCAACAAGCTGAAGCAAATGGGATCTGGTATTTCAAGACAGGTGATGGCGCTATGGTTTGGAGCAGACCAAAGCGAAACCAGCTTAAGTGCAATGTGGACGGTGCAATATTCAATCAAACTGATAAGATTGGGTATAGTTGTGTTGTGCGAAATTCTAATGGTATGTTTGTGGCGGCTAAGAAAGGTGTATCCCAATGTATTAATTATCCACAAATTGTTGGAGCAATTGGTTTTCGTGAGGCCCTTAGTTGGATCAAAGAACCGTTTAAAGATGAGGTTATTTCGGTTGAAACAGACTCTCTTTGTGTCTTCCAGGCTGTCCATGGAATGGTATCAAGTAACTCGTATTTTAGTTGCATTATTAATGATTGTGTAAACATTTTGAAGGAACTTTGGTTTCTTGTGTTTTCATAAGGAGGAATCGCGTTGCTCATGTAGTCAATAGATTCTATGTCTGGTGTCGTTGTTTGGGAGTCTACTCCCCTGTCTGTGATTTGTAATTTGTTGATCTCGGACTTAAATTGAATGAATTCCATATTTTGTCAAAAAAAAAAAAAACAGAAATAAATAAATACACATAAAATAGTTAATTTTAAGTGCTCTTATGCCTCCTTCTCCAGCTGCTGCTCCCACTTCACCTACTTATAATCTCGTAAAATCTATCTCAGATGAATACGATCGACGGTTGTGGTGAGTTTGGATGGGGTGCAGCAGCAAAGAGGACATGTGGCCCTGAATATGAGTTTGAGAATGGCGCAGTGAAGGCATGGGATAAGTTTCCAACTATATGTTATTATAAGCATGTATAGATGACTTCGTATGAGATCATTTCAGCTATTTAAATTTGAGTGCCATGCAAACTTGTATATTTATATTTTTGAACAATTGAAATTAAATATACTTATAATAATTCTAGAGGAAAAAGAAATATGAAAGGGAATTTTTTTTTAAGTACCCACTATGTATAGTGGGTACTCTTTTCTACCCACAAACATAAGGACACTTTTGTGTACCCCAATTGACGAAATTGTCCATCCTTTAAGTTGGGGTTTTTGAATTTTGAAACTGAAGTAATGATTAGACTCATTGAAAACCGTATAACCGCCCATTGGAAACCGTATACAACCCCCACCCCATGTACATATACACACACTCCAAGACAAAAAGTAATAAAGCCAAAAAAAAAAACAAAAGAAAACATTACCAAAGAAGACGACATGTCATACAAAAGAAAAACATAACCATATCATGTATATCGTCCCATGGCTTCCATCGAAGAGTCCGCCGTCGCCGCTGTGACGTCGGTGCCACTGAAGTATCCACCGCTCCCTCCGCCTCCGCTCCCGAATAGATTAGGGTTTCTTTCTCATTTTTAGTATTTTGAAAAGATTTGAATATCATGTTAGGTTTTTGTTCGAAATGATTATTAATGAGTATATATGTTAGTTTTTGGTAAATTTACTTGATAATGCGTATGAATGGTGTTGTGTTGAAGTTTGGCTGGAAGAGTTTGTGTTTTGGTTAGGAATTGAAAATGGGTTTGCTTGTCGGGTTCATGCTCACATGATATGAGGAAGAAGACGAACAGGCATGATAAGCACGAAATTGGCACGATATAGACACGATAACATGGTACGATATTCATTAGTGTGAGTTTTGCATGTATTTTAGGGCATATTTATGGGTATAATTATTTGTGAATATTGCAATAACTCATATGAAATAATATATATTCGCTCTTTGTGGAAAAGGTATTACATTTTGCTCTTTTGTAGGAATTAACGATATTTGGAGTGATTTTGTGACAAATACAACGATTGCGATATAGAATCATCAATAATCGAGCGTATACACCTAGTTGGAAGCAAAAACGAGAAAAAGTCGGATAAACCGGGCAAGAAAAGCTAACACACGGAGCGTAATCGGGCGCCGCAAGGGCGCACGACCAGGTCGCGGCGTTGGCATACGACCGTGCGCCACCGCAACTCATCCAGGCCTACGGCACCACTCACGGGCAAGGCGTGCGTGAGGATCCAATTATCTTAGCATTAACATCTTATATTAGTGTATTGTTTTAATATTTCGAGGATCCAATTGTAGGAGGAATGTGGTGTAATGCCCCAAAATTTTGAACTATAAAATGTGTGCAAATATTCATTTTACCGTATATTTTTTTCATGAAAAAATTAGAAAGACCACTTGTTTTACCGAGCCATTTAATTTTCAAAAGAACAATAATTATAGTATAAATAATCGCATAAAATAATTTGAATAAAATTTGACATCTACATATAATTCAAACAGACCATTTGACAGTGAAAGACTTTGAAAAATATCACGTGCATACTTTTATTTATAAGAGAAAATAGACCTGTAAATATATTTCATTTAAAATTCAATTGCAACAGCGGAAGCAAATTATAAATTGTATAAAATTCATATATTCATTTATTTCTAAGAAATTCGTACATTTTACTAATTTCTATAAAAGGAATATCCTTTTTTGTCTGTTTACATAAATAAACTTAGAAAATCATAGTAATTATCATTTATTATCTCAATTTGAAAATTAACATTTAGAAAAAAGATATCACTCTAGTAGTTGCATAGGAAAATCATAATTCGTACAATAATTCCTTATTTAATCGAAAACAATATTTAAAAATAAAAAGAAATTACACCATTAGTTTCATAGGCCACCCATTATCCACCGCCAATAACCATCGTCGACTCCTTAACCTGAAAAATCTTATTATATATGAGGTGAGCGACACAGCTCAGTGGAGTATAAATTGTCCAAGCTAAATACACAGATATCTCACGTAGGCATGCAAATACAATCTAATAGGACATATCATAGATTTTTCGAAAAAGCGTAGACATAGACATGGGTTGCACTGCAGGGGTTCCACCTTAGGGATACATCAATCCCGGACCTCTTGAGTCCCTGCCTCAATAGGGCTGTAGGTCCCAAGGGGTGTAAGTGTAAGGTTTAGAAGGGGGGGTTGAATAAACCTTACCAAATTTTCGATTTAGTCCTTTTAAATATACAGAGTTGATTCTTCACATTTGTGTGTCCTTGATGGACGATCGATTTAGTCAATCAAGAGAGTTAGTCTCTCAACAGACTCAACTGAGTTTGTTGATGAAATAACTCAATCGTTGACTCTAAATTAACTCAACTGTGGTTTTGTTTTCAGCGGAAGACTTAACACCCTTAAGTTTGATTAAGTAAGAGTTTAGTCTTTGGTTTAGTACTTGTAATATCAAATGGATAGCAAATTTATCAAAGATATATAAGCGATTAAAAATGCGGGAATTAAAAATTTGAAATGTAAATGACACGGTGAAATTTTTATAGAGGTTCGAAGATGGGGTAATTCTTCTACTCCTCTCTTCTCCAACTCTGGAGGAATCCACTAGGTAATGATCGGTTTACAAAGTGGTAACGAAAGGATACAAGTCTTGATCACACAGCTAACTTGATCCTTTGGGACTCGATCCTGAGACGCCTTGATCACTCGGTGGCTTCTCGACGACTCTTCTTCTTCACAGGGCGGTGCGCTTTGCACTACAACACTCACTTGCTCAAGCTCTTTGGATTGGATCACGAAGCCCTCCAAAAGCTTAAGACTTGGTTCGACCTTGAACCTTCCTACAAACCTTCGTGGAATGTAGACCCCTTTTCTTCAAAAGTTCCCTCTTCAACCGATTGAAGTTCTCTTTCCTTCACGGAGTTAGTGTTGGATTGATGTATTTCGTAATGTAGGCTTGAGGATTAATCTTGAATGATTTGAGAGTATTTCGGTTATAATTTTAATTGATTTCTTGAATGTTCGTGGTTCAGGTAACCTTCTCTCGAGTCATTCCTCGCCTTTTATAGTGATCTTTCAAAAATTTGCCCGTTGAAGAGATAGGCTTATTTTTGAAAATCACTTGCGATCGTTGGCTTGTCTTGTTGCGGTCCTTGGAATTGCCATTTCCTCGTATGAATTGTTCTTTCACCTTTTGAGTTCGACACGGTGTAGTGCTTCCCATTGGTTCATTCCATTTGCACGCTCGGGGTGAGCACTGAGAAAGGTGGTATGGAGATATTACTTGTTTAAGTAAATCTCTTGATTTACGGCAACAGATCTCTTCTGATTATCTCGACTTGTATTTTGCATTTCCTTGCTTTCCCAGGTGACTTAGAGTCGACTTCCAATCATGGATGACTCTTTCACTTCAACTTGAGACTTGGCTTTTCTCGAGTTGACTTGGACCGATACTCCACTCGTTGCATCTCACCGCTTCTTCGAGAGAGTTCCCGTCTACTCTTCTTTTGCCATACTCATTGTCTCACGTAGCGAGTCTTCCTTCCATCTTGATTGTCTTCTTGCATGTTAGGGCGTAGGCGACTTAACTCGGCTTGCCGGCTAATTGTTACAAAGCATTTTACAACAAGAATGGGGTGCCAACTTTCTATTCTAAGTTTTACATGGCATTCATCAAAATCTAAACAATAAAATTCCTAACAATTTCCCCCCTTTTGATGATGCCAAAACTTAAACCATTCAAAAATGCAAACATCAAAGATACATACATATAGTGTATTGACATAGAATGTATGTTGAGAATCAATTCTTTTATTGATCATATCATTCTTGTTCTTTTACACAATGTTTTACAAGGTGTATCGAGTACATATTTGCCTACAAAAAAATAAAGAATTTGACTTTGTTTTAAGACTTACATGGTATGTATTTACATTATAAAATACACGAAGGGGTGGACAAGAACACTTCATCTCCTTATTTGTCTCCTTCTTCTTTCATCTTGTTTAGCATCTTCTTTCTTCTCTCTTTTTCTCATCGTCACCGCTTTCTTTTTCTTTTCATATGCCTTCCTGGCGACTTCATCTCTTCTTATTCTTTCTTGTCTTTCCTCCCATAGTGAGTTTGTCTCTTGTTTTCTTCTTCTAATCTTTTTGCATACCAATATTACTTTTAGCCACTTGCAAATTTGCCACTTGGTCAAGCCCAGCCCAAATGAGATCCCTCCTTTATTTCCCGGATCTACGATTCAATTCTTGGCGGAGGCCTAGGTCCAAGCTTCTTCCTCCACCACCGCTTCTTCCTCTACCTCAGGCGTGTACTATACTGGGGTCTTCTTCTTTCCAATTTGAGTGACCGGCGGAGTGACCAAGCAGAGTGACCGGGTAGTCTGTCGCTGTCGCCTTCTTCACATAACGTGAGGCCCTTTTCCCGATACAAGTCCCAAGCTTGAGCCATAGACATTTTTGCAAAGTATCCTTCGGGATTCGAGCGTTTTAAATTCATCAACCGATCGTGGCTCTGTCCGACATACGAAATGGCATAAGTGTCTCTTCGTCTCTTTGGAATGCCTCCATGTTCTTTCAAGATGTTCATAACTCGGGCATCCATTCTTCCTTCCACTTCCTTCATCCCTGCTTCAATTGTTTTTCTCTTTTGACCATAGATACAACAGAGTGTTGGAGTGGCGAGTTACGTGGAGTTTGTTGCGATAATGTCGTTTGTGACAGACCTGTTGAGGGGTTTGTGCAATCATCAAGGTCATATCTTTTGATCCTTCCCCCCCTCAAAGTGATTTTCCTTTCTTCCTCGCTTTTTTTAACACTTTCTCGGTGATTTTCCCTTCGCAGTTTGCTTCCTTCCTTCTCAACTTCGAGATCCCCCTTGCGCTTTTTAGGTATTCCTCTTTCCCCTTTTTGGCATCATCAAAGGAGAGAGGAACGCCTGAAATAGACTTGCAAGCGGAAGTCGAGCCTGGCGATAGTTGAGTTTTGTCTCGAGTCCGCTGCAGAGTATGCAAGACGAAAGTCGGATCGAGTAGCGTTGGACTCACTTTGAAATCGGCTTCATCTCGGCCATGAGAAGGCTAAACTTTGTATTCATGGTCTCTTCCAAATCAGTAGATCACTCTTGTTTTGCTCACGCAGCGACTTAACCTCGGCAATGTGAGCTTCATGCATGTGCTCAATATGTTCTCTCGAACCGTTTTGCATCAAGCATTTTCACTCTCCATACCAGCGACTTGTTGAACAATGTCTGAAGTATCTCACTTGTTCCACACGCATTGTTCTTCTTGTGCCACCATTCCCTTATTGTGTTATGTTATGCCTCTCAAGTCGGGTACAAGGTTGGCATCTCTGTTGTCGGTCGCATGTCCAAAGAGGCTCGATGCCTCTCCATCCGTTCAACTTGACCAAATAGTGCCTTGAACACTTCTCGAACTTGGTGATTCTTCCGTTGCGGTGATGGCCATGTAGCGTCAAAATCATAATCATTTGGAACAATGGTGCCCGATTGAAAAACGGGAGCCGGTCGTGGTAGCGTGCTTGTTCGTTTCGACTCTTCATGGAGTTCCGGTATCTCCGGGGAAAAAGGAAAAGATTCTACAAAGGATTCATCACCGCCAAGGATGCATTCGATGATGAGCGGTGCGCGTGAAGTTCTTTTGGGAATCGAATCTGCTTTGCACTTGAGGAGCCTGCGCGGTGGACTCGGGTTTAGCCGGGTTTTGTTGTGAAGTGGTCCTAGTTTGCCGAGCCTCAATTTGTCTCAACAACTTCGTTGGTCTCAGCGATTTTTCCAATTGAGTAGGTCCTCTCGGCCTTATCGGTAGCGTCATCGGACGATGATGAGATTTCCATTGGTGGCTCATCATCAAAATTAAAGGTTTGACGAGTAGTCTTGGGATCGACTTGCTCGTGCTTGGAACATCTGCGGTGAGTCTTTTGGATGCATCACGGGGATGACTCACCTTCTTTTTCGCCTTGATCCCGGAAAGGTGACATCGGGATTATCCTGGGAATCATGAAGTGCACTTATCTCCTTCTCACGATGGGTCGATGACAAGCAGGAGGATGTTCTCTACAATTGCTTTACCCCGGGAAGTCTCAACCTCCGTGGGCCTTCATTACCTCCGCAGTCTCTCTTTGCAACGAGACCTTGGTCCTCCCTTTCGAATGTGTCGGTGTCTTGGGGTCTTCTGCGGTGGCATCCATTGGAGTCTCAACCCCATGGATTGCACTTTCATCGCCCAGTGTTAACTCCCGGGCCGTTCCATCTCGTGCCTCGATCGCCTCGGCGGCGTGGCGTCATTAGCCTTCAGAGTAGTTGGCACCTCGGTGAGGCAGTCTCAATCGTCCGAGCTTCGTTGATGGCAACTTGTCTGTTTCTTCTTGTGTTTGTATTTTCTCTACTTCGCCTCCTTGATTCGTTGTGGAGTCATCTGCAGATCCTCCAACCTTGCTTTGGTGGAGGGAGTTTTCCCCCCGGTGGCGCACCCGGTGAGTGACTTGGAATGGGGTCACTCGTCTCCAAACTCCCTACTGCTTCGATTGAATGTTCAGCCGTTGGGGCGGGTGGTAAAACACCTTCAATAGGGGTTGGCTCGACGGGGTCCCCACTATCCCGATTTCATCGCCGGTCCCTTATGCCTTCTTCCGAGTGAGTGGGGAAGTGGTAGCAACAACAACAGGATGGCGATTTGAACCACTCCCATTGGATCAATTTCCATCCGTGTTCGGAGGACTCTCCTGGTCCCTCCATCGATCTTTGCTCGTGAAGGATTCTTGATTCGTGTAATGCTTGTCGCATTTGCAACTCTTCGCGGCGTGACATTTTCCTCGATCCTCATCTTTGCCGGAGGAGAAGACATCAAGGAGAGGATGTGTGTGTTCTGGGTGCGGAGATGGGGACAGATCTTTGGCCTTCTCACGTGCCTCGCCTTCCTCTCGCTTGCTTTTCTTTCTCCCCTGTCCTTGTAGATCTGCAGGATGTCCGTGCGATTGTCTTCATCTAGTCTTTGAGAATACAGTGGTCAGTCGAGGAAGCTCAACAGTTCATCTTCTTCTTCTATAAACTCAAAGCCGTTGGAATTTCTGGATCGACTCAATTTCCATTTCCTCCACTCTCGCATGAGACGATTTTGGATGTGCGGGTAAAGTGGGGATAGGATCATCACATCACTATCCGCTTTATCGCCTTCTTCTTGTGTTTTTGTGTGTGGACTACGGTGTGTCTTTCAAGTTGCCTCGCTGATCGCCCTTCACAGACTTGGTTGTTTCATCAATTACATCCGGAGACTTTACTTCTCTCAGATCTCGATATCTGCTCCGGTGAGTGGCCGACTCGACCCGGTTTCTCAAGCTTGGAGTGCTTGACGATTCTTCTTCGTCTCTAGTTTGTACCGAGAGGGATTTCCGGTTCATAGACGGTTTCTTCGAGTCTTGGCGGCGAGGGCGGTGTTGGTGTCTTTTTCGAGGAGCCGTCTTGGCTTCTCGATTCTCCGATTCTTTTTGACGATCGGAGAAGGTATTTGTGAGTCCTTCTCGACCGGCTAGCTGCAGGGGCGGGAGATACGGCTGTTCTTTGGGCGGGTGACTGCTGCGGCGGGAGCATGTTTAGTTTTCTTTCTTTGCAGGGGCGTGATCTTTTAGCATTGGGGGCAACTTTCTTCTTGGTTGGAGAGGAAAGCAATTTGTATCTTGGTCGGTGATTCCCCCTCACTTGTGTCGACTCTCTTGGCGTAAGCTCTCTTCATCGTGCGCCAGAGAGATTTGCTCGAACATCCTCTTGTTAACATGGAATGCTTTCCCATGTCTAAGAGGGACTCCTTTCACCTCCATTTGCCGGCCAATCACTAGGCCATATCCTAGGGATCCTCCAAATGAGCCATCTTCCTTGAAGGATTTGTTCCCACGCGTTCGCGGTCGCGAGACAAACTCGCCCAGTTTATCTTCTTTTTGCGATGATTGCGGCCATTACAATCAGCTTTGCCTTTGATTGATTGGTCAAAGCCGCCAAATTTGATGTCGATACATTTGGCAACTATGTCCAACGACTTGTGATAATCCTCCTTCCTTGATCTCTTGTTTGTTTGTGTATACTATTTTATCAAAGATAAGGGCTTGGCTATTTCTTTCCAAGCATCGGCCAAGTTTACATCACCGTTAATCTCGATGCTCCTACTGGCTGGTAGTGAGCAATGTTCGGCCAAATCCTTGGCAGAGATAGTCAGCTGCTTTCCGTGAACAGATGACTTTATTCCTTCATCGTGAATCTCAGCATTCACGTAGAATTGTGCGACCTCCTCCACATATGTCATCGGATATTCTAACGTCAGAAACGGTTTCAGCCCGGACGTTTCCAACTTTTCAGCAATTTTCTTCACTAGGGTGTCGTCGGACCCCTGTTTCACCATTCCGTCGAAATCCACCGTAGAGCCGGTGTGGATTTGCTTTCCTAACTTGGTAAAGTCATAAGTTGGTGCCATTTTTCAGGATTATATCGAAGAAAAACTCAGAAATTGATTTGAAGATAGATAGGGTTTCGAGAGAATTTTGCCTTTGCTTTTGAGAGAAAGAAATGAACAGTTTTAGAAGTGTGAGAGAGAAACGGACGAAAATGGTTTAAATATGGTTTATGAAAGGGCGTGCGGGTGGTTTTGAAATGTGATCGAAATCAACGGCTTAGATTTTGCACGCATATTTAGCATTTAATGTCTCGTATTTAATGCGGCAAACATTTATATCCAATCATAAGCTTGGTGTGCGAACTTTTATGTCCGTACACATCATCATTATCTTTGACGTATTCCTTAAAACATTCCCGCTTAGTCAAACGATTTGCGTTTTTGTCACTTTGCTCATAAGTGACTCAGCTTATCCCTTAGCCGATTTAACTCTACTTCTCACAGTTCTCTTAGTGACTCGGCTATTAGGCGACTTGGTGTAGTCAGTTGTTTTTCCGTCTGGTGATTTGTGTGTTGACTCTTTTTCACTTTTTGTGTTCCATTTCTTTTCTTTGAGTCTTCTCAAAGTTAACTCAGCTTCAATTAACCCTAACTCATGTTTGAGTTCTTCAAATCTTGACTCACATAATGGTTTTGTGAAGATGTCGGCTAGTTGTTTATCGGTTGAGATATATTCCAGGATGATGTCCTTCTTTTCAACGTGATCTCTTATGAAATGATATATCGACATCAATATGCTTTGTTCTTGAGTGCAACACAGGATTTTGAGTGATTGCAATTGCACTTGTGTTATCACACATGATTGGAATTTCTTTTTCCTCAACTTCATAGTCTTTTTCTTTGTCTCATCCATAGGACTTGGGCAACAAAGCTGCCCATGACTATGTATTCTGCACTCAGCTTTGTAGAGGTGGCTATTGAATTTTGCTTCTTGCTAAACCAGAAATCACTGTTTCTAGCATTTGACATGTGCCTGAAGTGCTCTTCTGCCCACTCGCATCCAAGATAGTCGAATCCGAATAGCCAATTAGCTTGAATCCACCTTCCTTTGGATACCATAGGCCTAATTCTTGGCTTCCTTTCAAGTATCTCAATATTCTCTTAGCTTTGTCATATGGCTCTCTTTTGGAGCAGATTAAAATCTTGCACATACACCTCTACAGACAAAGGTGATGTCTGGCGCTTCTTTGTGAGATAGAGCAATGATCCCGATAAGTGCTCGTATCTTGTTTGATCTCTGTGCTTGCCATCTGCATCCATGTCCATTTTGGTCGATGTATTCATTGGTATTTTTACGGAAGATTTGTCCTCCATACCAAACTTCTTCATTAAATCTCTGGTGTATTTTGTTTGACATATGAAGGTTCCTTCCTTGTTTCACTTGGAGTCTAAGGAAGAATGTCGGCTCTCCCATCATGCTCATTTCAAATTTACTTTGCATGAGGTTTGAAAATTTTTCACACTGACTCTTTGTTTGTAGATCCAAAAATGATGTCATCCACATATATTTGAACAAGCAAGTATACTCTTTTTGTCTTGAATTCGAAAAGTGTTCTATCTACTTTTCCTTTTGTGAATCCATTTTCGATTAGGAATTGTGACAAGGTATCATACCAAGCTCGGGTGCCTGTTTCAATCCATATAGAGCTTTCTTGAGTTTGTATACCTTATCTCCAAGAGTCTTCTGCTCAAATCCTGGAGGTTGTTCAACATACACTTCTTCTTCCAAGAAACCATTTAGGAATGCACTTTTTACATCCATCGATATACAAAGTGAAGTCCTTGTGAGTGTATAGGCAAGAAACATCCTTATAGCTTCCAATCTTGCTACGAGGGCAAATGTTTCATCAAAATCTATCCCTTCTTCTTGACAATATCCTTTGGCTACTAGTCTTGCTTTGTTTCTTACCACGTAACCTTCCTCGTTCATCTTATTTCGAACACCCATTTGGTGCCAATAATATTTTGATGTATGGGTCTTTGCACTAATTCCCACACTTTATTTCTTTCAAACTGATTCACTCTTCTTGCATAGCTTGAATCAATGTGTGTCGTCAAAGCTTGTGACACGTCTTTGGGTTCTATTTATAGATGAAGCATGTGAACATGGCTTCTTGTTGAGTTCGATCTTGTTTTGACACCTTCTCTTATATATCCAATGACAAGTTCGGTTGATGATCTCTCGGCCATCTTACATCAGTTGGAGTAAGTTATTTGGATTGATCGACTTGAAATTTGTATTCTTTGTGGTCGTTTCTCGTAATCACTTAGCCGCAAATTTTCCACATTGTTTTTGAGATTGATTATCTCATCTTCTTCGAATTGATAATTCCGGCCGACCAAAGATAGGATTCTTCACGTAACCATAGTTCTTTTGTTGAGTATCCTGTAGGCTTTGCTTTCATTTGAGTATCCTAAGAAGATACCTTTATCGGCTTTAGCATCAAAAGCCTTTAGGTTGTCTTTGCCATTGTTGTGGATGAAGCATTTACATCCAAATATTCAAATATGCAACATTTGGTTTTCTTCCGATCCGGATCTCATAGGGAGTCTTTGTCATTTGTCTATTTATCATACATCTGTTTTGGGTGTAGCAAGTCGTGTTGATTGCTTCAGCCCAAAATATTTTTGGTAACCCCTTGACTAACATGGTCCTTGCCGCTTCTTTGAGGGTTCTTTCCTTCTTTCGCAACTCCATTCTCTGTGGAGTTCTTCTGCCGATAGTTCATGACCAATACCATTTTCAACACAATCTTGAGTTATTATTCCATTGACAAACTCGGTTCCTCTGCCCGATCTTATTTTGATAATGGTTTGACTCTTCTCGTTTTGAATCCTCTTCATCATTTGTGGTAGTTTTTGTAGAGTTTCTTTCTTCTTACACATGAATATTGTCCATGTATATCTTGAGTAGTCATCTTGCCACCAAGGTGTATTTCTTTCCACTTATCTTTGTTTGGTTCCTTTGGGCCAAATAGATCCATATGAAGCGGATGTAATATTCTTGTTGAAGATGAACATGTCTTTTCTTTGAAAGACGACTTGATTTGTTTTCCTTCGACATGCGTCACATATACTCTCCTTTTTGTATCTCGAGTCCGGTAGCCCTTCCACAAGATGACTTCTTGCCGACTTGTTAATTGTTTTGAAATTGGGTGACTCGGTTTTTGTGCCCGACCAACTTGATTCAAATTTGTGCTTTTTGCTAGTAGGCAGTGCTTGGTGTTGCGAGTTGACCAATCCACGACATACATATTCTTTTGTCTACATCCTTGCAAAAGACAACTTCATTTGATTCAATATCCTTGATTTGGCATACACCCATGTTGAATCCAACATTGTAACCCTTGTCACAGAGTTGATCGATGCTTAGCGAGTTGAAGTTGAGTCCTTCAACATATGCAACGCGTCTGTGATTTCTAATCCATTCCTCTTGATGGTTCCAATGCCTCTTATTTCACCAGAGCTTCATTTCCTCCAAATATGACTTTTGCTCCTTTAACTTCCTTGAATTTTGTGATTTTTCTTGTTTCTGTCATGTCCGGGAATGCCACTATCCATGTACCAGGTTCCTTGGCACTCATTGTTCCTTGAACTCGCAATCAAGGAAATTAAGTTTTAGTACCCATACTTGTGCGGATCCTGAGGGGTTAGAATTGTAAGATGATCCAACCAACCTATAGCCAAATGATTTGACTCTAAGGGGTTGCCATCTATCGTGCCATAATCATAATTAATCCTGGCAAATTGCTTGGGGATTCTAGTTCATACTGTTGTCTCTTTTGTCCAGTATGCTGCATATGTGTTTTAGCAATTGCCTTCCTTCAGGTTATTGTGGTGTCTTTGAGTGTAGTGCTGGGTGCATATGTGTCTTTGATGAAAGCTCTTGTACTTTTGGAATGGCCTTTCTTGAGTTCTAGGCCTTTGCCATTTGGGCTTATATTCCATAAGTTTATCCGATAGTTTACATTATTCCAATCGGCTTGGCTTGGATATTTTCTACCATTCCCATCATATGTATTTCTCTTATAGATTTTAAGGATTTTTGGTAGCTCGCTTCTTCTTTCTGAGTAATTTTTGTTTGGAGTTTCTTTGAGGAACTCGGTGAATCTCTTCTCACTATCCTTTCAGGCGCACTCAACCGGTCAATTTTCCTTTTCCTTTATAACCAAGGCCAGTTTTCTTGTTATGGTGCTTTGGATTGAATGTGTGTGTAACATTTAGAGTTTTGGATTTTTTGATTCTTCATGGCTTGAAGATCCTTTTTCCAAAATTACTTTTGAGGTTTGACATAGCATAGAGGAATTAAATCCTAAGCTTTGTCTTGTCTCCACATTCTCTTTGACTCATAATAAGATCATCCAATGATTTAGATGCCTTAGTGAATGAGGCAATAACATTCTTGAGGTCATTCTCCCTCTTTTCTATAGCGATCTCTGCTATTAATTTAGTATTTTCAGACCTTTAAACTTTCATTCTCAATGACTATTTGATTTAGAGTACTCAAACTTCTTAGTCGGCTTTGAGTTTTGATTCTTGAGTAGTAAATTTGTTTTCCTCATTCAATAGTGTGTGTGAGGATTTAATGTGTTCAAAATCTTTCATCATTTTGCCTAATGAATCATAAAGATCGGTGGGTGATGAAGTGTGTGTGTCATGATCACTATCACTAGTGTCCGAGTTTGATGAGTTAGATTGTACCTCATCTTCTTGGTCGATTGATCTTGTTCCTTGGCCATCAAGCGGATCGGGCTTCTTCTTCGTGAGTCACTTGAGTAGTCACTTCACTTTGCTCTGCAGAATCATTTGTCTCTCTTGACTTTGTTTCAAAGATCTCTATGACCATCATTGCATTTTTCCTTTCTTGTCTTCTTTCTCTCAAGACCTTCCTTTCTTCTTCATCCCTCGTATTTGTTGACTACGAGGATATGGACGATCAATGGCATAGTGACTGGTTGTCTACAGTTCAAAGATAGATATTCAACCTTTTGATCGGCTCTTTCCATTCTTGGATTGTCGCCCTTTGATACTCAACGTTTTGATGATCTGTTCTCTTGGTTGGCCTATCTTCCCTTGATTTGGAGGAGGAGCCGAGTGTCTTCGGAAGATTCACCCTTTCCTCTCTTGTAGTTCTTATTAAAGAACTTGTTGAATCTTTTAACCATCGGGGCTATTTCTTCCGGGTCAATGACTTCTTTGACCTCGGCTCTCTTCCCATCTTTAACAATTAAGAGCAAATTGTTTTGGGTACAACTGTCTCTTCCTGGTCTTTCTTCTCACTCAAACTCGTAGGCTTTGAGGTCCGAGAATAATTCATGGTTGGATGTCTTTGATAGGTCCATGGAATGTCTCGAGTGCCATGACCTTCATTTCCCATTCAAATTTGGAAGACTTTTTAGGATCTTCATACACATTTCATCGTGTATATTCCTTTCCAAGTGCATGACATTGACTCATTTGTGATTTACGTGAACCGAGCATCCGGTTGATCCAGGTTTTCTCCGAGATCATTTTGAAGTTCTCAAATTTCTCAGACCACCGATAATTTGTTTTCTTTGATTTGCTCGAGCCTTCACAAATCAATGTCGCTTGTCCTGATTTCTTTAGCCGTTTTGCATGATTTGACTTTATTGAACATGGCTTTGTCAAGGTTTTGTAAAGGATGTCTTGGCTACATTGTCCAGGTTGTATCTTTTCTGTCATCATTTGTCCACTCGGTTCTTGGTTTTTCAACCATGAGTGCGGGAGCAACATCTTCTTCTCCTTGTTGCAACTCTTCGACAGGATGTGTTCACCTTTAAGATTTGCAGAGGCCCATCTTCTATCACTATCCACATCTCATCATGTAATCTTTGATAGATGAGCTCGCATACAAATTTTCCAATCATCAAATTCTTCAATAGTGAACATAGGGATGCGTGTCAAATTTGCTTCAATGATAATAACTTTTAATGATAAAAAGAGTTTGAGAGTTTAAGCACTAAAGCGGACTTTGAAAAGTTTGGAGATCTAGTTCAAGAATAACGGTGCGGAGGGTTCAATGAACCAACCGCTCCGATACCACTTGAGGTCCCAAGGGGTGTAAGTGTAAGGTTTAGAGAGGGGGTTGAATAAACCTTACCAAATTTTCGATTTAGTCCTTTTAAATATACAGAGTTGATTCTTCACAGCTTTGTGTCCTTGATGGACGATCGATTTAGTCAATCAAGTAGAGTTAGTCTCTCAACGAGACTCAACTGAAATTTGTTGATGAAATAACTCATTGTTGACTCTAAATTAACTCAATTTGTGGTTTTGTTTTTATTGGAAGACTTAACACCCTTAAGTTTGATTAAGTAAGAGTTTAGTCTTTGGGTTTAGTACTTGTAATATCAAATGGATAGCAAATTTATCAAAGCATGTATAAGCGAGTTAAAAATGCAGGAATTAAAAATGCTTTGAAATGTAAATGACAATGAGTGAAATTTTTATAGAGGTTCGAAGATGGGGTAATTCTTCTACTCCTCTCTTCTCCAACTCCGGAGGAATCCACTAGGTAATGATCAGTTTACAAAGTGGTACAGTCCCAGGATACAAGTCTTGATCACACTGACCTAACTTGATCCTTTGGGACTCGATCGGAGACGCTTTGATCACTCGGTGGCTTCTCGCACGACTCAGCTTCTTCACAGGCGCATTTGCCTTGCTAATGTGACTCACTTGCTCAAGCTCTTTGGATTTGATCACGAAGCCCTCCAAAAGCTTAAGACTTAGTTCGACCTTGAACCTTCCTACAAACCTTCGTGGAATGTAGACCCCTTTTCTTCAAAAGTTCCCTCTTCAATCGATTGAAGTTCTCTTTCCTTCACGAGGTTAGTGTTTGAGAGTATTTACGGTTATAATTTTAATTGATTTCTTGAATGTTCGTGGTTGGTAACCTTCTCTCGCAGTCATTCCTCAGCCTTTTATAGTGATCTTTCAAAAATTTGCCCGTTGAAGAGATAGGCTTATTTTTGAAAATCATTTGCGATCGTTGGCTTGTCTTGTTGCGATCCTTGGAATTGCCATTTCCTCGTATGAATTGTTCTTTCACCTTTTCGAGTTCGACACGGTGTAGTGCTTCCCATTGGTTCATTCCATTTGCACGCTCGGGACCGAGCACTCGAGAAATGTGGTATGGAGATATTACTTGTTTAAGTAAATCTCTTGATTTCTATGCAACGGATCTCTTCAGATTATCTCGACTTGATGCATTTCCTTGCTTTCCCAGGTGACTTAGAGTCGCCTTCCAATCATGGATGACTCTTTTTGTCACTTCAACTTGAGACTTGGCTTTTCTCGAGTTGACTTGATCGATCTCCACTTATTGCATCTCTGTTTTCTTGATAGAGTTCCCGTCTACTCTTCTTTGCCATACTCGGTTGTCTCACAGCAGAGTCTTCCTTCCAGACTTCAGTTGTCTTCTTGCATGTTAGGGCGTAGCTGACTTAACTCAGCTTGGCCAGCTCTAATTGTTACAAAGCATTTTACAACAAGAATTGGGGTGCCAACTTTCTATTCTAAGTTTTACATGGCATTCATCAAAATCTAAACAATAAAATTCCTAACAAGGGCTAAGCAATTGTACTACACATTCATGCAAAATAATCTAAGCATTTAAACAAGGACAATAAAGTTTAGAAAACAAACCCCACCTCGAAACTTTGCTTGAAAGATAGTAGAATGGTTTGATGCAATATCATTTTTGAACTTCAGAGCTCGCCATCCTCGTTGCCTAACATGGATATATATATGCATCTTAGTTTCTAGAAGTCTGATACCAATTAAAAGAATGTAAGGTCCCTAACATTCTTAGAAGAAAGTGTTGTTGCAAGTGCCAGTAACACTTGTACCAACTCGTAGCGGATAAAAGTAAAACACTGAAATATAAAATTGTCTACAAGTATAAAAATACTTGTAAATGCCCCCACATGGCGAAATATATTCACTAGTTGAAGTATTGTAACGACCCGAATTTATTTAGTTGCTTAATGATAATATATACTTATTGTATTAAAATATTCTAGACTTTATAATGAGTTTAATTTTATTTTATTGGATTTTATAATACACCTTGGGCCATTTTTTGGATTAGAGTCTTAATCAGACCCATATTGTTAGTAAGTTGATTATAGGCTCATGTACCCTAAACCTAGTCCAATTATGAGTAGGTTAAAACACAGATATAAGACACGTAAAATACACATATTGGGAACACAATAAGAGACGCCTAGAGAGAAGTGAAAAATCGGTCAGAGATCGAGAAGAAGATAAAAGAAAAGAAAGAGAGGAGTTTTCCCCAATGCGATTAATTCAAAAGAGGTCTGGAGAGAATTTTACTACCCCTAAGTCGAACAGGCAAGTAATCTCGCTAGTTCATGTAGAGTTAGGATTTTTTGTGCAATATTAATTATTTTGTAGTACGTATGTCAAAGGCCAATTTTCGATTTGTTGCTCTAGTTATTGCGTGTGCGCAATACATTAACTCGAAGAATATTAAATATTAATTGGGTTGCTGAATATATCGTCAGATTGCCTCTAGTTCTGTGTGAGGGTGAAATAAGGAAATTAAGTATTATGAACAATGATTCATATTTGCAACAAATCAGTGCAATCAGATCTTATATAAGAAACCCCATCATGTATATATGATATATAATAAGCCCACTGCATTTATATCTATAATTCTTATGAGTACAACCCTTATAAAGGTCAATCAAGTTCCATTGGGTATTTCCCGATGCTAGATGCTTTGAAAAGTTAATTTGTTGGCAGGAACTTTTAGTCTGATTTCCATGGTGCAATTATATTAGACTATTAATTTTATTTAAACTTTTAATAGATGTGTCCAATGAACCATTGTTTACCGTTTAATATTAGCTTAAGGACGAAACTGTTTGTTCGGGTTTGAAAGAATTTCGTCCCGATATTAATAATAGGACGTTATTTATTTAGTTGTTTGTTATATTAGTTGAGGGCTTCTGCTGAATTAACTGAATGTAGGGTTTTATCTTGACTAAATGAATATAAAATTTTCCCTTGACTAACTGAATATAGAGTTTTTCCTTGACTAACTGTATGTAGGGTCTTTCCTTGACTAACTGAATGTAGGGTTTTCCTTTGACTAAATGAATACAAGGTTTTCCCTTGACTAACTGAATGTAGGGTTTCCTTAATTAAATGAATATAGGGTGTTCCCTTAACTAATTAGATATAGGATTTTCCCTAACTAATTGGATACTTGGTTTTCCTAACCAATTGAATGTTGGGTGTCTACTTAACTAATTGAGTGTAAGGTATTGTTGAGTATCTGAATGTAAGTTTATCCTCATTACATGTTTTATCATGTCATGGTTACTTTTAATATGCTAATTAATGTGATTTAATTATGATGCATATGCTCTTTAAGTTTATGTTCGTATTCAATTAAAGTTGCATCACTTATGTTCATGCATCATATTAACGTATGTTCATAACATTTCATTAGCACCCAAATATTAAGTAAAGTCAAGTCATAAAGTATAATCATTTTCAAAGGAAATGGGTGCACATTGTTCTATGATGCTGGAGTGAGTGGGAAATGGGAGCGGGAGACTGGCGTTCCGACCATGTGCCGCTTGCGGCTAGTGTTAATGTTCAAGGAAAAGAGCCATCGGGCAAAACGAATGGAAATAGGCCTTCGAGCAAAACGAATGGAAATGGGCCTTTGGGCAAAATATCACGGGTTCCAAATAACAAGCCTCACTGCGACCCTGATTAGAACAATGTGTTACCAAGTGAACTCGTGTCCTAAGAATGTTTAATGCAACGAAAGGCAAGGGTTTATGCAAAAGAAAGTTTTACGCAATGAATAAAAGTTTTAAGCTAGGAAAATATAAAGTATTTTTAACTTAAATGTTAAGATATTGCATTAGGCATGCATCCATGCATGAGATTACTTGTTGAGCTCATTTAGCTCATTCTACGAATGTTGAATATTTTCAGATGAGAATGCAGAAGAGGAAGGAGATGGCGGGGTGCAGTGACTCGAGGAACCCATGTCCTTCGATTTTTTCTTAATTTCCAAGTTTGACTTTTAGATTATTAAATGTTATGACTTCTATTTTCAGTACAAATGTTTTTGGACAAGTATTTATTTCAGTTATTAGCATTTAATTCCGCTGCAAAGTTTTCAAACGAAGTGAGATTTTTATTATTCCATATTATTCAGCATTATTTTAAGTATTTCATATTTAATTGTTTATTTTCGCATAAAAACTCAAGAAGCTAGAAAGGGCGCTACAAGTATTGTTTACATAATTCACTCGAATGACTCAACTAGTTCGAAACCTATGGAAACTCCTATATATGAGTAGATCAATACTTTGAAGCACAACTCATCCAAAATAGAATACTATCGACTTATTCAGAACGTATATGAAAACAAACGATGGATCTTTAGGTGTTGGATCGAATCTTTGCAGCTAAAGACTTCATTCAACACTCTGATTTGTGCAGAATATCGGACTTTTTTATTTCTTGCAGAACTCAACTATCTCTCATATATATGTGCTCTCTCAGTTGTAATTATGCATGCTTGATTTATGTGACTGACGTCCTCCTTATATTGACACTCCTTTGAAGAGTTTAAGTCCCTACAAAACAAGAAAAGAGAGACATAATAAAACTAGTATTCATAATCATATAAAAAGTAGGATTCTTAGAATCCTTCCTTGTCAAAATAGGATCTTTCCATATTAATCCAATATTTGAGAGTCAAGTTTTAAATCAAATTTCCTTATTTAATAAATCCGAAAGGCAAAACTCTTAAAATTAAGATTTTCGAAAAATTAAAGAAAATATTAAATACCCGTGCAAAACACATATCCAACACAGGACATTATTTTCCCTAATTGAAAATATAAGTGCATATTACATAATACATAATTCCACATAAGATTCAGGATTTTCCATAAGAAGTATACTATTCCGCATCTCTTGGCCTTTTTGCGACACCATTATTCTCAGAATCATCTTCGTCATGTTGTCTCTTTGACGTCGTTAAAAGTGGCATCAACTTCTTTGGACACTTCAAAAACTTGGCGAGCCACATAGCTGAATTCTTTGGGTGTCTAGTGAGATTATTCATGTAGTCAATGTAAGTTATACCAAATCTAGCCGTGTATCCTTCTGCCCATTCAAAATTGTCGCACCATGACCAAACGAAATAACCCTTTACATCCACCTTATCTACACTACAAAATACAACAATCACTCAATATTTTAGTAAATCATAATGAAGGTAAAATTAAGAGGTTGATGCATTGTCTGGAAGTTGTATTAAAAAAATGGGCGAAAATTGCAAAATAGTCTTGCATCTATAGGGTTGTTGCCATATTAGTCTCATGACTTATAACATTGTGATTTTAATTTGTCATGTATGTTTTGGTTTTTTTTTTTTTCCTATTATTTTGCAATTTTGGTCCTGTAAATTTTGGATTTGTGCTATTATAGTCCTATAAGCTTTAAGTTGGTGCAAATTTGATTGGGAAAAATTGCAAAATTGATCATGTATTTATAAGGTGTTGCAATATTAGTCCTGTAACTCTTGGTGTTGCAATTTTAGTCTGTGTGAGTTTTGACTCTTAACAAAAATAACAATTTCAATTCTGTAATTTTTAGTATTTGACAATTTTAGTCTTGTACGTTTTAGTTGTGGTAATTTCGGTCTTATTTGTCACAATAACCAATTTTGGCAACTTTCGTATGTGTTTTCGTTCCATATTATGAAATAATACATGTAGAGCCCTCATCTCGGATTTTGATCTAAATTCATAATTCTAAAACTATTCTCTCATTAGGCAACCTATTGTATAAATAACAAATATATTAAATTCGATCTTAAGTAAATAAAATATATATAATTTTCTACTTGATCTTAGGTATATTAAGTATTTGTCTATTAAGGACATTTTGCGAATAAGTGAAATAATAAAATAGCCCTTATGACCACATTGCACCAACTTTAAACTTGTAGAACCAAAATTGCACAAACCCAAAATCTATGGGACCAAATTTGCCAAAATAGCAAAATATACAGGACTAAAATTGCAATTTCAAAAGTTGCAGGACTCAAGACTGATTTTGCTTTTTTCCCAATTTGATTGTGAGAGCTAGTTCAATATTCACTTATTTCCATAATACCCTTGGTAACCAAAATGTTCAATAAACCTAAGATTACTTATTTTTTACTAATAAGACCGAAATTAACACAATTAAAAAGTACAAGACTAAAATGGTCAATTTGTAAATATTACAGGATTAAAATTGTTATTTTTGCCGAGTGAAAAAATTGTCACAAGACTAAAATTGCAATTTCAAATTTATAGGTCTAATATTGCAACACCATTATAGATACTGGACCAATTTTGTAAATTTCCCAAAAACTTACGAAATTGCTTTAAGAATGTTGGCAAGATGGTCTTGGTGATATTTAACTCTCGTAGTGTCGGCGCAGGCATCTTTTGCTGTGAGCTTCAAATCATTCTTTTCAGAAACCCCTGTATAAAAATGTAGTTGCAAATACTTTTAGAAAATCTAATTTTTTTTTGGGATAATAACAAACTCCTTGAGTTTTGGGCTAATTACCAAAAAAAAAACTTAGAGATATTGTGAAATTGCAAAAAGTTTGATCAGTTGATTATGTCTTAAATTTAAGAGAGTAGTTATAATATTTTTATAAATATCAAGGAAGGTTTTGAAATATTTTTTGTTATGAAGGGAAAAAATATAAGACATAATCAAATCTTAAGGGTATTTTTTGCAATTATCAAAAACCTATACTTTTTTTTCGGTAATTAGCCCAAACCTCAGGTGGTTTTTTGTAATTATCCCTTTATTTTTTACTATAAATATAGTTCATAAAGCATACTAGCAATTGAATGGTACCATTTTCAGTTATGTATATAGGAGGCAAGTCTGGATATGTTTTCTTCATATACACCAAGTGCTCATATATTCCCCATGGGACTATGAACAACCAGTCTGAACCAGACTAAATATCAAAACACAAAAAACAAATATGAAATATTAGAATAAATCAATTAGCTTAGCAAATTATGTATTCACAAGAATATACTTAGGATGTTCCGATTTGAAGCTAAGGATTTTAAATTCATAATAACAAATACATTGAGTTTGTTTGGGTAATCTCATAAGTGAATCGATTTCAAATTATAATTCATATTTTGAACTAATTTTTCGGCAAAATTAGTCCTGTAACTATACGGCGGTAGCAAAAAGGTACTATAAAAATTACGTTTTGCAAAAAAGGCTTGTAACTATAAAAATATTTTAATTTTGGTCATGCGAAATGCACGATTTGTAACTATATGAAAATATCAATTTTGGTCCTAATTTCACCATAATTTCACAAGAATTACTATATGGGTCATTCACATGATTAGAATTCAGTGAAATTAGTACCAAAATTGAGATTTTCGTATATATAGTTACACGACTATTTTGCAAATCATGCATTTTGTAGGACCAAAATCGAGAGTTTTCATAGTTACAGGACTTTTCTGCATAAAGTGATTTTTACAGAGCGTTTTTGCTAACGGTCTATAGTTACACGACCAATTTTGCAATTTTGCCCTATTTTTTAAGTCACCGTGATCAATTTTAAATATTCTATCTTATTATATTGAGTCATTTGAAATCATTTCCTCAAATCGTACTCTCAAATCCAAATTCTTGCATTTAACATTATGTAATTAGAAACTTTACCGGAGGTCCAATTGGTTCGCCGTCTTTCTCAGCTACATCAAAAAAATTAAAAAAAATAAGGCATTTCATTTAAGAGTTGCATGTGTATCAACTTTGTTTAACCAAAAGAGTATGATAAATGTTGAGATTGATAATGTAATTCGAAGAACTTACTAAGAAATTCAATTTTTTGATCTGAATCGTAGCCTACCCCTTCAGGGTTGGGATCATGTTTAGCATAATTTGTTGTGTAAGAATTTAAACCCACATAATCAACAGAACCTTTGAGAGAGTGGGATTCGGTGTGCGAAAAATGGCCAAGATTTTCCGTAGGAACAGAATCAATCATACTTTGGGGGTAACGACCATATAATACAGGCTCTAGAAACCTGCAATTAATTAAAGCTTATAAGAGATGTTAAAATTGGAATAATTTTTTTCTCAGAAAAATGTTAAATTTAAATAGGCTTAACTGCAATTTTGGTCATGTAAGTATAATAAGGAGATGACATATTTAGTCATATACATATTTTGTGCACAAATGTTGGTCCCAGAAGTATAAAGAGATGACCTATTTGGTCCTATAAACAGTGCAACAAAAAACCAGTTTACTTACACAAAAAATATTGAGGTAAGTATTAAAATAACTCATGTAAAATGTAGGTAAAATCAATTTAGATAAATATTTACCAACAGAATCTAAAACTACTGGTAATTATCTAAAGTATTTCTTCGGTAAATTTAAAAATTGTTAGTGATTAGTCGTTAATTTTTCAGTATGGGTAAAATAACTTTAATTCTGTAAGTAATTTATAGCAAACTGTTAAATTTAATGACAAAAATTATTTATATCGTTAAATTCTTTCTGTAAACTGGAATTTTCTAGTAGTAAAGTATGCTATGTTGCAATTTCGGTCCCGTAAGTTTTGATTTTGCCCAATTTTGGTCCAATAAATTATAATATTGTGGATTTTTGGTTCCAAAAGGGTGAAATATTAAAATACCCATTTGGGACCAAAATTGCACAGAACTAGGACTTATGGGACCAAAATTGCACAAAAATCAAAATTTACAACACATAAATTACTATATATTATACTTATAGGATCAAATATGTCACATTGCCACCCTTTTAGATTTGTAGGACCAAAATTGCGCAAAGATCAACCCATGTGGAACTGAAATCGCTATATAGAATAAATATGCCGCTCTCTTATACTTGCACGACCAAAATTGCAATAAATCCATTTAAATACGCATACCAGCCTAGCATAAAATCCACGGCTCTTTTAGCAGCAGCTTTATCTTCCTCTGATTTTTCGTCAAACGGCACATACCAATGGGAGTTAAGTACAATTCCAATTTGACCTTTTTGCATGTCCTAGTGTCACATATAGATCCCATTCAACAAACTAAATACTAGTTACAAACTATATATATATATATATATATATACATATTATTGTAAATTAATTAAAAGTTCATAATAAAGTAGACAAACCTTGAATTTTGTTCTATATGAATGAACTGCTGCTGAATGTGCAAGAAGTAAATTTCTTGCCACAATATATGCATCTTTTGCAGGATCAGATTTATCGTACTTCACATCAGAGTAATTCCGAGTCATGTGTACAGTTCGATCAAGACGTTGAATGCTTCTGTGAGCCGGAAGCTTCTTCAAAACCCGATCGGGCGGGCACGAAACTTCGCCAGGTGGAAATGTGCCTTTGACATATCCATTAACAGCATAGGTCCATGGCTCATTTATGGTTGTCCACCATTTCACCCGGTCGCCAAATTCCCAAAAACATAACTCCGCATAATCACGAAAATCATTCCTTCATATAAATGAGTAAAAAATTCGTCAATTGTAAAATCAATTGAAAAAGATATGCAAAATGGATGGGAACTTTTTAATCACTTACACTATTTTTTTACTTAAAAAACCATAATACTCCTTTTGTAAGCAATCGGGAAGATCCCAATGAAAGAGAGTCACATAGGGCTCCATGCCTGGATTGAAGTGAACATGCATAATTAAATAATTATATGTAACAAAATAAGAAACAATAAATTGGTTGAGCTATATAATTATTTAAAACCTACCATTGGCTAGGATAGTGTCGATAAGATCATTATAGTAATTGATTCCTTCTGTGTTGATTCCAGCGCAAGCTCTTCCACCTATTGTACATAATCATATAGAAATTTAGTCCAACAATTTTGAGTCGTACGTGTATCTATAGGAAGGTATCAAAACACGATTTGGAATTGTACTGCAATTTACAAAAAGAAAAAGAAAAAAAAAATACTAAGCGATTTTTGTCCTCTTGTTGCTGGAAATTGAAAAGTCCACGTATACCACAGCTGGCCAAGACGTTCAACTTTTCAATTTCGGGTAACAAAAGGATCAATTGCAAATCGTGTTTTTGGCAGGACCAAAATTGTTGCCCTGCCCACTTATATATACAGGACTAAAATTGCGATTTTGCCTAGTTTATACCATTATATTCTATTCTCTATGGATCTTACCCGGCAATATTCTTGGCCATGAAATTGAAAATCTGTAGGCATCAAAACCCATTTTCTTCATAGTCCTAATATCTTCCTGCAATTTGCATGATAAATTAAAGATATGAACTATCCATAGGCACTTTAGAGAATAAAAAAGATAATTAAAAGTAAATTAAGGAAATTTAATTAACCTTATATCTATTGTACATATCACAAGCAACATTGCCATTGGATCCATCAAGTATCCTATCTGCCACTCGTAAGTTTAATCTAGTCAGTACCATTTGACAACACTCTTTTAACTTTACGAAATATGACGTCATAGCTCTAGTTGGCCAGCCGGAGTAGGAATATTCAAAAAAATTCCTAGAATATTTAGCACCACACGGGCAAATATTCCAATATCCCTATAATATTCCAATTCCAACTGGTCCGAGATTGTAAAATGAAAAATCTGCAAAGTTTAGGTTGTTAGCTACATAAACTAATAGTTTAACTTGCAAAGTGTAAACAATGAGAAAATTCAGGTTGCAAAATATTATTCTCACTCGGATTGTCATGACTATATGCTCGACTAACGCGTTATAAAGTTCAAATTTCAAAGCTTTTAAGAATATCTCGATTTTAGTTTGTATATATGGTGGTGAGCAAGAAATTAATGACCTGGAGTCCTCAAGGTGAAGTCATCCCACACACTGATGCCTTTACCACCCACAGAAGCAGCTCCTTCAACCTAATACATATATATATGATCACGACCAAGAAAACTGAAAGCGTAAAAATTAACCGTTTAATTGCAAAATTTGCCAGCCTTTTAGTCCTGAATTAGTGTTTTAATTTTCATATATTCCCAAAATACCTATATAGCCAGTCAGAAAATGGTACTTTTGCCTAAAAGGTAAAATAGTCAAGGACCAAAATTGTTCAATCCAGAAATTATAGGACTAAATAAATCGCCAACCTATAAGACTTACATTAGTAAAATTGCAGTTAAGCCTAAAATTAGCCCAAAAATATTTAAACGTACTTCATTGATTCATCTGTTTGAATGACAATTACCTGATAAGCACCTGTACCAGATCCAAAGACAAAACCGTCAGGGAAATTTCCACGCCTTATGCTGCTGTTATCATGTTGTGATGGAACGACGAGACTGTTTTCAGTCTCCATGCCTCAAAGAAATTAATCAATCCTATTATATTGCTAGAGGGACTTTGGTGTGATCAGAATGAATAGCCCATGCACCTATTTATAGTTGATTTGCCATCTTGAAGCCCTTAGAAATAAGAGATAATTATTAGTGGAAATAGGCAAAAATTGGCGATTTACGTTTTTTTTTAAAACAAAAACAAGCTATGTTTTTAGTCATTTTAATTGACCCAAAGCTGATAGTCATGCCTTCATATCTTTTATTTAGTGAGAATACTTTGTCATTTTTCAAAAAGTCGATGCACTACTGATAGTGAAAATATTTTCACTGAACTGTAAGTATACGATGTAGCTAGTAGATAACGGCGAACAAGGTCATATTCCTTAGAAAATGAATACGCGAAACACATAAAGTATAGTAAATATCGTACTTCAATTTTATTGACGCGATCAAAAACAAAAAGTGTATATCTAAATTAATCCTAAAATTATCAACTAAAATATCTAATTATTATAAACCCGAACCTCACAAGAAATTAAACAAATACGAAGAGCAATCATATGACTTTGATCTTAATATACTTCATCAATATTAATTCCAATTAACGTTTCATCAAAACTAATTTTCGTGTATCTATGGGTTCAATTTCTAAAATAGTTTAATTCCCCCGAGTGCAAACAAATAATTGCATAATAAGAATTGCAGGTATCCCTACTCAACAATTAATATCAACTCCCAAAAGCATATAGAATTAAAGCAAATCCCCACAAATGTTATAGGTCTCTCAACTCAATACCCGTTTATATTATGAATTCATTTATCACAAGTTAGATCTCATATCCCGAATTTTTAACTAACAAATAAGACATACAAAATATTGGCCAGAAAATCTACAAAACATCACACAACACTACAACATAAATGATATTTGTAATACCAAAAAAATATTACCTAATTGCCATAAAATGTTACTATAGACAATAGGTAGCACTTTTATGGTGCTGCACTTGCATGTACTACCTATAGTCTAACGTATCACTTTTATTAACTTATAGTAACATTTTTTTGTAAGTGTTACCTTTTTATGTAGCACTTTGTAGAAATACTATTTTTTTTGCCACCAAATAGATTCGAACCCACCACCTGTTATGTGTGAAAGTGACAGTTTGCCACTAAGCTAAGTTGATTCTTATTACAACTTTTGCTTTATTTTATATATACACATACATATATATATATATATTAAAATTGTACAAAAAATATATTATTGTATATATAATATATCTTATATAACAAAAATTGTATTATATAATATATGCATTAAATTAAATTATACACTATATATATCAAATTTTATATTATATAGTTTATAGTTTAAAAATCATATTTTGTTTATTAAAGACACAAAAAATTAAAAATATGAAAAATATCTAAAATGAATTTATCGACTGATCAATATTCAATCGGTAAAAAATAAAAAATATATGAAAATATAAAATTAATTTACTGACAGATAAAAAAATTCTAACAGTAAAAAACTAAATAAGAAATTAATAATGAAAAAATAATTTGTAGGTGGAAAAAATTCCTAAGTACTTACTGACAAGATCAATTTTCATTGGTAATTTTTTTTAAAATGTAAAAAGATAAAAAAAAAGATCGATGAAATTGGTCTCCGTTAGTAAAAAATTAAAAATAAAATAATAATAATAATAATAATAATAATAATAATAATAAAATACATACATGCGCATTTTCCGTCGGTATTACGATGGAATTAATTATCTCTGTAAAAAAATAAAAGTAAAACTAAAATACTTTATAAAAAAAATAAAAATTCAGTAAAAAAAGCCAGAGTACATGATGTCTACAATTTTTTGTTTTGGTGAATTTTTTTGTCTTCACCTGTTTTGCGATATCAATTAATTAAATAAATTATTGACATGATTTAATGATAGTTATATAATTTTGTATTACTAAAATATAGTCTAAAAAGTGTTACAATTTATAAAATATATTATTGCCAAGAGTGCTTCTTAAATAAAGTGATACGTATTTGCGTTACAAAAGAAATGACAAAAAAAGTGTTACTTATTTTAAAGTGTTACATATAAACGTTACATATTGATAAAGTGCTACAAAAGTGTTACATAAATACTATAATGTAAAAAGTGTTACAAACATGTGTTACATATGTACCTAATGTAAAAAGTACTACAAATTTTGTGTTACCTATTATCATTTATGTTTAGTGTAAATTCATAAATAGAACACAAGAAACTAATTAAGAATAAACAATCAAATTAGAATTAACATGAATCCACAGTTTTGATCATGCCCTAGGATCAAGAGATCTAGCCTAACATACTTAATTGCAAATTCATAGACAAATTTGTAAACAAATAGTTAAACATGGAGTTAAATACAAAACAAAAGTTCTTAACTATGATGATAAAATCCTCTTGTGTAGATGGATCCTTCTTCACAATCTTGAACCCTTGCGCCTCCGCAGTTGGAAAAGGTCTTGTGTTTTCCTTTGTTGTATTGTGTGTTTCTCTTTTTAATGTGTGTTTTTCTCTCTAAAATTTCGTGTTTCCAACTTTAGGACTTGGTCTTCCTTTTATAGATGATTTGAGAGATCTCTGGTAGAGTCACGACGAAATTAGGAAACAAATGCAACCCTAGAACAGATTGCAAGACCGTGTATTTTCACACACCCAGACTGTGTGAATTGATTTCGTCTTTGTTTGGCCTGGAGCACATCCAACAAAAGTGTCATTTCACACGGGTGGACCGTGTGATTTGCCTCTGAAATCCTTCCCTCAAACAAGTCGCATGGGCATGTAAAATAGTTTTATTTTTAGTTTAATAAAAATCTATCTCTTTGCGATTATCTAGATAGAAGTAAGCTATTATAATTACAGTACTTAGTATAAAATTCAATATCAATCCCTGCGGAGACGATAACCCTATTTCTAAAACTATACTAAAACTTGACACTGTACGCTTGCGGTAAGAATTTCTCAATCAATTATCATACAAATAGTTTATCTTAAATTCTGAAAAATATCTTTATAAATTATACCAAAACACTTTTTTTTTTGACAAATCGCTTCTAATACACCGGTGTCTTTCAAAAATAGGAAAAATATACTTTTGGAAAAGAAATGAATCTTACTTCTTTTTTTTTTCTTTTAACTATTTCTAAAGTATATATATTATGATAGTGGAGTGAAATAAAAATAGTCTTTCTCAACATATATTCCAAAATATATATATATATATATATATTACGGGCTTCTTATATAAAATTAAGTTTTTCAAGTACTTACAAACCCAGCTAATTTTCAAATATTTTTAACAGGCCTTTTATACGAGGATATCGAAAAAAATATTTTGTGTATAGATAGAACTTTTAAATTTTGGGATTATTTTTTACCTTTTAGATAAAATTGTTGATTGGTATAGCTTATTTCACAAATTATTCTTAGTATATCTTACCTTTCAAATAACTTTGCCGAATTATATATTACCTAAAATTAAAATATTTATCTTGGGATTATTTGGTTGCGTTTTGTTTGTAATAAATTATATACATAAAATCTTTGATTTACGAAAAAATAGATTGTATAGATAGAATCCTTTACTTTTCGATTATTTGTTATCCTTTAGGTTATAATAAATTGTATAAATATAATCATTGATTAATAAAAAAATGTGAAGCCGCCATGTGGAATTGAGAAAATAAAGAATTGACACATATCTCACAATACTAATTTGTTTTTTGTTTTAATATATAGGATTGATCTATACATTATGATTTAGTATATAGAGAAAAGATGCAATCTTAACCAATACTTAGACTCCTACAACTCATTACCTTTTGAGGAAATACCACAAAATACCCTGATTTTTGAAAAAAAGACAAAAATACCACCCTATCACTAATCTATCTCATCTGATCCTAAACTTTCCAAATATACCCAACATCTTCCCTCTTTTGTTTTACAAATTTTCGCGTCTAACACGAATACCCATCCATATGCCTATTTTATTAATTTCTTAGTTTATTTCACATATATATTAAACTGAGTGATTTGGGGGAGAAAAAGAGAGCGAGAGAGAGGGGAAATGCTGCTTAGGAAAGGCATTCAATGTGATCTGTCATTCATGAACATAAAGAAAATAGCAGTACTTGTTGGGGTATTGCTGCTATTGTTTTCAGTTAGAGAAAATGGGGTGAGCGCATCGATCCATGACTATAAAAATGAGGCTTTCATCCCTCGCTTCAATTCGTTCTTTTTTCATGGCGGCAGTGAAGGACTCTATGCTTCTAAGATTGTTGACCCGCCAAAAACAACGCCTAATGATGATAGTAATAAACCCCTTAATGGAAAATCCTTCATCAGGTAACTTGGATTTTCGTTGGGTTTACTGTAAAAATTAAGTTGATTTTTCGTTGTATTCCAATTTTTTTTTAGGGAATATAAAGTGCTACATTTTGTAAAGAGCTTAATTTGTGTTGATATCCTTGTTGCGGGTGGTCTTGATAGGTTTTTCTAATTTGGTTTCTTAGTATGAACAGATAATTTAACATGGGTTGTGTGTATTGTGTGTGCTTGGCTTTGTTGTTTGATATATTTGGACTGCATTTATTGAATTCGTTGACTCATTAAATGCTGTAAAAGGTTTATTTGTTTGAGCTTTCTAGCTTTGCGGCTGACAAGTATTTGGGGTCAAGGTGCGCGGAAGTAGTGGCCGGAGCAACGTCGCATTTCAGGGACTCTGATGGATCCATATCTGACAATTGGGAATTATATGTTTGATTTCCTGAAAATTAGAGAGCGGAGGTTGAGGGGAAAACCCTAATAGTGATGTAAAATTATTTTGATTCCCAAATTTTTTTGTTTATAATAAAAGGGTACATGAATATTTTGTTGGCGCAATTGTGTTCTGGCCGATGGCGGCGGCAGTGTTGGAGCACTTATTGTGACATCGCGATGGTGGCGAAGAGGGCTCGAGAGTATCTCCGGTGACGGATGATAGGATTTTGTGCTTATTAGAATCGATCGCGCGATTTCTCGCCACGCCGACGGTGGTTATGAAGATCTTTGAGGGTGGGTGGGGTTTCAAGATGTGTATGGTTTTATAGGCGGATTGCGCGGTTTATTTTGAAGATGTGTTCTTTGATGCATGATTTTTTCGTGTTCCTTTATTATTTTGTGATTTGAAGTTTTTCGTTTGTTTCAATGTTGTTTCGAAGTTGTTTCTTTTATGTTTCTTTTATTCTTTAATGCATTTTCCATTTATTTATTCTTTTATATTGTTTTTGATTTGTTGTTATCTATATGACTGTGTATCTTTTTTATTTCTTTTATAGTGAATGTGGGATTTTTTGTTGCTTGTTATGCCGAGCACTTTATTGGTGGGAAGGCTATGGACGTCGAAACGTTTGAGATAGAGAATGAACAAGCAAGGCTCAGTCATCTGCTTCACAATCATGCTAAGTTGAAGCTGCAAAAATGTGATGACGATGACAATGACATCGAGTTTCTACCTCTACTTCCTAATGATTTTAGAGAATTGTTGTTATGTAAATCTTAATGATGATGTAATCAGTTGAAACTTGTAAGAAATATAAATGAAACATGTAAGAAAGGATTGTGAAACAGGGGATCACGTGATAAAAGTTTGTAGTAAATTGCTTTTAAATTTAGAGAAATAGTGTAGCTTTTCCCCATATACTCTTCCACTTTTTTTTTTTGTCATCCTTGTAAATGTTGATCTTTGCTTCATTTTGATGTCTGCATGTGTAATCTTGAACTAAAGATCTCACGTACTCTAGAACGACAAATATTAAATTTTGAAACCCAGCAAAAGAAGAAAACAAGGAAGGAGTGTATATTTTTCCTTCTATATCTATTATAATCTTCAGCAAAAGAGTTATTATTTATAGGCTTAAGCCCCAAATAACAAATGGAGAATATATAGGATCAGCTGAAAAATCAGATAAGACTAAAAACTCTTCTTAGTCCAATCGATTTGTTACAAAAAGTTAGGAAGATTTGAAACAAATCTTCCTAACTTTTTGTAACAAATCGGTTGGACTAAGAAGAGTTTTTAGTCTTATCCGATTTTTCAGCTGATCCTATTCTTAGTCCAACCGATTTGTTACAAAAAGTTAGGAAGATTGTTTTCAAATGTGTTGCACATCTTTGTTAGTCCAAAGAATAGGAACAATAGGATAAGGAAGAAGACATAGTCAATTACGATAAGCCATGCTAGACTAAATAAAAATTAAAATAAATTTGAAGTGGGATAAAAAAATCTTTTAAAGCACCTCTTTTATACAACATTCCCTCTCATGTTTTAAAAGATTTATAAAAATAAGATAGAATGATTTACTAGGTTACAAAAATAAGTGTAGAATGCATCGAATCTGGTGTCTTTTGGACTATGAACCAGACCTAGACTGATAAGATTTAAAGTACAGAGTTTTGGTGAAGCTTATAGCTTCTACGAACCAAGAACTCTTTATTGTAAGTTAAAATCTTACCAATCACATTACACCCTCTCAAGACTTTGTCGTTCAATGCGATTTTGTGCTAATAGGCCATGCGCGTGTCTGGTATTCATAAGTACTCTAGAGACATACAAAAGTCTTATAGGAGCGGCCCCACTCCACACTCATACAGGTGAAACTCATCAAGTATATTTTGCAATTAAATATACCACTCTTAAAAGAATATGAAATTCAATAAGAGCTTTAGTAACTCATCATCACATAATTGCAATTTAGCACTTCTCACACCATAGGAAGGGATAATCAATTGTTGTGCTAGCAGAATTAACAAGTAATTTGTTATTACCCATATGAACCTCATTCATGGGATCTCCAATCATAGAAGTTGGGTTTCTATCACTATTAATTTCTTAAATTGGCTTAAGTCTCATTCCCTTTGATGTTTAATTAATTTCTTTCCAAAGGTTTAGTCAGAGAATTGGCCAAATTAACTTCTGACTTCACATAATCAATGGATGACTTCATCTTTTAATAGTTGTTTAACCACATCATGTCTCAGGCAAATATGTCTATTTTTACCATTATAGGTTTTATTCTTTGCAATTGTAAATATTGCTTGACAATCACAATGCATAGACACTGAAGATGTTGGTTTTGAACCCAACAAAATACCTTCTAGGAATTTTTTCAACAACTTAGCCTTATTGTCAGCTAACTTTAAACAAACTCAAACTCCATTGTAGATTTTGTACTAACTGACTTTCAAGTAATTGCACCCCCACAAAGGGTGAATATATAACCACTAGTAGATTTTATCTCATTTGAATCAAAAAAATCCAGTTAGCATCACTGAGTCCTTTTAGTACGGAGGGCAATCCACTATAAATAATACCATAATTTATGTTACCTCTCAAATATTTCATTAGTCTCACTAAAGTAGTCCAATGATCACGGTTAGGAATACATACATATATATATACATATATATATATATACATATATATATATATACTCAATGATACACACCATAAGCTATGTCAAGTCGTGAAAAATTCATCAAATGCAATAGACTCCCAATAATCTGTGCATACCTTAGATTGAGCCACATGATCACCAAAAATTTTAATTGAATTTTAGCATCACAAGTAGTACTCACAGTTTTGACATTAAAATGTTCTACTTCTTAACTCACAGTTTTGACATCAAAATGTCCAAACTTCTTAAGAAGTTTCTCAACAAAATGTTCTTGATATAACATTATGATATCATATTCTCTTATGATTTTAACACTAAATATTACACTTGCTTTTCCCATATCCCTCACATCAAATTTAGAAGCAACTCTTTAGTTTAATATATTAAATAAAGTTTAGTACCAAATGTGAGCATGTAATCGACATATAACAAATTATTACATACTCAAGATCAAGTTTTGTATAAGCACATCTATTTACTTCAACATAAGTAAAATCATCAGACAACAAAACTTTGATTAGACACCCCCACACTTTTAAATATTTAAGGTTAGAGTTATATCAACCACATATATCACATACCAAAATCATAACTCGAGATCTGAAATGTTTCAAAACTCACTTATGTAATATTCAAAGGTGTTAGTTGAACCTCATTTTTTCCAAATCAACCAACTGTATTGAAATATCACAAACTGTATTTAAATATCATATTTAGAGAAGACTACAATGTGTCATCAAAATACCGGATAATTCTCGATAAACTATTTTTGGAAAAATAACATATTTTAGCTATACATTACAAACATTTATTAAAAATCTCATTTTCTCCACACAGTTGAGATACCATGTTGACCAAGGAAACACCCACAAAAGAGAATCATTATCAAATGCATCCATATTAGCACTAAAATTAATAATCAATCAAAACTAAAATTCCATCCTTTGCACTTTTTTCTTTCAAAAATTTACGATCCCTCAAAAATTGTATAAGAATACATTATAAACCTAATGAACTAGTACCATAGGCTTAAACTATTGCACATTATTACAGTACAGAAACACGAGATTGAAATTAAAGGATCCCTAATAACAATAAGTACAAGTCTACTCATATATGTACCAAGAACAATAGCAATATCAAATTGATTAATACTAATGGCTGGCTAAAACTGCGACAACTCCCAAGTGTGGACTCCAATTAATTTCATGAATGGTCTCAAGAACACCATAATGTTTTTCTTTACTTTTAATAAAAAAAATATTTTCAAGAAATATATCACTTTTCCCTCTTTTTTTATAGTACAACAAAACTTTTACACTTAGATGAACCTTGGCATTAACCACCATGAACTAAGCCAAAATATGTACATAATTATAACAAAGCAACTGAAGTTGTAATACTATTTGGCAAGTTTAAAAATATATTCAAGAATGGCTTAGTAAGAATCAATTATACTGAAGCGCACACAATCTCAAACTTGCTGGAGAAATTCAATAAAGCTTCAACTCAGTTATATCCATTTCATATTCAATGATATGGTAATTATTTCTCAAGAAAACATGGGTGTGCATATTTGGGTATATTTGTACATATAAACAAAATATCACATCATCATGAACAAAAGACAAGAATTCAATTGATTGGGTTATTCAATAAATCAAAGAATTTTTTAAGGTAAAAATCGATAATGGAACTAATACAAACCAAAAACAACAACTAGTTAAAATAAGGTAAAATCAAATTAATGCACACATATTTGATATACAAATGAGTATTCCATTTTTATTAGAGATAAGATTCCTTCACCATCATAAGATAAGCCACCTCCATTATTATGATAAGTTGATGTTCTTATATTCCTCCAAATATGGAGATTGTGACACTTGTAATTATCTTGGTATAGAATAATATAATTACCGTTACATGAGATTCCCTCTGCTGCTGTACTGAGCTCTATATATTGAGTGTACCTTGGTACTGTGTAATTCACTGAATCATCAATATACTATCTGGTTCTTTGCTATATACAATGGTTTCTTTAGCTTTTATATTTCACACCTTTTACTGCTTTTCTATCATGGTATTAGAGTTAGGTTAATCTTGGCTCTGATATCCTCTCTTTCTTTTTTTTTTCTTTTTTTTCAGTATAAATTAATGGATAAAACACAAGAAACTCCAGGCTCTGTGAGCAATGCTACCCCTTATGCAAACTCTGCTTTACATAGTGTTCTCATTTTCCCTCGAAATCAGTTTATCTCAATCAAGCTTGATGAATCGAATTTCTTTGTATGAAAATATCAAATTTATACAATCATTCAAGGTTATGGCCTAAAGGGTTTTATTAATGGAACTATGTCCTTACCAGCTCAGTTTATAGCTGGAGAAAGAACAACAGATAAAATCCAAAATCCTGGATTTTTACTTTGGCATAGGCAGGATCAAATCCTTGCTTCTTAAATTCTTTCTTCACTCACTGAAAGTATCCTAATCATGATGGTTGGATTAAATATTTTTTTTATATATTTGGTCCAATATTTTCAATAACTTTGCCAACCAGTCTCAAGCCAAACTAATGCAATATAAGCTGAAGCTTCAAACCTTGAAAAGGGGTGATTTGAGTACGAGGGAATATTTGAAAAAAATAAAAAAATGTTGTGATATTCTAGCCTCCACAGACAAAATATCTGAGACTGATCACATCCTTCACATTTTATCTGGACTTGGAGTTGATTACAATCCAATCATGGTGTATGTTACCTCAAGGGTTCAGCCCTGCACTTTACCTGATGTTCAAGCTTTGCTGTTGAGTTTTGAGTCTAGACCAGAGGCCTCAGTTTCCCTTGGATCTGAAATTAACACTGAATGATCACATCATACTTTAAACAATGTCACTCAGAATTTTTGTAAGAATTCAAGTTTTTCTCCTAAGCCAAACAGAGGAAAAGGGGGATATAATTTTAGAGGAGCAAGAAGATTTCGAGGTAGAGGAGGAAGATCTGGCAGAATTTATAATAACAAATCTATTGGTCAAGTGTGTCAAATGCCTAGACACTGTTACAAACCGTTTTGTGCGTTGCAGTCCCGCTGCATTAGTTATTATTAATTTTAGTTATTATTTAGTATTTACTTTCGGTTAATTTTAATTCCTAATTTAAGTAATGGGCATGTGAATTAATTAAAGAGGTTAAGTTGGCCTCAAAGTCTATTTTAGTTAGGAAGTTTATTTTGGTTAGGTTTCTTACGTCCCAAGGGTTAGGATAATATTTAAGGGATATTGTCTTATTGGTAGGATTATTATTGCTTTTATGAGATGGAATAATATCGGCTATAAGTCGGGGCAGATTTTTCCTTCGTGGAAAATTTTGTATTATCATTTTCTACTTTCTTTTATTGTTCTCTCTTGAATATAAACCATTGACTCTATCAAATGGTCCGACCTGCCAGATCTTTTTCAGCCAGATCGTTTTTGGCCGGATTACAAATCATGCCCATCACAAATATGGAATCACACGTCGACAAAATAGAAAAGGGTGTTGAGAAGTTGCGGGCAGAAATCACCAAAATCAATTTGAAATTCTCAAAACTGGATTGAATTGAGCAATTATTGGAATCTTTGTTGCGAGAATGAGCGTCTAATGTTGGCGGTGTGGATTTAGCGTCCTTGCTTCCCGCAAATCACCTAGTTTTGCGCAGCAAAAATCATCAACTCGACGGTGATGATGCCAAAACTTAAAACATTCAAAATGTAAATGGCAAAGATACATACAGATAGTGCATTCACAAAGAATGTATGCGTAGAATCAATCCTTTTATTGATCATAATATTCTTGTCCTTTACACAACTGTTTACTAGGTGTATCAGAGCAAACATTTATGTGTACGCAAAAATAGAGAATTTACAGATTTATTACAGAAGACTTACATAAAATGTATTTACATAGTAAAATACATGAAGGGGTGGACAGCAACACTTCATCTCCTTCGCTTCCTCCTTCTTTCTTCTTCTTCAGCTCTGTCATCTTCTGGTCTTCTTTTCTTTTTCTCATCTTCAGCTGCTTTCTTTTTCTTTTCATACGCCTTCCGGGCAGCTTCATCTCTTCTTATTCTTTCTTGTCTCTCCTCCCATAGCTGAGTTTGTCTTTTATTTTCTTCTTCAATTCTTTTCACATACTCAGCATTGTTCTTAGCCACTTGCAGATTGGCTACTTCGTCAAAACCAGCCCAAAGAGATCCCACCTTTCTTGCCTGGATCTATATACTCAATATTTTTGGGCAGAGGTCCAGTGTCCGAAACCTCTTCCTCCACCATTTAACTTTTTCCTCTACCTCTTCCTCAGCGTGTATTGTCTTGGGGTCTTCTTCTTCCCAGTGACTGACTAGCGAGTGACCAGCAGAGCGATTGTCGGTAGTCTGCTTTGCTGTCGCTTCTTCACATAGTTTGAGACCCTTTTCCCAAGACAAGTCCCAGGCTTCGAGCCATGGACATGTTTGCGAAGTATCCTTCGGATGCGAGCATTTTAAATTCATCAACCGATCTCGGCTCGATTCGGCATCCGAGATGGCATAAGTGTCTCGTCTCATCGAATGCCTCCATGTTTTTTCAGAATATCCATAACTCGGGCATTCATCTTTCCTTCCACTTCCTCCATCCCTGCTTCAATGTCTTTCTCTTGTCAGCCATAGGTACAACAGAGTGTTGGAGTGGCAGAGTCACTGGGAGTTTGCTGATAATATCAGCTGTGACAAGACCTTGTTGGGGGGTTTTTGCAATCATCAAAGTTACATCTCTCGATCCTTCCCCCTCAACAGACTTCCATTTCTTTTCTCTAAAAACTTCCTCAACTGTCTTTCCCTTCACAGCTGCTCCCTCCTTCTCAACTCCAGATCTCTTCAGCGCTTTTAGGTATTTCTCTTCCCCCTTTTTGGCATCATCAAAGGAGAGAGAAACCCCTGGAAACAAACTAGCGAGCAGGAAGTCGAGTCTGCTGATAGCCAAGTTCTGCTTTGAGTCTGCTGCGGAGTATGCGGCGCGAAACTCAGAGCGAGTAGCGTTGGATTCAACTGTAATTAACTTCATCTCAGCCATGAGAAGGCTGAATTTTCGATCCATGTTTTCTTTCATACGTAGGAGCTCATTCTTATTTTGCTCACCGTGACTTGATCTCAAGTGAGTGTGAGATTCATGCATGTGCTCAATGTGTTCTCTCAACTTTGTCTTTGCATCGGTAATCTGGCCGCCATACCAACAACTTGTTGAACAATGTTCGAAATATCTAGCTTGTTCCACGCGCATTGTTTGTTCTTTGTTGCCACCACTCCCACGATTCTCGACTATTATGCCTCTCAAGTCGCCAGTAAGGTTGGCATCTCTGTTATCCGATCTCATGTCCATCGAGGCCTGGTGCCTCTCCATCCGTTCAATTTCAAATAATGCTTTGAACACCTCCCGAACTTCAGTTGTTTCCTGTTGCGGTGACGGCCAAGCGGCGTCAAAATCATAGTCACCGAACGATGGTATCGATGGAATGACAGGATCAGTGCGTGGAAGCGCACGAGATCTCTCGATTCTTCGGGAGGTCGGGTACCTCCGAGAGAAGAGAAATGATTCTACAAAGGGATCATCACGAGCAATCGGAATTTGTTCAATGATGAGTGGTACTCGTGAAGTTCCTTGTGGAGTCGAACTTTGCAGCCTTGGGAGGCTGCAGCGGTGAACTCTGTTTGCTTGGGGTTTGTTGTGAAGTTGACTTGACTTGCGAGCCTCGGTGTCTCAACAACGTTGGTCTGGTCTGGTTTTTCCACGTGAGTTGACCGTCCTCGCCCTTATCTCGAGCGTCGTCGGACGATGATGAGATTTCCATGGGTGGCTCATCAAAGTTGAAAGTTTGAGTAGACTTGAGGTCGACTTACTCGTGGTTGGAACATCCTCACCGAGTCTTTTGGATCGATCACGGGATGACTCAGATTCATCGTCTCTTTCCGATCCCGAGAAAGGTTACATCAGATTATCCTGGGAATCGTGAAGTGCACTTATCTCCTTTTCTCGATGGATCAATGATAGCAGGAGGGATGTTCGTACTTGACTTTTTTACCCGGGAAGTCTCAACTTCCCGTTGGCCTTCATTACCTCCTGCGGTCTCAATGCAGCGAGGCCTTGGACATCCCTTTCGATAGTGTCACTGTCTTAGGGTCTTCGTGGTGGCATCCATTGAGTCTCAACTCCATGGATTGCACTTTGTCGCCGCCAGTGTTAACTCCCAGGGTTGTTCCTTCCTGCCTCGATTTTCGCATCAGCGCCAGGCGTCATTAGCCTTCGAGCACTTGGCACTCTCGGTGAGACAGGTCTCAATCTCGCGAGCTCGTCGATGACAACTTCTTTGTGTACTTTGTGTTTGTTCTTTCTCCACTTCGCCTCCTAGATTCATTGTGGAGTCGGATGCAACATCCTCCGACCTTGCTGCGGTGGGAGGAGTTTTTCTCCCTCGGCACACCACCGGTGAGTGACTTGGAATGGGGTCACTCGTCTCCGGACTCCCACTGTTCCCATTAAGTATTCAAAGTTGGGGCGGGTGGTAAGACACCTTCATTAGGGGTTGGATCGATTGGGGTCCCCACTATCCTTTCATCGCGATTCTCTTAGTTCCTTATTCCGAGTGAGTGGGGAAGTGGTGGTAGCAACAACGGTGGCAATATCTCGCACCACTCCCATTGGGTCTATCTCATTTGTGTGTTTTGGAGGACTCTCTTGGTCCCTCCATCATCCTTTGCTCATGAAGGATTCTCGATTCTTCCATTGCTTGCTGCATTTGCAACTCTTTCGTGGCGGCAAGAGGGTCCAGGTCCTCATCACTTTCGATAGGGCGCCAAGATGAGGATGTGTATGTTCTCGTGGTGCGGTGATAGAGGCGATCTTTGGCCTTTTCACGTGCCTCGTGTCTCACCTTTAGCCCGTTCATTTTCTTTTCGAATTTCCAAAAGTATATTTATGCAATTATCTCGTCAAGGGCTTGCAAAGATGTGTCCACCTCAAGAAATCAAGAGTTCTTCTTCCTCAAAGAATGAACTCGGATATTGAAACGCACTGGATAGGCTCAACTTCCATTTTCCACTCTGCAGACGATTTTGGATGTCCGGATAGAATGGAGAGTGCATGATTAAATCGTCTTCATCATCCTCTTGCTGGCCTTCGTTTCCAGGTATTGAAGGTAGCAGACTTGACCGCTTTCGACACCTTCGGCAGACCTCTGTTCTGGTGGAGAAACAACTCTATCAACAGGTGACTCGGTTGTCTCGGCCATTCTTTGTTCCTCGGTTGTTCGACTACAATCGGGTCTTCAAGTTGCCTCTGTGATCAGCCTCGGCAAACTTGGCGTTTCATCAATTACTTACGAGACTCTACTTCTCCAAAGCAATCTCGGTATCTTCTCGGTGAGTGGGCGACTCGGCCGGCTTCTCAAGCTCTAACGCTTGAAAATTCTTCTCATTCTTCTTGTTTGAACCAGAGGGATTTACTGGTTCGACAAGGTTTCTTCGAGTCTTGGGCGCGGGGGGTCTTTGTTGTTTTCTTCTCGAGGAGCCGCCGTCTTGGCTTATCGTTCTCCTCTTTTTGATGACCAGGAGAAGGTATTTGGGATTCCTTCTCTCTGCTGCGACTCTGGGGCGGGAGAAACGGCTGCGGGGCAGTGACTCGGCTGCGCAGGGACAGGAGCAGATTTTTTTTTTTTTCTTTGCAGAGGAAGCGTGATCTTCTTAGCACCGCAGGGATAACCTTCTTCTTTGGTGGAGAGGAGACAGTTGTATCTTCCGGGTGTTGATTCCTCCTCACTCGTATCGCTCTCTTAGCGTAAGCTCTCTTCTCTTGTGAGAGGTTTGATCTCGAACATCCTCTTGTTTATATGGAACGCCTTTCCATGTCGAAGAGGGACTCCTTTTACCTCCATGTAGGCCAATCACAGGCCGTATACGGGGGATCCTCCAAATGCGCTATTCTCCTTGAAGGATTTGTTCCTACAATCTGGCAAAGTCTCAGCCGTAGACAAACTCATTTGAGTTCACTTTCTTTTCTTCAATGATCGCAGCCAATACGATCAATTTCGCTTTGGACAGTTGGTCAAAGCTGCCAAATTTGATGTCTATGCATTTGGCAACAATGTCCAACAATTTGTGGTAGTCCTCCTTCAGCAACCTCTTGTTAGTTGTGTAGACTATCTTTTCAGCATAGTCGGTCTTGGCTATTTCCTTCCAAGCAGCAGCTAAGTCAACATCAGCTTCATTGATTTCTGGTGCTCCTTCTGCTGGTAATGAGCAGTGTTCTACCAAATCCTTGGCAGTGATGATGAACTCCTTCCCGTGAACAGAGGATTTGATCCCCTCATCGTGAATCTCAGCATTCACGTAGAACTGTGCGACCTCTTCCATATAGGTCATCGGAAAGTCCATCGTCAGAAATGGTTTTAGCCCAGTCGTTTTGAGTTTTTCAGCGATCTTCTTTATGAGGGCGTCATCGGACCCCTGTTTGACCATACCCTCGAAATCCACAGTAGACCCGGTGTGGATTTGTTTGCTAGCTTGACAAAATCGTGAGTAGATGCCATTTTTCAGTATTTCACCGAATGAAACTTAGAAGATGATTTGAAGATTGATAGGGTTTTTGAGAGAGTTTTTGCCTTTGCTTTTGAGAGAGAAAAGTGAACAGGTTTTTGGTAATGTGTGAGAGAAACAGAGCGAAAATGGTTTAAGTATGGTTCGAAAGGGCGTGCGGGTGGTTTTGAAATGTGATCGAAATCAACGGCTTAGATTTTGCACGCCGATTAGCATTTAATGTCTCGTATTTAATGCGGCGGCATTTATATCCAATCATAAGCTTGGTGTGCAGCTTTTACCTGTACACATCATAATTATCCGACGTCATTCTTAAAAACATTCCCGCTTAGTAAAAACGATTGCGTTTTTGTCCCTTTGCTCATAAATGACTCAAATTTTATCCCTTAGCCGATTTAACTCTTCTTCTCACAGTTCTCTTAGTGACTCAATTTGTCGCCTAACTCGATCTGTTGTCTTTCCGATATAGCCGATTCACTTAGTTGATTTGAGAGTTCAGCTCTTTTTCCTTTTTCGTGTTTCATTTATTTTCTTTGAGTCTTCTGAGTGTCAGCTCAGCTCAATTAACCCTAACTCATGCTTGAGTTCTTCAAATCTTGAATCACATAATGGTTTTGTGAATATGTCAGCCAACTGTTTATCAGTTGAAATATATTCCAAGGTGATGTCCTTCTTTTCAACATGATCTCTTATGAAGTGATATCTGACATCGACATGCTTTGTTCTTGAGTGCAACACAGGATTTTGAGTGATTGCAATTGCACTTGTGTTATTGTTCGCCTATATTTTTAGCTTCACCGCAAGTGTACGGTGTTCGTTATCGAATAGGGTAGCAAAGTCGTATCCACGGAGACTAATAAATCAATAGGCTAAGTATTGAACCAAGATAGTTTTACTTTTATTTAGACGATCAATATTTGATGGTTGTTGTTTTGAGATTAAGACAATTTCAATCACTAAAACACGAAAATAAGATAACACAAATGAAAGAAGTATCAAGATGATGAAATGGATTTCGAGTTAAGGTTTCGATTAATAATCCTCTTGTTGTCCGATTTAATCAAAGCCAAGGTTATTATCAATATTCCTATAAGACGATCACAAAGCTATTTTATCCTCCTCTCGAGATGCATATAAAATGTAGATTGAAATATCTATGCTACCATCTCTACTCAACATAAGATACACAACTCCCAAAAGCACCAAAGATCAAATGTCCTCACAATATTCGCAAACCTCTCGATTCATGCAAATATTCGTGTCAAGTACTTAAGATCTAATATTGAAACTCATCTCTCGAATTATGAATCAATATATCAAACATGTTAAATCATTGGCCAAGTGATAAAACAAGAATAAGCTCAAAGTACTCAAATAGGCTTCAAGATAATAACTTCAACTAAGATTAAAACATTCAACAAGAGTTCATTAATCTACTTCCAAAACCCAGAAATCACAAGAGTTTAGCTACACATGATTAAACAACTTACACACAAAGTGTTCACAGTCATTACAAATGAAACTAAAAGAGTGAAACTAAAAGAGAAGCAAGAAAACTTAGGAACGTTGACAATCTCTCGATATATCTCCGTTCTTCAAGCTCCGATGCAACCCGATTATCTCCTTGATGTCTCCTTCCAAGAGTTGACTCTTGTCTTGTGTTGTAGATCCCAAAAATTCCAGAATGTTCCTTGTGTGCGCCCCCCAAAAAGCCTTTTTATACCTCCCCTCATGTTTAGGGCTTAATGCTGCAGATTATGGGATTCCAGCGCAGACGCACGGGTTACCCGTGCGCCACCCTGCTGGAATACCCCAACTCTCTGTAGGGCGCACGGGTGGTGCGTCGGAGCACGGCCTACCCGTGCGCCACTCCGGTGAGATATCCTGACTCTCTGTAGGGCGCACGGGTGGTGCGCCCATGCATGGGCTACCCGTGCGCCATGCTGCAGCTTCAATCAACCTTATACAGGGGTGCACGGGTGGTGTCTTGAGGCACTCCCAACCCGTGTGCCCCCTGTTTCTTCCGTGAACGCTCAACTTTCGCTCTTTTTGGCTTAATGTTTCGTATATCCACTCAATTCTCCGCGTTTCTACTTTGCTTTCCTCATATTCTTATTCAATTAGCTTCAAATATCATGAAATTCCTACAAAATAAGCAAAGTGTAATATCTTTTCCACAAGGAGTGGATATGTAACGTTTAACGCGAGTATATGCATGTTTACTTATCATTATAGCTCGAAATACGATCGAAACACATGCAAAATTCACACTTATCAGTTATCACACATGATTGGAATTTCCTTTTCTTCAACTTCATAGTCTCTCAATTTCTTTGTCTCATCCATAGGACTTGGGCACAACAATGCCTTGCAGCTATGTATTCCCGCTGTTGTAGAGGTGGCTATTGAGTTTTGCTTTTTGCTAAACCAGAAATTAGCCTGTTTCAAGCATTTGACATGTGCCCGAGGTGCTTTTTCTGTCAACTCTACATCCAAAGATAGTCGAGTCCGAATAGCCAATTAGCTTGAATCCTCCTTCCTTTGGATACCATAAGCCAACTTCGCTTCCTTTCAAGTATCTCAAGATTCTCTTGGCTGCGATCATGTGGCTTTCTTTTGGAGCAGATTGAAATCTTGCACATACACCTACAACAAAGGTGATGTCGGCCCGCTTTTTGTGAGATAAAGCAATGATCCAATAAGTGCTCAGATCTTGTTTGATCTACAGGCTTGCCATCCGCATCCATATCCATTTTGATGATGTATTCATTGGTATTTTCACGAGAAGACTTCTCTTCCATACCAAATTTCTTCATTAAATCTCCAAAGTATATTTTGTCGACTTATGAAGGTTCCATCCTTCACTGTTTCACTTGGAGTCCAAGGAAGAATGTCAACTCTCCCATCATGCTCATTTCGAATTTGCTTTGCATGAGGTTTGAAAATTTATCACACAGACTCTTTGTTTGTGGATCCAAAAATAATGTCATCCACATATATTTGAACAAGTAATATACTCTTCGCATCTTGAATTCTGAAGAGTGTTCTATCCACTTTGCCTTTTGTGAATCCGTTCCCAGTCAAGAATTGTGACAATGTGTCATACCATGCTCTGGGTGCTTGTTTCAATCCATATAGAGCTTTCTTGAGTTGGTATACCTTATCTCCAAGAGTCTTTCGCTCAAATCCTGGAGGTTGTTCAACATACACTTCTTCTTCCAATAAACCATTAAGGAATGCACTCTTTACATCCATCGATATACAATAAAATTCTTGTGAGTGCATAGGCAAGAAACATCCTTATAGCTTCCAATCTTGCTACAGGGGCAAATGTTTCATCAAAATCTATCCATTTTTTCTTGGCAATATCCTTTGGCTACTAATCTTGCTTTGTTTCTTACCACGGAGTAACCTTTCGTTCATCTTGTTTATGAACACCCATTTAGTGCCAATAACATTTTGATGGGTGGTCTTTGAACTAATTCCCATACTTTATTTCTTTCAAACTCGATTCACTCTTCTTGCATAGTTTGAATCCAATGTGTGTCATCCAATGCTTGTGACACATCTTTAGGCTCTATTTGTGAGATAAAACATGTGAACATAGCTTCTTGTTGAGTTTCGATCTTGTTTTGATACCTTCTCTTATATCTCCAATGACTAGTTACGGTAGATGGTCTCTCACCATCTTACATCAAAGTTGGAGTAAGTTAGCTAGATTGATCGTCTTGCTGACTATGTTGCTTTGATCGGCTCTTTCGTCATCACTTAGCCGCAGATTTTCAAATTGTTTTTGAGACTCATCTATCTCATCTTCATCGGGTTTATAATTCCAAACTTGACTTCAAAGATAGGGACTCTTCTCGCATGGTTGGTTGATTGAATTTTATCGTTGACTCTTCAATGTCTTCTCCATTTACATTTGGCTCATCAAACACCACATGAATGGATTCCTCTCGTAACCATAGTCCTCTTGTTGAGTACTCAGAGGCTTTGCTTTCATTTGAGTATCCCAAGAAGATACCTTCATCAACTTTAGCATCAAAAGCCTTCAAATTTTCTTTGCCATTGTTATGGATGAAGCATTTACATCCAAATATTCTAAAATATGCAACATTTGGTTTTCTCCCCGTCCAAATCTCATAGGGAGTCTTTGTCACCGTCTGTTTATCATGCATCTATTTTGAGTGTAGCATGTTGTGTTTATGCTTCACCCAAAATCTTTTAGGTAGCCATGCTTCAGCTAACATGGTCCTTGCTGCTTCTTTGAGAGTTCTATTCCTTATTTCTGCAACTCCATTTTGTTGTGGAGTCCTTGCTGCAGACAATTCATGACTAATACCATTTTCTATACAATATTGAGTTATTATACCATTGACAAACTCAGTTCCTCTGTCAGATCTTATTTTGATAATGGTTTGGCTCTTCTCATTTTGAATCCTCTTCATCAAATTTGTGGTAGTTTCTCAGAGAGTTTCTTTCTTCTTACACATGAATATTGTCCATGTATATCTTGAGTAGTCATCTACTACCACCAAGGTGTATTTCTTCCCACTTATGCTAGCTGGTTGAACTGGACCGAATAGATCCATATGTAGCAGATGCAATATTCTTGTTGAAGATGGACATGTCTTTTCTTTGAATGATGATTTGATTTGTTTTCCCTTCTGACATGCGTCACATATACTCTCCTTCTTGTACACTGAGTCTGGAAGTCCTTCCACAAGATTGCTTCTGGCAAGCTTGTTAATCATTTTGAAATTCAGGTGACTCAGCTTCTTGTGCCACAACCAACTTGATTCAGCTGTGCTCTTTGCTAATAGACAAAAAGTGCTTTGGGTGTTGCAGTTGACCAATCCACGACATACATGTTCTTTTGTCAAAGATCCTTGCAACACAACTTCATTCGATTCAGTATCCTTGATTTGGCATATACCCATGTAAAATTCAACATTATAACCCTTGTCACAGAGTTGGCTGATGCTTAGCAAGTTCAAGTTGAGTCCTTCAACATATGCAACATCTGTGATTTTTAACCCATTTTTCTTGATGGATCCAATGCCTCTTATTTCTCCTGGAGCTTGATTTCCTCCAAATATGACTTTTGCACCTCTGACTTCCTTGAATTTTGACAGATGTTTCTTGTTTCCTGTCATGTGTCTGGAACAACCACTATCCATGTACCAGGTTCCTTGGCACTCAGCTGTTCCTTGAACCCGCAAAACAAGGAAATTAAGTTTTAGGTACCCATATTTATGCGGGTCTGAGGGGTTAGTATTGTAAGATGATCCAACCAACCTATAGCCAAATGGTTTGACTCTAAGGGGTTGCCATCTATCAGTGCCATAATCATAATTAATTTTGGCAAATTGCTTGGGGATTCTAGGTTCATACAACTGTCTCTTTTGTCTGTATGCCTGTATATGTGTTTTAGCAATTCCTTCTTTGGGTAGTTGTGATATCTCTGAGTGTAGTGCCTAGGTGCATATGTGTGCTTTGATGAAAGCTCTTATACCTTTGGAATGGCCTTTTTGAGTTCTAGGCCGTTGCCATTTTCGCTTATATTCCATAGGTCTTTCCGATAGCTCACATTATTCCAATCGGCTTGGCTTGGGTATTTTCTACCATTCCTTCATATGTATTTCTTTTATAGAACTTAAGGGTTTTTGGTAGCTCTGTTTCTTCTTTACAGAGTATTTCTGTTTGGAGTTTTTGAGGAACTCGGCCGATTTGGATTTCTCCGCTATCCTCTCAAAGACACTCAATCGGTCGTTTTCCTTTTCCTTTATAACCAAGGCCGTTTGTTTGTAATTGTGCTTTGGGATAAATGTGTGTGCACCATTTGGAGTTTTGGATTTTTGAGATATTTCATTGCTAGAAGATCCTTTTTCCAAAATCACTTTTGGTGCTTGACATAGCACAGAGGAATTAAATCCTAAGCCTGTCTTGTCTCCACATTCTCTTTGACTCATAATAAGATCATCCAATGATTTAGATGCCTTAGTGAATGAGGCAATCACATTTTGAGGTCATTTTTCCTCTTTTCTATAGCAGCTATTTTACGCTATTAGCTTAGCATTTTCAGTCTTTAAAATTTCATTCTCATCAGCTATTTGACTTAGAGTACTCATCTCCTTAGTCAGCTGTGAGTTTTGGCTTTTGAGTAGGCTGTTTTCCTCATTTAGTAGTGTGTGAGGATTTAATGTGTTCAAAATCTTTCATCATTTTGCCTAATGAATCATAAAGATCAGTGGGTGATGAGGTGTGTGTGTCACAGTCACTATCACTAGAATCTGAGTGTGATGAATTAGAGTGTACCTCATCTTTTTGGTCAGGTTGGTCTTGTTCCTTGGCCATCAAACAAATCAAGGCTTCTTTTTCAGAGTCACTTGAGTAGTCAGCTTCACTACTCTCTGAATCGGATGTGTCTCTTGACTTGGTCGTTTTTTCACGATCTCCGCAGCCCAACATTGCCTTTTTCTTTTCTTGTCTTCTTTCTTTGAAGACCTTTCTTTCTTCTTCATTCCTGTATTTATTGACTACAAGATATGGGCAATAAATGGCATAGTGACCTGGTTGCCTATAGTTCCAACATAGGTTTTCAACCTTTTGATCAGTTCTTTCCATTCTTGGATTTTCAGCCCTTTGATATTCAGCTTTTTGATGCTCTGTTCTCTTGGTTGGCCTATCTTCCCGTGACTTGGAGGGAGCTGAGTGTCTTCCTCGGAGGATTCGTCATTGCCTCTCTTGTAGTTCTTATTGAAGAACTTGTTAAACCTTTTAACCATCAAGGCTATTTCCTCTTGGTTAATGACTTCTTTGACCTCAGCTCTCTTGCGATCGTTAACAATTAGAGCAGCTGTTTTGGGTTCAGCTGTCTCTTCCTGGTCTTTTCTTCTCAGCTCAAATTCGTAGGCTTTGAGATCTGAGAATGCTCATGGTTGGATGTCTTGGATAGGTCCATGGAGTGTCTCATGGCCATGACTTTCATATCCCACTCGGTTGGGAGACTTCTTAGAATTTTCATACACATTTCTTCTGTGTATATTCTTTTCCAAGTGCGAGATAGCTCGTTGGTAATTTACGTGAATCGAGCATCCGGTTGATCCAGGGTCTCTCTGCGATTATTTTGAAATTTTCAAATTTACGTACAACCACCGATAATTTATTTTCCTTGATTTGCTCACGAGCCTTCACAAATCAATGTTAGCTTGTCCCAGATTTCTTTAGCCGTTTTGCATGATTTGACTTTATTGAACATGACTTTGTCCAAGGTTTTGTAAAGAATGTCCTTGGCCACATTGTCCAGGTTATATCTTTTTTCGTCATCATTTGTCCATTCAGCTCTTGGTTTTTCAACCATGACTGGTGCGGGAGCAACATCCTCTTCACCTTCACCGCAGCTCTCCTTACTTTGTGTTCACTTTTAAAATTTGCGGTGGCCCATCCTCTATCACTATCCACATCTCATCATGTAATGCTGACAGATGAGGCTGCATACGAATTTTCCAATCATCAAATTCTTCAATTGTGAACATAGGGATGCGTGTTAAATTTGCTTCCGTGATAATAACTTTTGATGATAAAAAGAGTTTTGAAAACTTAAGTATTAAAACAGACTTTGAAAAAAAAAATTTGGAGATCTACTTCAGTAACCAGTGCGGAAGGCTCAATGAACCAACTGTTCTAATACCACTTGTAAGTCCCAAGGGGTGTGAATGTAAGGTTTAGAAGGGAGGGGGTGCTGAATAAACCTTACCAACTTTTCGATTTAGTCCTTTTAAATAATCGAGTTAATACTTCGGTGAGTCCTTGATGGACAACTAAGTTAGTTAATCAAATAGAGTTAGTTACTGTGACGGATCGATTTGTTGATAGAATAACTCAGCTGTTTTGACTAAAGACTTAACTTGACTGTGATTGTTTTCAGCGGAAGACTTTACACCCTTAAATTTGGTTTAACACTTAGAGATTATCAAGTGGATAGCAAATTTATCAAACAAAAGTTAAATAAGTAAGATGCGAGGAATTAAAGTCTTTGAAATGTTAATGACACGATAAGTTTTTATATAGGTTCGAAGATGGGGTAATTCTTCTACTCCTCTCTTCTCCAACTCCGGAGGAATCCACTAGGTATTGATCAAGATATACAGAGTGGTAAGTCCGGCATACAAGTCTTGATCACACGGTGACTTAATCCTTTGGGACTCAGTCTGGAGATGCCTTGGTCACGCAGCTGGCTTCTCGTACGACTCAGCTTCTTCTCGTACAACCCACTTGCTCAAGCTCTTTGGATTTGATCACGAAGCCCTCCAAAACTTGAGACTGGTTTGACCTTGAACCTTCCTACAATCCTCCGTGGAATGTAGACCCCTTGATTCTTCAACAATTTCCTCTTCAACTGATTGAAGTTATCTTTCCTTCACAGGTGAGTGTCGGATTGATTTTCTTCGTAATGTAGGCTTGAGGATTAATCTTGAATGATTTGAGAATATTTTTGGTTATTGTTCAAATGTTTGCTTGAATGTTCGTGGTTCAGGTAACCTTCTCTCAGAGTCACTCCTCAGCCTTTTATAGTGATATTTCAAAAATCTGCCCGTTGAAGAGATAGGCTTATTTTTGAAAGTCACTTGTGGTCGTTGGCTTGTCTTGTTGCGATCCTTGGAATTGCCACTTCCTCGTATGAATTGTTCTTGACTTTTCGTAGTTCGACATGGTGCAGTGCTTCCCATTGGTTCAATCATTTTGCACGCTTCCTCGGGACCGAGAACTCGAGAAAGGTAGTATGGAGATATTACTTGTTTAAGTAATTCCCTTGATTTACGTCAGTAAACGGATCTCTTCCGATTATCTCGACTTGATCGCATTTCCTTGCTTTCCCTAGGTGACTTAGAGTCAGCTTCCAATCATTGGATGACTCTTCTGTCACTTCAACTTGAGACTTAGCTATCTTTAGTTGACTTGACTGATATCCTACTCATTTTGCATCTCATTTGCTCCTTGATTGAGTTCCCATCTTCTCTTCTTTGCCATACTCATTTGTCTTGCAAATGAGTCTTCTTCTAGTCTCGGTCTTAGTTGTCTTCTTGCATGTTTAGGCATAATCGACTTAACTCACCTTGACCAGCCCTATTTATTACAATGCAGTTTACAACGAAAATGGGGTGCCAACTTCCTATTCTACGTTTTACATAGCATTCATCAAAATCTAAACAATAAATTTCCCAACACGTTGCATAAGGATGTGCTCACTAACAACAAATGGTACAAAATTATTCGAGATTTAGAAGCGAGCGTTGGGACTCTAGTCCCGTATATGTTAATCAATGATGTTCTTTTTTATAAAGGCCGTATAGTTTTTCCGTATAATCGGAAAGTTTGGTAGGGTTGTGATCGGGTGTCGCGGGTATTAATTAAGTTGAAGGTACGTGAGACGAAGGAGGCAACTTGGGTAGACCTTCTGATTTTTGTGGACAATTTCCTCAGTTCAGCCTTGTGGACAAGGCTGTTTCGAAAGGGAAGAGTGTTGTTACAGACCATTTTGTGCGTTGCATTAGTTATTATTTAGTCTTTACCTTTGGTTAATTTTAATTTTAATTTAATTAATGGGCCTATGATTTATTTAAAGAGGTTAAGTTGGCCTCAAAGTCTATTTTAGTTAGGAAGTCTATTTTGGTTAGGTTTCTTGCGTCCCAAGGGTTAGGATTTAAGGGGATATTGTCTTGTTGGTAGGATTATTATTACTTTTATGAGATCGAATAATATCGGCTATTAGCCGGGGAAGATTTCTCCTTCGTGGGAAATTCTGTATTATCGTTTTCTACTTTCTTTTATTGTTTTTTCTTGAATATACACCCTTGACTTTATTAGACATACAGCTGACAAATGTTGGCATAGGTATGACAACACCTATGCTCAACTGCACCTCCACCTAACCAGCAATTCATGAATAGAGCCCCATCTCTGAATATTGCTCAGGCTTCTGCTACCATTGCCTCTGAATCTGCAGCTGACACATGGTGGTATCGATATTGGTGCATCCAAATGTCGTGACAATTTCAACAATCTTAACTCAGCCTCTGAATATTAAGGTGGGAATCAGTTGTTTATGGGTATTGAAGCATGTGAGTGTATTAAACATGTTGGTAATTATTTTCTTCATGCACCTTACAAATTCAAACCTTTTATTCTTAAAAATTTACTACATGTTCCCAATATTTCCAAAAATCTTATTAGTGTTTCCCAATTCGCCACTCACAACAAAGTTTATTTTGAATTTCATCATTTGTTTTGTCTTGTCAAGGATCAAGTCACTCAGGAAATCTTGCTCAAAGGGACACTTAAAGATGACCTTTATCGTTCTCAAAAAAAAAAAAGATAGCCTTTATCAATTTCAACTTGCCTGTTCCAAACCTTCTACAAGCAGCAGCTGCACATCTCAGTTCTCTCAGCCTTTCCAGCCCCAGCCTAGCCTTTTGTCTCCACCTCATGCTTATATATGTTACTTTACTTAGGACCAAAATAATTCTGATCTAGATCTGTGGCATTACAGATTAAGACATGCTAGCTATGATATTGTTAAGAAATTTTTCAGTGATTGTAATGTTACTTTTTTAGATAAAGACAGAATTTCCTTTATGTTCTACTTCTTCTTGCCAAACATCATAGGCTTCCTTTTTCTAATTCTAGCACTATTTACAGTTCACCTCTTGCACTTGTCCATATTGATATACGGGGTCCCTCTCCCATTCCATCTGTTAATGGTTTTAGATATTATTCTTGCTTTGTTGATGAATATAGTATGTTCACTTGGCTATATCTTCTCAAACTGAAATCTGATCTCTATAATGTGTTCCTTCATTTCAAAGCTCAGGCTTAAAATCAATTACATACAAAATTAAAAATCCTTCAAAATAATTAAGGGACTGAATTCAAAGCACTCACTAAAATTTTGCAAGATAATGGCATCATTCATAGAATCTCATGTCCCTACACTCCCCAACAAAATAGGGCAGCTGAAAAAAACACAGACATGTGGTGGAAGTTGTCTATCTTTACTTGCTCATTCCAAAGTTCCCTTAAAACATAGGGATGATGTATTTACCACAACCACCTACCTGATCTATAGATCATCATCCAAACTTCTCAGCAATAAAACTCCTCTTTAAGTACTTTATCATCATAAACCTGATCCTTTCAAACTCAAGGTTTTCGGTTGCGTATGCTTTCCATTTACTCGACCATTCAACAAACACAAGCTTGAATTTCGATCTTGTACTGGTGTTTTCATAGGATACATCAATGAGTTCAAAGGTTACAAGGTTCTCTTACCAAGTGGCAAGATAATTGTTACATGGCATGTGGTTTTTAATGAGCAAGTGTTTCCCTTTGCTGCTAAGACTACTGAGGGTTCTGTTCCATCATCTTTCTTATTCAGTACCCGTTTATCATTAATTCTCTGCACCACCTATTACACCTGCTCACAACTCTCCCACACTTGCACAATCTCCATATACTCAATTTTCCAATAATTTTGATTCCTCTTCTAGTTTTCCAACCATTCCCCTGTATGTTGAATTACCACCATTGTCTAATACCTCTCCACATTCTATTACTCATAATGACTTGGACTCTTTGTTTCTATCAAGAGAAAAAGAATTAGTTCCTTATACTAATGAACATCCCATCGTAACAAGATCCAAGGCAGGGGTATACAAGCCTAAACTTTATAATGTTGTTTCCTCAGTTGATACAGAACCTGGCTGTGTACAACAAACACTAGTTGATCACAAATGGCTAACTGCAATGAAGGAGGAATTTATAGCTCTTCAAAAAAACAACACTTGGATTTTAACACCTCTGCCACAGGGAAAGAATGTTGTGGGGTGTAAATGGGTGTACAAAATTAGAAAACATGCTGATGAAAGTATACCTAAGTACAAAGCAAAGCTTGTGGCTTAAGGTTTTTCTGAGGCACCTGGTTTTGATTTTAAAGATACATTTAGTCCAATTGTCAAGCCAACCACCATCAGAGTGATTCTCACACTTGCTGGTACTTTTTCTTGGCCTATTAAACAATTGGATGCCAATAATGCCTATTTGAATGGGGATTTATCAAAAGATATTTTTATGAGACAACCCTCAGGTTTTGAAGTCCAGTCTTCTCAACCTCTTGTTTGTAAATTAAATAAGGCCATTTATGGTCTTAAATAGGCCTCAAGATCATGGTTTCTCAAGGTTAAATCTGTTCTCCAAGGATTTGGTTTTAGCTGTTCCAGAGCAGATAATTCCGTGTTCTATAATTTTCATCAAGGATCACACATTTTTGTTCTCATCTATGTTGATGACATGTTAATCACAAGAGATAATTCTCTTAAAGTTCAACAGTTTGTGGATGATTTTGGCAAGGCTTTCTCCATAAAAGATCTTGGAGAGTTGCATCATTTCTTGGGGATAGAAATCAATAAAACTCCTCAGGGGCTTCATTTAAGTCAGGTTTCATATGTTAGTGACTTGTTGCAAAGAGCCAATATGTGTGATGCTAAAGGTTGTTCTACTTCTATGGTTGCCTCTTTGAGATTATCTAAGTTCACTGGTGATTCTTCTATTGATGGAACCTTATATAGGAGCATTGTTGGGGCACTACAATATGTGACAATTACAAGGCCTGAGATTTCCTACAGTGTTAATAAAGTAAGTTAATATATGGAAAATCCTCTAGATTCACATTGGAAGGCTGTGAAAACAATATTGAGGTATTTTGCTGGGACTCAAGATGTTGGGCTGAACTTCACTACAGCTGCTCATCTCAATCTTTTCGCCTTCTCTAACTCAGACTGGGCAGCTGATATTGATGATAGAAGATCAACTTCAGGATTATGTGTTTACCTTGGCTCTAATCTTTTGTCTTGGATCTCTAAAAAGCAACATATTGTTTCAAAATCAAGTACTAAAGCTGAGTACCAGTGTCTTGCTCAAGCTACATCTGAAGTGACATGGCTATCATCATTACTTCATGAATTGCACTTTAAGTTGACCAAAGTTCCAGTGATTTGGGTTGATAATATGAGCACAATATCCCTTGCATCTAATCCAATTCTTCATACTCGGACTAAACATATTGAATTGGATATTCACTTTGTTAGAGAAAAAGTGGATGCTCAACATATCCAGATTACATGTTCCTTCCTTGGATCAAGTTGCTGATATATTTACTAAACTACTGAGTTTGCAATCCTTTGCTCGCCTGCATGTCTCTTCCTTAAGCTCGTTCGGATTGAGAGGGAATATTAGAGATAAGATTCCTTCACCATCACAAGATAAACCACCTCTATTATCATGATAAGTTGTTGTTCTTATATCCTTCCAATATGGATATTGTGACACTTGTAATCATCTTGGTATAGGATAATACATTTACCGTTATAATTATATTCCCTCTGTTGTTGTACTGAGCTCTATATATTGAGTGCACCTAACTACTGTGTAATTCACTAAATGATTAATATACTATCTGGTTCTTAGCTATATACAATGGTTTCTTTAGCTTTTATATTTTACGACTTTTACTAATTTTCTATCAATTTTCCATAAGAATCTTGCCACACAACCACACACATTTTTCATCTTTAATATTAGCATATCTTTATCTAACTATCAGCCACAATGATAATAAATTACCTACCTTAGATTTCCCCAAATGCTGTGAAAATGGAAGTTTTGGAATTACTGGAGTTGCATTGAGATAGCCTGTCACAGCTCACAACCACCGCATAGTATATTGATGTTCTCTCTAGATCTGCAAATTCCCGAACTCACCAGCGAAGTTGTATTCTCGGGTGTCCACATGACTAAATTCTCGCAAACAAAGCTGAATTCTCCGCTGCTTTTTCCATGTCCACCACGACACCGCCTTGCTTATTTCCTCACGTTGGACTTAATCCCTTTTTCTGCCGATGATGAGGCAGAGGGAGAGAATGCGAGGAATTATGATGCAAATACACGAAAAGACAGTGAAGGGATATAATCGAAATGGCACTATGGAGGAGAGGCCCCATCGTCTTGACGAGGAGATTGAGGCTACGGACTGGCGGAATGCAAAGAATGAGCAGCGCCGCCGCGAACGTAGCTGTGAACAACAGATGCAACATCGAGAATTCAGTTTTGATTTCTTCTTCCCTTTTAATGAAACCGTTGTGTTAATTAGTAGAAAACAAGCTAGCACAACAAACAAAGACTTTGAACCATTTTCCCAGGAAGAAAATCAGCCAAGAATGTGTAGTGATTCTTGGCCGCCCATTTTTTATTTTTGGCAGACACATTTTTCTATTTTTCGAACTCCAAAGATAAATTCTTAAGATTGTTGGAAAATTTTGATTAGCATGTATTTTGCGTGTATTTTGGGCTTAAATTTGGTTAGAATATCTTGTTATGCGTGCATTACATGAGTAAATAGGGTTTTATTCCTGTTTTGTGAAAAATGATTACGCTTTGCTTGTTTTGTAGAAATTTATGGATAATTGTAGCATTTTGGCAATAATTCGGAGCATTGCAATAAAGAACCGCCAATATTTGACGTGATAGACGAAGTTTGGAGTCTAATCGAGAAGATGTCACATGAACCATGCAGAAAAAAGAGGAAGAAAATGGCTGAGTACAAGCTGATACAGGTGAGCACGGGCAGGGCGTGCTACCCTAGCACAACCCGTGCTCAACCTATAACAGAAGACTCAAGGTTCGACTACCAACACGGGTAGCCAGTGCCATAGAGCACGGCCCGTGTTCCCTTCAGAGGTTTGGACCATTCTTGCGGCACCCAGCACGAGCTGGGCGTGCCCTAGCACACGACCCATGCGCCTCTGCGGGAAAAACAGAGTTTGACTCGTTGTGAACTAGGTTTCGACCTAAACAAAGTACAAATCGAGACGGGGCGGCCACAAATAAGAACACGCTGATTTTTGCCCTAGAAAGTAGAGAAAAGAGCAATTTTTCCACCGGAGAATTAGAGAGATCGATCAAGACCACAACCACACCTTCGAGGATTGAAGATAGATCGAGAGATCGTCATCATCCTCGAGTTCACTCATTCCATAGTATCATTATTTTCAATTAGTTAGACATGAACATTAATAATTTTTTTATGGATTATTTTTTTCTGTGTCTGGGTAAACACTTTGTGATTCCCGGGTTTGGGAGTAGGTTAATGGATACTTTTATTTGATGATTCATTGCAATCAAAGTTAAGGTTTTCCAACCCTATTCAAGTACTTTGCTTTAATTCTTGTTTAATCAAAAGGCCTTTGGTTTAACTTGTTTGATGTATTGATTCATAATTCTAACCGATGAGTTTCAATACTAGATCTATGAGTACTTGACATGAATATCTTGCATGATTGAGAAGTCTGTGAATATTCGTGAGGCTTTATAATCTTATGAACTTTTGGGAGTTGGATATCTAATGTTGAGTAGAGATGCTAGCATAGATATTCCAATCAACGCTTTTACATACATCTCGAGAGAGAGGGTAAATTACTTTTGTGATTGGTCTATATGGAAGAATACGTGTAGGTCTCAAGGGGTGTATGTGTAAGGTTTAAAAGGGGAGGGTTGAATAAACCTTACCAATTTTTTTGATTTTAGTCCTTTTAAAATAATTCAGAGTCGAATTCACACCTATGTCCTTGAGGGACAGCTAAGTTAGTCAACCAGCAGAGTTAGCCACTCAACAGACTCGATTGAGCTGTTGATAGAATAACTCAGCTGCTTAGTCTAATACTTAACGTGGCTGTGATGAGATTTTCAGCGGAAGACATAACACCCTTAAATGATTAAGCTTAGTTTTAACACTTGGTTTTAGCACTTTGTTAATTATCAGTTGGAATGCAAATTATCAGTAGATATAAATAGTATGCGGAAATAAAATGCTGAAATGTAAATGACACATAATTTTTATAGAGGTTCGAAGATGGGGTAATTCTTCTAATCCTCTCTTCTCCAACTCCTGGAGGAATCCACTAAGTATTGATCATAGTACAAAGTGGTTATCAGTCCATATACAAGTCTTGATAACACAGCTGACTTGCTCCTTTGGGACTCAGTCTAGAGATGTCTTGATCACACATTTGGCTTCTCGTCCGACTCAGCTTCTTTCGGCCGCTTTGCTACTTCACTCACTTGATCAAGCTTCTTGGATTTGATAACGAAGCACTCCAATAACTTGAGACTGGTTCGACCTTGAACCTTTCTACAATCCTCCTTAGAAAGTAGACCCCTTTTGATTCTTCAAAAATTTCCTCTTCAACAGTTTGAAGTTGTCTCTCCTTCATAGGTTACAGTTTGAATAATTGCTTCAATGTTCGTGGTTCAGGTAACCTTGGTCGTAACCTTTTCTCAAAGTGATTCTTCAGCCTTTTATAGTGTTCTTTAAAAAATCTGCCCATTGAAGAGATAGGCTGATTTTCAAAAGTCACTAGTGTTCATTGGGGTGTCTTATTGCAGTCCTTGATATTGACATTTCCTCGTATTAAATGAACATTCAGCTTTTCAGAGTCTGACACGAGGTGCAGTGCTTCCCATTGGTTTATTCCTTTTGCACGCTTTTGGGACTGAACACTTTAAGACATGGCAACATGGAAGTATTACTTATTTAAGTAACCTTCTTGACTTCTGTGCAACGGATTCTTTTTAGTTGTCTTGACTTGACTATAGTTCCTTAACTTCCCCAGGTGACTTCGAGTCAGCTTCCAATCAATGGATGACTCATCTGTCACTTCAACTAGAGACTTGGCTTCTTGAGATGACTCGACTGACTCTTCATGCAGTTGTATCTCAGCTGATACTCCTTCAGTTGAGTTCTTGACTTCTCTTCCTTGCCATACTCAGCTGCTTCACAGCAGAGTCTTCATTCTAGTCTTCAGTTGACTTCTTGTATTTCTCAGGCAAAGCTGACTTGATTCAACTCTTACAACCCTATCTATTACAATGCAAATTACAAGGAAAATGGGGTGTCAACTTTGTAGTCTAAGTTTTACATGACATTCATCAAAATCTAAACAATAATTTCCCAACAATATGTTTAACTTTGGTTTGATTAATTTGAGAATAAAAGGGGATATTAACTGAAACCATAACCCAGGAATCCATCCATTCATACTTGATCTTTTAATCCACTCTTTGCTTTGTTACTTTAGGATAATTTCTGCTTTAGTGTCAATAAAACCAATCCATCCCAAATTCGATAGGCTAGTAATCGCGAAATTCTTACCGCAAACGTACGATGTCAAGTTTTAGTATAGGTTTTGAAAGTAGGGTTATCGTCTCCACAGGGATTGTTATCGAATTTTATACTAAGTACTATAATTAAAATAACTTAATTCTATCTAGAAATCGAAAATAGATGAAGATTTATTAAACTAAAAATAAACTAAAATTGGTTCAGATAATTAATCAAACACTTAGAAGATGAATTCTAGAGGGTTGATTTCACCTAGTTATCCCCTATGTTTTCAATCCAGTTTATTAATCACAAGTTATTAATCTATAAGCCAATATTCCTACCGTTTATCACTTCCTCTCTCGAGTGCCAAGTGAATCTAGGTTCCAATTTCTGATTTCGATATCTCTATAAAAATCATAAATTAAACCCTAATTCGCTCAATGAATATTCTAACACAGGCTTCAAAAGATTCATAAACCTCTCGATTCTATGAAACCCTAGGTTGTGCTATTCTATGGCCAGACGTTCAATTACCTCTCTCGAGCGTCAAATCAAACACACCAAACAATCTAAATTATTGATCAGATAATCCAGATGCAATCAAATCAAATAGCACAAATAGATTAAATAATATGCGAGTTTCATAAACTGGAAATCAAAACATAGGTTCAAACGTAAGTTACATCAATCCCCTAGAAATATGGGTTTAGCTCATATTGGATGTACAAAAATACATGAAGAAATAATTATACATCTCAAGAAATCGACAAAGAAAAACAAAGAAAGAATTGAGAAGAAAAGAGTAGGAATTCTCTCTGTGTCCAGACGAGAAGTGCCTCCACCGTCCCGAACCCTCGCTCTGTATCTCTTGCCTTGCATTGTGCTCAAAATATTGCCTCCACTGCCCTTTTCCTTACGTGCAAAGCCAGGCTCGCCGCCATTTGCCGCTCGCCATCGCACTGCGCGCAGCGCCATCGTCATTTGCTACTGCTGTTGCTTGCCCACCTGTTGCTACATGCGCCTGCTGCTGCTGCCTAGAAGTCACCTGCTCACCATCCATCGCGCGCTGTAGCGCGCCTGGAATGGCACTGCGCGTGCCTTGCTCTGTTCCAATCGTTGCTGCTATAGTTGGGGCGCTGCAACCCTTGTGTATGGGCGCTGCAGCGCCCCTCCGTGCTATGCTTACTGTACGCTTTTCTACCCACGCGCTGCTGCGCGGGGATTTTGGCGCTGTGACGCTCGTGCTCCTTCGATAATTTTCCATTTTTCAGCTTTCAAAATGTAATCTTCACCGTCCAAACACGTTTTTCATCATTCTTGATAAATTTTGGCCTACCAAAATTCGTCCCGACTCACAAACGACACTTAATTACATGAATTCGACTCAAACAACGCTAAAATACTCGAAAACACCACAAAATCCTAGTCTAGAATATTAAATACATTGGTATAAAAACCAACTTAACAAACACCCCCAAACTTAGACGTTTGCTTGTCCTCAAGCAATTACAGACTCTAAAAACCAACAAACATAAAGGAAACAAAAATAAAGACGACTGACTCAACAAACCAACTGCGAAACTTCACAACCAAACTCATTCGTCAAATTTCGTTTCACTATCAATCAAGCACGTATTTTCACAATGTGATCATGAAGGTGGAATGTTCATGCCAACCCCGTTTTTGTTATCCAGATCGATTCACGCAATCAAGTATTTTCAAAATGATCCATTTTTTGAATATAGAGTTGTGATGCTTACCGGACTCCATAGGCTTGTCTTTCACACTAATCCCCACTAATGTAGGCTAATGTAACACAAGGATCAATATGACTTTTAAAGCTTGTAATGTGGGCTTAGGGCAAGGTACGAAAATATAGGAATAAGTGGCTCAAATCACCCAAACACACAAATATCACTTTTAATCAACAATCGACACTACCCCTTCACTTTTTTTGACATTCCCAATGTTTATGAACCTTCAATCCGCTGATTTTTCTCATCATTTTTTTTTCTCTTTTTTTATTTAGGAATCCCCAAACTTATTCTTTTTCATACATGGGGTTTCATATTTTCTTTTCTCGGGCAACTTCATTCAATTAATTACACACCCTTCTCAACTTCCAATATTTTTCTATACTTTGTGTGTATGAGTGATGGGTAATTAGGATATTCACATTTAGGCTCCGGGTATTCGATTGGTTGCCAAAAAAACGGGTTTATAAGGCTCAAAGGGGGACAGTAGGGAAAATATAATACAAAGGTAGGCATTTTAGGCTCTGGCTTGTTCAAAGATGGTATAAATCACTTCCTTAATGTTACTTCACCTTGGATTTCGCCTCGACTAGTGATCAGACAAGTTCTAGCATCCGGTGGGATCATAAAGAAAACACCCAATCGCATAAATCATCCCAAATAAATCAACAGAGTTAAACACATAGATGGAATTAATGGAAAAAGAATAGATCACAGTTTAAACACATGCTCTTTTGACCTTTCAACTCATATTCAACAAATTCACTTAGTCATGCAGTTTCATAGTTTTACAAACGACCCGACTCGGCTCAAGACTCTTTTTTCATTTTTTTTTGGGACTCACGACTCGACTCGATGAATAAAAATAGACTGCACCCCCCCAAACTTAAAACGACATTGTCCCCAATGGAGAGGTGGGAAAAAGGACTTTCCTGGTAGCCGAGGAGTGAAGGCTCCTTAAGTCATGTTGTACTACTACGTGTAGGAGGTGTCTCGTATAAGCTCACAATGCATCCTAGTGCAGAAGCCCGTGGGTGTTGTATGCCTCCGAGGTGTGGTCTTGCTGCTCCCCTTCGCCTTAGCCCGGTCCCTCTTGACTTTGCATCTTTGTAACCTAGCAAGGTAAACAAGAAAACAAAACTCGTGGAACCATGGAATTCGGTTATGGGTGAGAACTCAAAAATCAAAGCACATACACAATGCACCCAAGTAGAAAATATAGTGCCATGTCAAAAAGATAAGCATAGATATGCAAGATAGCACTAAAAAATGTGAAAGTATCATTGGGGCATTTTATCAAACACCTCATATGCATGAATTTGGGCAAAGATGGTGAATGCAATGGAGAACTCAATTCAATCCCAAAAATCAACACCAAGCCTAAGTCTAACATGATCAACCAATCCACAATCCACAAATCAATAACAATTATCCTAGCACTACTACAATCCAATCACACCAAAAATCACAAGATGGGGAAAACCATGGGGTGGGTATTTGGAAGTTGCAAACTTACCAAATAATGAGTGAATGAGATGAAGATGGTGTGTGTGGTGTTGGAGTACTCCTTTGTGAAGATGGAGTGGGATATGTGGGATTTGCACAAATAAGAGGGGTGGGATGTGATGCAACTTACTACTCCTAAGAATGCAAAAACTCAGAAAAAAACAAAAACAACTACTAAACTAAATTAAAACTAAGAAAGCAATAAAAGAGGCCTGGGTTGCCTCCCAAGAAGCGCTAAGTTTACAATCTTCAGCCAAACTATGTAAGATTATCCTCAAGTTAGGGCTCCAATAGGCATGTTATCCACATTGCCCTTAGAAACTTCCCAACCTCCAATGTCTTTAGCTACATTCCCAACCATCTTCTTACCATCATTTGATTCAAATTTCAACTTGTTGGTTGGATGGATGGTGAATACAACTTTCTCCTGATTTACCCGCAGAGTCAGCTCCCCCGTCTCTACATCAATCAAAGTCCGTGTTGTAGCTAAAAACGGTCGCCCAAAGATGATAGGTAATTTCTTGTCCTCGTTCGCGCCCAACACTACATAATCCACAAGAAAAACAAATTTATTAATTCTTATAAGTACGTCTTCAATGATTCCCCATGGATAGGCAATGGATCGATCAGCAAACGGCAAAGTGATATTGGATGGCTTCACCTCCCCGAGCCCAAACTTCGTCACATCAGAAAGAGATATAACATTCACACTGGACCCAAGATCACAAAGTGGTTTCTCAAAGAAAACTCCTCCAATAGTACAAGGAATAGTAAAACTCCCTGGATCCTTCATTTTCTGAGGCAGTTTACTCTGGACTATTGCACTACATTCCTCTGTCAAATAAACAGTCTCAAAATCTTCCAACTTCATTTTCTTGGATTCCACTGGTTTCTTATAAATAGGTGATTCTGCGGGGACAGGCTGAATTTTTGCTTCATTTTCCACGTAAACTGCATTGCAATGCTCTCTCGGATTAACCTCTGTGTCACTTGGGAACTTTCCCTTGAGCTGCAATGAATTCACGGCTGTAGCCAACTGACCCATTTATGTCTCGATCGACCTAATATGCGTCTCCATTGTTCTTGTCTTAGTATTTAGACCATCAATCTGTGCCTCACTCCTATTCATTCGATTCCTGGTCTCTCTGATGAATGAACCGAGCATCTCTTCAAGCGACTGCTTCTTTTCACCTCCGACTGCATTGGAACTGGATGGGTTTGGATAACCCAGAAGTGGATTCAATATGTTCCTGTTGTTGCTGTAAGAGAGATTCTCATGATTGCGAAGTCCCAGGTGGTAGTGAGTTGGTAATTGATTACCTTTGTTATTAAAATCCCGGTTATGCACATAATTAACTTGCTCGGCCTCATGAGTGGCGGCTGCGTGAATGGCTGTGGGTGGAAGTGCGGCTTGCTGTGGTGTACTGCCAGTATTCATGATTGCTAATTGCTTTGTCAGACTTGAGATTTGAGCGGCCAAATCTGACATTGTATCCAACTCAAGAACACCGGCAACCGGCTTTGGCACCGACCTCTCGGGGGGCCATTGATAGTTGTCTGTGGCCATTTTTTCAAGTAGAAGTAAGGCCTCAGTCAGTGTTTTAGCCATCAATGTACCTCCTGATGCCGCATCTAGTATCGTCCTCATATGCCCATTTGTTAGGAAATTTATTGTTTAGATTTTGATGAATGCCATGTAAAACTTAGAATAGGAAGTTGGCACCCCATTTTTGTTGTAAACTGCATTGTAATAAATAGGGCTGGTCAAACTGAGTTAAGTCAGCTATGCCCAAACATGCAAGAAGACAACTAGAGACTAGAAGGAAGACTCACGCAAGACAAAATGAGTATGGCAAATAAGAGTAGACAGAACTCTATCAAGAACCGGTGAGATGCGGTGAGTGGAGTATCGTCAAATCAACTCAAGAAAAGCCAAGTCTCAAGTTGAAGTGACAGAAGAGTCATCCATGATTGGAAGTGACTCTAAGTCACCTGGGAAAGCAAGGAAATGCGGTCAAGTCGAGATAATCGAAAAAGATTCGTTGTACGTAAATCAAGAGAATTACCTAAACAAGTAATATCTCCGCACTACCTTTCTCGAAGTGCTCATCCCGAGGAAGCGTGCAAAAGGAATAAACCAATGGGAAGCACTACACCGTGTCGAACTCGAAAAGGTGAAGAACAATTCATACGAGGAAATGGCAATTCCAAGGATCGCAACAAGACAAGCCAACGACCACAAGTGACTTTCAAAAATAAGCCTATCTCTTCAACGAGCAGATTTTTGAAAGATCGCTATAAAAGGCTGAGGAATCACTCTGAGAGGAGGTTACGGACCAGAACCACAAACGTTCAAGCAATTATTAGAATCGAAACCTGAAATATTCTCAATCTTCAAGCCTACACTACGAAGAACATCAATCCAACACTCACCTGTGAAGGAAAGATAACTTCAATCAGTTGAAGAGGAAAATCTTGAAAAATCAAGGGGTCTACATTCCTCGAAGAATTGTAGGAAGGTTCAAGGTCGAACCAAGTCTTGAGCTTTTGGAGGGCTTCGTGATCAAATCCAAAGAGCTTGAGCAAGTGAGGTAGTAGCAAGGCAAACGCCTGTGAAGAAGCCGAGTCGCACGAGAAGCTTGGTGAGTGATCAAGGCGTCTCAGATCGAGTCCCAAAGGATCAAGTCAATTTGTGTGATCAAGACTTGTATCCGGACTGTTACCACTTTGTATACGATCAATACCTAGTGGATTCCTCCGGGAGTTGGAGAAGAGAGAGTAGAAGAATTACCCCATCTTGAACCTCTATAAAAATCTTATTGTGTCTTTTACATTTCAAAGACTTTAATTCTTGCATTATATTTGTTTATTTCTCACGACATATTTGCTATCCATTAGATAATCTCTAAGTACTAAATCAAGCTATAAATCTCTACTTAACCAAACTTAAGGGTGTTAAGTCTTCCAATAAAAACAAACCACGTTGAGTTAATTTAGACTTTTGGTGAGTTATTCCAAAGAATGACTCGATTGAGTCCGTTGAGAGACTAACTCTTGATTAACTAAATTGATTTGTCCACCAAGGACACATTTGTGTAGTATCAACTCGAATTTTTAAAAGGACTAAATCAAAAATTTGGTAAGGTTTATTCAACCCCCCTTCTAAACCTTACACTTACACCCCTTGGGACCTATAAGTGGTATCGAGCGGGTGGTTCATTGAGCCTTCCGTGACAGTTCTTGAACAGATCTCCAAACTTTTCAAAGTCCGCTTTAGTACTTAAACTTTCAAAACTCTTTTTATCATTAAAATTTATTATTATGGAAGCAAATTTGACACGCATCCCTATGTTCACAATTGAAGAATTTGATGATTGGAAAATTCGTATGTGCTCATCTATCAAGATTACATGATGAGATGTGGATAGTGATAGAAGATGGGCCACCGCAAATCTTAAAGGTGAACACATGTTGTAAGAAGAGTGCGGTGAAGGAGAAGAGGATGTTGCTCCCTGCACCCGGCCATGGTTGAAAACCAAGAATGAATGGACAAATGATGACAGAAAAAGATACAACCTGGACAATGTAGCCAAGGACATCCTTTACAAAACCTTGACAAAGCCATGTTCAACAAAGTCAAATCATGCAAAACGGCTAAAGAAATGGGACAAGCTAACATTGATTTGTGAAGGCTCGAGCAAATTAAAGAAAACAAATTATCGGTGGTCGTACAAAAATTTGAGAACTTCAAAATGATCTCGGAGAAAACCTGGATCAACTGGATGCTCGGTTCACGTAAATCACCAACGAGCTATCGCACTTGGAAAGGAATATACACATAAGGAAATGTGTATGAAGATCCTAAAAAGTCTTCGGTGAATGGGAAATGAAGGTCATGGCACTAAGACATTCCACGGACCTATCAAAGACATCCAACCATGAACTATTCTCGGACCTCAAAGCCTACGAGTTTGAGCCGAGAAGAAAAGACCAGGAAGAGACAACAGACCCAAAACAAATGCTCTAATTGTTAAAGATGGGAAAGAGAGCCGAGGTCAAAGAAGCCATTGATCCAAAAGAAATAGCCCGATGGTTAAAAGGTTCAACAAGTTCTTCAATAAGAACTACAAGAGAGGCAAGGGCGAATCTTCCGGAAGACACTCGGCTCCCTCCAAGTCAAGGGAAGATAGGCCAACCAAGAGAAAGATCATCAAAAAATTTGAATATCAAAGGGCCGACAATCCAAGAATGGAAAGAGTCGATCAAAAGGTTGAATATATCTATGCTGAACTGTAGAGACAACCAGGTCACTATGCCATTATTGATGCTCATATCCTCGTAGTCAACAAATACAGAATGAAGAAGAAAGAAAGGTCTTCGAGAGAAAGAAGACAAGAAAAGAAAAAGGGAATGTTGGTCGCGAGAAAATGCGAGTCAAAAGACACTGATTTGATTCGAGAGCGGTGAAGTCGACTACTAAAGTGACTCAAGAAGAAGCCTTGATCTGTTTGATGGCCAAGGAACAAGATCAAACGACCAAGAAGATGAGGTACACTCTAACTCATCAAACTCGGATTCTAGTGATAGTGATCGTGACACACACACTTCATCACCCACTGATCTTTATGACTCATTAGGCAAAATGATGAAAGATTTTGAACACATTAAATCCTCACACACACTACTAAATGAGGAAAACAAACCTACTCAAGAGCAAAACTCACGGTGACTAAGGAGCCGAGTACTCTAAGTCAAATAGCCGATGAGAATGAAAGTTAAAAGGTGAAAAAGCCAAGCTAATAGCAGTAAATTGTGGCCATAGAAAAGAGGAGAATGACCTCAAAAATGTTATTGCCTCATTCACTAAGGCATCTAAATCATTAGATGATCTTATTATGAGTCAAAGAGAATGTGGAGACAAGACAAAGCTTAGGATTTAACTCCTCTGTGATATGTCAAACTCGAGAGTAATTTTGGAAAAAGGATCTTCAAGCAATGAAGAGTCTAAAAATCCAAAACTCTAAATGTTGCACACACATTCACCCAAAGCACAATTACAAGCAAACTGGCCTTGGTTATAAAGGAAAAGGAAAACGACCAGTTGAGTGCGCGAAAGGGCGGTGAGAAGAGATTGATCGAGTTCTCAAGCCAAACTCCAAACGTAAAATACTCTGTAAAGAAAAAGCGAGCTACCAAAAACCCTTAAAATCTATAAAAGAAATGCACATGATGGGAATGGTAGAAAATATCCAAGCCAAGTCGATTGGAATGATGTGAACTATCGCATAGACTTATGGAATATAAGCCCAAATGGCAAAGGCCTAGAACTCAAAGAAAGGCCATTCCAAAAGTATAAGAACTTTCATCAAACACACATATGCACCTAGGCACTACACTCGAGAGACACCACAATTACCCAAAATAGGCGATTGCTAAAACTTACACACAGGCATACTGAGACAAAAGAGACAAATTTGTATGAACCTAAAATCCCCAAGCAATTTGCCAAGATTAATTATGATTATGGCATCGATAAATGGCAACCCCTTAGAGTCAAATCATTTGGCTATAAGTTGGTTGGATCATCTTACAATTCTAACCCCTCGGGACCCGGACAAGTATGGGTACCTAAAACTTAATTTCTTGATTGCGAGTTCAAGGAACATCCGAAAGTGCCAAGGAACCTGGTATATGGATAGTGGTACATTTCCGGACATATGACGGGAAGCAAGAAAAATTTGTCAAAATTCAAGGAAGTTAAAGGAGCAAAAGTCATATTTGGAGGAAATGAAGCTCCAGGTGAAATAAGAGGCATTGGATCCATCAAGAGGAATGGATTAGAAATCACAGATGTTGCATATGTTGAAGGACTCAACTTGAACTTGCTAAGCATCAGCCAACTCTGTGACAAGGGTTATAATGTTGGATTCAACATGGGTATATGCCAAATCAAGGATACTAAATCGAATGAAGTTGTGTTGCAAGGATGTAGACAAAAGAACATGTATATAGTAGATTCGTCAACCGCTACACCCAGCACCTGTCTACTAGCAAAGAGCACAGCTAAATCAAGTTGGCTGTGGCACAAAAAGCTGAGTCACCTGAATTTCAAAACGATTAACAAGCTTGCAAGAAGTAACCTTGTGGAAGGGCTTCCAGACTCAGTATACAAGAAGGAGAGTATATGTGATGCATGTCAGCAGGGAAAACAAATCAAATCTTCATTCAAAGAAAAGACATGTCCATCTTCAACAAGAATTTTGCATCTGCTACATATGGATCTATTTGGCCAAGTGGAACCGCCAAAGATAAGTGGAAAGAAATACACCTTGGTGGTAGTAGATGACTACTCAAGATATACATGGACAATATCCATGTGTAAGAAGAAAAGAAACTCTACGAAACTACCACGGTGATGAAGAGGATTCAAAACGAGAAGAGCCAAACCATTATCAAAATAAGATCGTGATTGAGGAACCGAGTTTGTCAATGGAATAATAACTCGTATTGTATTGAAAATGGTATTGGTCATGAACTATCTGCAGCAAGGACTCCACAAATGAGAATGGAGTTGCGAGAAATAAGCTAGGACCATGTTAGTCAAGCGGGGCTACCAAAAAGATTTTGGGTCAAGCAATCAACACATCTTGCTACACAAAAAACGGATGTATGATAAAATGGACATCCGACAAAGACTCCCTATGAGATTTGGACTAGAAAAAAACCAAATGTTGCGTATTTTAGAATATTTGGATGTAAATGCTTCATCCACAACAATGGCAAAGATAACCTAAAGGCCTTCGATGCTAAAGCCGATGAAGGTATCTTCTTGGGATACTCGGTGAAAGCAAAGCCTACTGAGTACTCAACAAAAGGACTATGGTTGCGGAAGAATCCATTCATGTGGTATTCGATGAGCCAAATGTAAATGCGAGAAGACATTGAATAGTCACCGATAATTTGAATCATCCAACCATACGAAGAGTCCCTATCTTCAAGTCAAGCCGAATTATAAACTCGAAGAAGATGAGATATTTGAATCTCAAAACAATTTGGAAAATTTGCAAACTAAGTGACTACGAGAGAGTCGATCAAAGCAACACACATCCGCTAGACGATCGAACCCGACTAACTTACTTCAACTTTGATGTAAGATGGTGAAAGACCATCCACTTTAACTTGTCATTGGAGATATAAGAGAAGGTGTCAAAACAAGATCCGTAACTCAACAAGAAGCTATGTTCACATGCTTCATCTCACAAATAGAGCCCAAAGATGTGTTACAAGCATTGGATGGCACACATTGGATTCAAGCTATGCAAGAAGAGTGAATCGGTTTGAAAGAAATAAAGTATGGGAATTAGTTCAAAGACCCACACATCAAAATGTTATTGGTACTAAATGGGTGTTCGAAAACAAGATGAACGAGGAAGGTTCGTGGTAAGAAACAAAGCAAGACTAGTAGCCAAAGGATATTGCCAAGAAGAAGGAATAGATTTTGATGAAACATTTGCTCCGTAGCAAGATCGAAGCTATAAGGATGTTTCTTGCCTATACGCAGCTCACAAGAATTTCATTGTATATCGATGGATGTAAAAAGTGCATTCCTAAATGGTCTATTGGAAGAAAAAGTGTATGTTGAACAACCTCCAGGATTTGAGCAGAAGACTCTTGGAGATAAGGTATACAAACTCAAGAAAGCTTTGTATGGATTGAAACAGCACCCGAGCATGGTATGATGCATTGTCACAATTCCTAATCGAAAATGGATTCACAAAAGGAAAAGTAGATAGAACACTTTTCGTAATTCAAGACAAAAAGAGTATCTTGCTTGTTCAAATATATGTGGATGACATCATTTTTGGATCCACAAACAAAGAGTGTGTGAAAAATTTTCAAACCTCATGCAAAGTAAATTTGAAATGAGCATGATGGGAGAGCTAACATTCTTCCTTGGACTCAAGTGAAACAATCGAAGGATGGAACCTTCATAAGTCAAACAAAATACACCGAGAGATTTAATGAAGAAAGTTGGTATGGAGGAGAAGTCTTCTCGTAAAAATACCAATGAATACATCAGTCAAAATGGACATGGATGCGGATGGCAAGCTGTAGATCAAACAAGATCTGAGCACTTATTGGATCATTGCTCTATCTCACAAAAGCGGGCGGACATCACCTTTTTGTAGGTGTATGTGCAAGATTTCAATCTGCTCCAAAAGAGAGCCATATGACAAAGAACTAATAGAATATTGAGATACTTGAAAGGAAGCCAAGAAGTTGGCTTATGGTATCCAAAGGAAGGTGGATTCAAGCTAATTGGCTATTCGACTCGACTATCTTTGGATGCGAGTTGATGAAAAAGCACCTCGTGCACATGTCAAATGCTAGGAAACAGTGATTTCTGGTTTAGCAAGAAGCAAAATTCAATAGCCACCTCTACTGGTGAAAGCGGGAATACATAGCCGAGCGCTGGTTTGTAGCCCAAGTCCTATGGATGAGACAAAGAATGAGAGACTATGAAGTTGAGGAAAAGAAATTCCAATCATGTGTGATAACACAAGTGCAATTGCATTTACTCAAAATCCTATTCTCAAGTCATTCAAGCTTAATCCTCAAGCCAAAACTTTGAAGGAAATCAATCCAACACTAACCCGTGAAGGAAAAGACGACTTCAATTAGTTGAAGAGGAAACATTTGAAGAATCAAAGGGGTCTACATTCCACGAAGGATTGTAGAAAGTTTCAAGGTCGAACCAGTATCAAGATATCGGAGGGCTTCGTGATCGAATCCAAGAAGCTTGAGCAAGTGAGTTGTAGTAGCAAGGCAACTGCCCTGTGAAGAAGCTGAGTCGTACGAGAAGCCAGCTGTGTGACAAGGCATCTACAGACTGAGTCCCAATGGATGAAGTCAGCTGTGTGATCAAGACTTGCATCTGGACTGATAACCACTTTGTACACTGATCAATACTTAGTGGATTCCTCCCGGAGTTGGAGAAGAGATGATTAGAAGAATTACCCCATCTTCGAACCTCTATAAAAATTTATTGTGTCATTTACATTTCAACACTTCAATTCTGCATATTATTTATTATCTGTTGATAAATTTGCTATCCAACTGATAATTAACATAGTGCTAAAACCAAGTGTTAAATCAAACCTAAACCAAATTCAAGGGTGTTAAGTATTCCACTGAAAACCTATCACAGTCGAGTCTGTTGAGTGGCTAACTCTGCCGGTTAACTAACTTAGCTGTCCATCAAAGACTTAGCTGTGGAAAATTAATTCTGAACTATTTTAAAAAGGACTAAATCGAAAACTTGGTAAGGTTTATTCAACCCCCCCTTCTAAACCTTACACTCACACCCCTTGGGACCTACAAGTGGTATCAGAGCGAATGGTTCATTGAGCCTTCCGCACTGGTTACTGAACTAGATCTCAGATCTTTCAAAGCTTGCTTTAGCACTAGATCTTTCAAAAACTCTTTTATTCAGCAAAGTTATTCTCATGGAGGCAAATCTGACACGCATTCCTATGTTCACTATTGAGGAATTTGATGACTGGAAAATTCGTATGCAGGCTCATCTATCAGCATTACATGATGAAATGTGGATAGTAATAGAAGATGGGCCACTACAAATCTTAAAAGTGAACACAACTGCAAGGAGAGTTGTCCGCGGTGAAGGAGAAGAGGATCTTGCTCCCCGCACCGCCTATTGTTGAAAACCCAGAGCCGAATGGACAAATGATGATAGAAAAAGATACAACCTAGATAATGTGGCCAAGGACATTCTTTACAAGACTTTGGACAAAGCCATGTTCAACAAAGTTAAATCATGCAAGACGGCCTAAGAAATCTAGGATAAGCTAACTTTGATTTGTGAAGGCTCTGAGCAAATCAAGGAAAATAAGCTATCTGTTGCTGTACAAAAATTTGAAAATATTAAGATGCTTGCAGGAGAAACCTTGGATCAACTGGATGCTTGATTCACAAAAATTACCAATGAGCTATCTGCATTTGGAAAAGAATATACACAGAAAGAAATATGTATGAAGATTCTAAGAAGTCTCCCAGCTGAGTGGGAAATGAAGGTCATGGCCCTGAGACATTCCAAGGATCTATCAAAGACATCCAACCATGAGCTATTCTCAGACCTCAAAGCTTATGAATTTGAGCTGAGAAGAAAAGACCAAGAAGAGAGAGCTGTGCCCAAAACAACTGCTCTAATAGTTAAGGATGGGAAAAGAGCTGAAGTCAAAGAAGTCATCGACCAGGAGGATATTGCCTTGATGGTTAAAAGATTTAACAAGTTCTTTAACAAGAATTACAAGAGAAGCAAAGGTAAATCCTCCAGAAGACACTCTGCTCCCTCCAAGTCAAGGGAAGATAGGCCACCCAAGAGAACGGAGCATCAAAAGGTTGAGTACCAAAGAGCTGACCATCCAAAAATGGAAAGAGCTGATCTAAAAGTTGAGAACCTGTGTTAGAATTACAGACAACCAGGACATTATGCCATTGATTGCCCATATCCTGTAGTCAACAAATACATGAATGAAAAGGAAAGAAAAGTCTTCAGAGAAAGAGGACAAGAAAAGAAAAAGGCAATGTTGGCTGCAGAGAATGCTGAGACAGCCAAGTCAAAAGACACAGCAGACTCAGAGAGTAGTGAAGCTGACTATTCAAGTGACTCTGAAGAAGAAGCCCTGATCTGTTTAATGGCCAAAGAACAAGACCAACCTGACCAAGAAGATGAGGTACACTCTAACTCATCTTACTCGGATTCTAGTGATGCTGATTGTGACACACACACTTCATTACACGAGGAGAACAACCAACTCAAATGCCAAAACTCACAGCTGACTAAGGAGCTGAGTACTCTAAGTCAAATAGCTGATGAGAATAAAGAACTAAAGGCTGAAAATGCTAAGTTAATAGCAGAGATAGTTGCTATAGAGAAGAGGTAAAATGACCTCAAAAATGTGATTGCCTCATTCACTAAGGCATCTAAATCTTTGGATGATCTTATCATGAGCCAAAAAGAATGTGGAGATAAGATAGGCATAGGATTCAATTCCTTTGTGCATAGTCAAACTCCCAGAGCGATCTTGGAAAAAGGATCTTCAAGTAATAAAGCATCTCAAAAAACGAAGACACCAAATGTTGCACACACATTCATTCCAAAACATAATCACAAACAAACTGGCCTTGGATATAAAGGAAAAGGAAAACAGCCAGTTGAGTGTGCTAAGAGGACATCTGAGAAGAAATCCAGCAGAGTTCCTCAGCAAACTCCAAACAGGAAGTACTCTGTAAAGAAGAAACAGAGCTACCAAAAGCCCCAGAACTTCTATAAAAGGAACACATATGATGGGAGTGGCAGAAACTACCCAAGCCAAGTTGATTGGTACAATATGAAAAATCAACAAAGATCTATGGAATACATGCCTAGATGGCAAAGGCCTAGAACTCAGCTAAGGCCATTCCAAAGGCAAAAGAGCTATCATCAGCACACATATGCACCCAAGCACTACACACAGAGATATCACAACTACCCAAAGAAGGAAATTGTTAAAACACACACACAGCATACGTATTTAAGAGACAAACTGTATGAACCTAAAACCCCAAGCAATTTGCCAAAGTAAATTATGATTATGGCACAGATAGATGGCAACCTCTTAAAGTCAAATCATTTGGCTATAGGTTGGTTGGATCATCTTACAATACTAACCCCTCAGGACCCAGACAAGTATGGGTACCTAAAACCTAATTTCCTTGATTGCAGGTTCAAGGAATAGCTGAGTGTCAAGGAACCTGGTACATGGATAGTGGCTGTTCCAGACATATGACAGAAACAAGAAAAATCTATCAAAATTCAAGGAGGTTAGAGGCGCAAAAGTCATATTTGGAGGAAATGAAGCCCCAGGGGAGATAAGAGGCACTGGATCCATCAAGAAAAATGGACTAGAAATCACAGATGTTGCATATGTTGAAGGACTCAACTTCAATCTGCTAAGTATCAGCCAACTCTGTGACAAGGGCTATAATGTTGGATTCAACATGGGCATATGCCAAATCAAAAACACTGAATCCAATGAAGTAGTGTTGCAAGGATGCAGACAAAAGAATATGTATGTGGTAGATTGATCAACTGCAACACCAAGCACTTGTCTACTAGCAAAGAGCACAGCCAAATCAAGTTGGTTGTGGCACAAGAACCTGAGTCACCTGAATTTCAAAACAATTAACAAGCTTGCAAGAACCAATCTTGTAGAAGGACTCCCAAACTCAGTGTACAAGAAGGAAAGTGTTTGTGATACATGCCAGATGGGAAAGCAGATCAAATCATCATTCAAAGACAAGTCATGTCCATCTTCAACAAGAATATTGCACCTGTTACATATGGATCTATTTGGTCCAGTTGAGCCAGCTAGCATAAGTGGAGAGAAATACACCTTGGTGGTAGTAGATGATTATTCAAGATATACATGGACAATTTTCATGTGTAAGAAGAAAGAAACCTTGCAGAAGCTACCACAGCTGATGAAAAGAATTCAAAATGAGAAGAGTCAAAGCATTATAAAGATTAGATCTGACAGAGGAACTGAGTTTGTCAATGGGATAATAACTCAGTATTGTGTTGAAAATGGTATTGGTCATGAACTATCTGCAGCAAGGACTCCACAACAGAATGGAGTTGCAGACAAAAAGAATAGAACTCTCAAGGAAGCAGCAAGGACTATGTTAGCTGAAGAAGGGCTGCCTAAAAGATTTTGGGCTGAAGCAATAAACATAACATGCTATACTCAAAACAGATGCATGATAAACAGACAGCTGACAAAGGCTCCCTATGAGATTTGGACAGGGAGAAAGCCAAATATTGCGTACTTTAGAATATTTGGATGTAAATGCTTCATCCATAATAATGGCAAAGACAATTTAAAGGCTTTTGATGCTAAAGATGATGAAGGTATTCTCTTGGGATACTCAGTTGAAAGCAAAGCCTATAGAGTGCTCAACAAAAGGACAATGGTTACAGAAGAGTCCATCCATGTGGTGTTTGACGAACCCAATGTAAATGGAGAAGACATTGAAGAGTCAGCGGACAAGCTGAATCAGCCAACCATGCAGAAGAGTCCCTATGTAGAAGCTGAAGGTGGAGTTATAAACCCAGATGAAGATGAGATAGAAGAATCTCAAAGACAGCTGGAAAATTCGCAGCTAAGTGATGATGAGAGAGTTGATCAAAATAACACAGCTGCAAGACGACTGAATCCAGCTAACTTACTCCAACCTGATGTAAGATGGCTGATAAACCATCCACCAGAACTAGTCATTGGACATGTAAGAGAAGGTGTAAGAACCAGATCCAGAGCTCAACAAGAAGCAATGTTTACTTGTTTTATTTCTCAAATAGAGCCAAAAGATGTGTCACAAGCATTAGATGACACACATTGGATTCAAGCCATGCAAGAAGAGCTGAATAAATTTGAAAGGAACAAAGTGTGGGAATTGGTTCAAAGACCAACCCATCAAAATGTTATTGGCACAAAATGGGTGTTCAAAAACAAGATGAATGAAGAAGGTTCAGTGGTAAGAAACAAAGCAAGATTGGTAGCCAAAGGGTATTGCCAAGAAGAAGGGATAGATTTTGATGAAACATTTGCTCCTGTTGCAAGATTAGAAGCAATAGGAATGTTTCTTGCCAATGGTGCTCACAAGAACTTCATTGTATATCAAATGGATGTGAAAAGTGCATTCCTAAATGGATTGTTGGAAGAAGAAGTATATGTAGAACAACCTCCAGGATTTGAGCAGAAGAGTCTTGGAGATAAAGTGTACAAACTCAAGAAAGCTCTATATGGACTGAAGCAGGCACCAAGAGCATGGTATGATACATTATCACAATTTCGATCGAGAATAGATTCACAAAAGGCAAAGTAGAGATGTAACACTCTTAAGAATTCAAGATGGGAAGAGCATACTGCTAGTTCAAATATATATGGATGACATCATTTTTGGATCCACAAACAAAGAGTTGTGTGATAAAATCTCAAACCTCATGCAAAGCAAATTTGAAATGAGTATGATGGGAGAGCTGACATTCTTCCTAGGACTTCAAGTAAAAAAGCTGAAGGATGTCACCTTCATAAGTCAGACAAAGTACACCAGAGATTTAATGAAGAAATTTGGTATGGAAGAGAAGTCTTCTGTGAAAATACCAATGAATACATCAGTCAAAGTGGACATGGATGCAGATGGCAAGTCTGTCGATCAAACCAGATACAGAGCACTTATTGGATCACTGCTCTATCGCACAGCAAGTAGGCCAGACATCATCTTTGCAGTTGGTGTATGTGCAAGATTTCAATCTTCTCTAAAAGAAAGCCACATGACTGCAACCAAGAGAATCTTAAGATACTTGAAGGGAAGCCAAGAAGTTGGCTTATGGTATCCAAAGGAAGGTGGATTCAAGCTAATTGGTTATTCAGACTCTGACTATGCTGGATGTAGAGTTGACTGGAAGAGTACTTCAGGTACATGTCAAATGCTTGGAAATAGGCTAATTTCCTGGTTTAGCAAGAAACAAAATTCAATAGCCACATCCACAGCTGTAACAGAGTACATAGCTGTGGGCAGCTGTTGTGCCCAAGTCTTATAGATGAGACAACAACTGAAAGATTATGAAATTGAAGAAAAAAAATTCCAATTATGTGTGATAACACAAGTGCCATTGCAATCACACAAAATCCCGTGTTGCATTCGAGAACAAAGCAAATTGATGTCAAATATCATTTCACAAGAGACCATGTTGAAAAGAAGGATATCATATTGGAATACATCTCAACTGATAAGCAGTTAGCTGATATATTCACAAAACCATTGTGTGAATCAAGATTGAAGAACTCAAGTATGAATTAGGTTTAATTGAGCTGAGTTGACACTCAGAAGACTCAACGAAAAGAGATGGAACGTGAAAAGATGGAAAAAGAGCGGGGCTCTTGAAACAGCTAAGTGAATCAGCCATATCAGAATGTCAGTTGTACCGAAGTTAGCTGACTGTTGAGTCGCTATGTAAATAGAGAGAAGAAGAGTTGAATCAACTATGAAATAAGTTGAGTCATTTATGAGCAAAGTGACAAAAACGCAGTCGTTTTTACTAAACGGGAATGTTTTTAAGAATGACGTCAGTGTAATTATGACGTGTACAGTCAAAAGCTGCATACCAAGCTTATGATTGGATATAAATGCTATCGTATTAAATGCAAGGAATTAAATGTTAATTGGCGTGCAAAATCTGAGTCGTTGATCTCGATCAAATTTCAAAAACCGTCTGCACGTCCTTTCATAACCCACACATATACCATTTCGTCTGTCTTTCTCTCACTTTACACAACTGTTCATCTCTCTCAAAAGCAATGAAAGAAATTTTTCTCTCGAAACCCTATAGATTTTTAAAGCATATTTTCAAAGTTTCATTCGGTAAAAAATCAAGAAATGGCCTATACTTACGATTTTGTTAAGTTGGGAAAACAAATCCACACTGGTTCTACCGTGGATTTTGAAAGAATGAAATAAAACCCTTGTGAAGAAGATAGCTGAGAAGGTGGAGAAGTCTGGACTGAAACCCTTTCTCACAATGGAGTTTCAGATGATCTACGTGGAGTAGATCGCGCAGTTCTATGTGAACGCTGATGTTCACGACGAGGGCATCAAGTCCTCCGTTCATGGGAAAGAATTCACAATCACTGCCAAGGATTTTGCAAAACACTATTTTCTACCCGCGAAAGGAGTGTCGGAGATCTATGAGGCTGATGTAAACCTGGCTGCTGTGTGGAAGAAAGTGGCCAGACCGGAATATGCTGCTAAGGTGGTTTACACAACTGACAAAAAGCTGCTGAAGGACGATTACCACAAGCTGATGGATATCGTCGTGAAATGCATTGACATGAAGTTTGGAAGCCATAACCAGCTATCCAAAACCAAGGTGATCGTCATGGCTGCGATCATGGAAGAAAAGAAAGTCAACTGGGTAGAACTCGTCTACAGCAGACTCTGCCAAAATATTGGGAACAAGTCCTTCAAGGGTGATGGGTCCTTCGGAGGATCCTTGGGGTATGGGCTGGTTATTGGCCAGTCGATGGAGGTGAAACGTGTTCATCTCTAACATGGAAAGGCGTTCCATGTTAACAAAAAGATGTTCCGATCAAATCTCCCCGGAGCACAGAAGACAGCTTATGCCAAGAAGGCGGATACAAGTGAGGGGAAATCAGTTGACCCTGAAGAAACAGTTGTCTCCACCCTCCCAAGAAGAAGGTCGCCCGCACCGCAAAGAAGATCGTTGCCCCGCAAAGAAAGAAAAAGAAAACCGCACCGCCCCGCAGGTCGAGTCACCCGCCCGCAGCTCGTGTCTCCCGCCCTACAGCCGAAGTGGAGAAGGAATCCCAAATTCCTTCTCCAGTTACCAGGAAAAAGAGGACTAATAAGCTGAGAAAGCCAGCTCCTCAGAAGAAGAAAGTAGCACCGGCCCCCACCGCGCAGGACTCAGAGGAAACCGAATCTGAACCAGAAATTCCTCTGGTGCTAACCAAAAGGAGAAGAAGAATTTCCAAGCTCTCCGAGCTTGAGAAGACAGATTAGTCCGCCACTCACTGAAAAGATACTCCGAGATGGCCGAGAAGTAGAGTCTCCGTAAATCATAGATGAAACAGCCAAGTCTGCTGAGGCCGATCAGCAGAGGCAAACTGAAGACCCAGCTGTAGACAAAACAGTTGAGGAGCAAGAAGCAGCTGAGAAAGCTGATTCACCTGTCGACAGGGTTGTGTCTCCGCCTGCGACAGATGCTGCTGAGGACATTGAGCAGCAAAGTTTGCTACCCTTAATCCCTGAGAATGAAGGACAACAAGAGGATGACGATGGTGATTTGATGATACTATCTCCACCATATCCAGATATCCAAAATCGTCTGCCCGAATGGAGGAAGTGGAGGAAGTGGTCGAGTCGCCGCGTCAAGGTAACTTGATTCCAAAGACGAATTCATTGAAGAAGAAGAGGAACTGATGAATTTCCTTGGATTGACAACAGTGGTCCAAGCGCTTGATGAAGAGAATTGCTTGGATATTTTAACTATATTTAAAGAGAGGGAGAAGAAAAGGTTTGCAGAAAAAGCTGAGGCACGCGAGAAGGCCAAAATCTGTCCTTTCACTGGGACCACTAATCACTCCCATCCTCTATTCGATGTCCTTTCCAGAAGTTATGAGGATCTGGACCCTGCTGCTGCAACAGAAGAATTGGAGATGCAGCAAGCCATGCGGGAATCCAGGATCCTACATGAGCAACGGCTGATGGAAGGATCAGGAGAGTCTTCCAAATTACAGCTGGAAATTGACCCTATGGAAGTGGTGGAGCAGATTGCAATTGTTGTTGCTGCGACCACTTCCCCAGCTCACTCAGATGAAGGCATTAAGGGAACTGGCAATGAAACTGGGAAAGTGGAGACCCTAGTCGAGCCAACCCCTACTGAAGGTGTCTTACCACCTGCCCCAACGGCTGAATACTCAAAGGAAACAGCCAGGAGTCTGGAGAAGAGTGACCCTAATCCAAGTCACTCAGCTGGTGTGCCGCCTGAGGGGGAAACTCTCTCCACTGCCACTAGGTCGGAGGATGCTGTAGCTGACTCCACAACGAATCTAGGAGTCGAAGTGGAGAAGGAAAAACACATAGATACACAGCACATTGTCACCGACGAGGCTCTGGGCGGTTGACACTGTCTCGGTGAAGTGCCAACTACTCTATTAAAGCCAATGACGCGCCGATGCGGTCGAGGCACATGATGGATCTGCCCCGGGAGTTAACACTCTGGGCAATGAAAGTGCAATCCATGGAGTTGAGAATCCAGTGGATGCCACTGCTGAAGACCCTAAGACAGCTGAGACTGTCGAAGAAATTGTCCAAGGCCTCACTGCAGTTGAGATTGCGGGAGGTAGTGAAGGCCTACGGGAGGTTGAGACTTCCCGAGGTAAAGAGGCGGAAACACAGAACATCCCTCTTACTATCATCGATGCATCTGAGAAGGAGATAAGCGCCCTTCATGATTCCCAAGACAACACAGACGTAACTTTTCTGGGATCTGAAGGTGAAGATGAAGCTGAGTCATCCCCCATTGCAAATCCAAAAGACTCAGCTGAGGATGTTCTCCCAAGCACGAGTAAGTCAGACCTTAAGGCTACTCGTCAGACATTCAACTTTGATGATGAGCCACCTCTTAAAATCTCATCATTTTCCGATGACGCCGCTGATACGGCCGAGGACCAGACAACTCAAATGGAAAAATCAGCTGAGACCGATGAAGCTGTTGAGACAGAAGAGGCTCAGCCAGCTGGGTCCACACCACAACATACCCTAGCTGAAGAAACACAGTCAACTGCGTAGGCTCCCAAAGATGCATCAAAATCGACTCAACCGGGTACATCACGGCCACAAGTCACTATTGAACAGATTCCCTATGTTCGTGATGATGCATTTGAAGAAACATTTTCCTTCTCACTGGAGCTGCTTGATCTCGATGAAGAATCCGCTAAAGACCAGGAGCACTTCCACAAACCTGACCCAATTCTTCCCACAAATACCATCATTCCAGCAGATTTCGACTTTGACGCTGCTTGGCCTCCAGTTGAGACGGAGGTGACAGCTGAGGTTAGAGAAGTCTTCAAGGCAATTTTTGCAGAAATCGAAAAGATGGAAAGGCACCAGGCCACACTGGACATGAGACTGGATAACAGAGATGCTAATCTTACGGTCGATCTACGTGGGATAATAGTCAGGATCCGACAATGGTGGCAACAGTAGCAAACAATACGTGTGGAACAGGTTCGATACTTTAAGGCATTGTACAATAAGATCTTGATCCGAGCGCGATAACAACGATATAAAGAGGAGGATGCAAGAAAACATTGATAAGATGCATGCCTCCAACAACACCGAGATGGAACCGCCAGAGAATTTCACAGAAGGAACTTTAAGTGTCGAGGAAAACATGAATAACAAATTGGTTTGCTTTGCTTGAAAAAATGAAACTGGTGGTAGTCGAGTCCAAAGCCAGCCGCTCAGAATTTCGTGCAGCATACTCCGCAGCAGAATCCAAACAGAACTTAGCTATCAGTCGCCTAGACGTCATGCTGGCTGGCCTATTCCCGGGGGTTCCTCTCTCCTTTGATGATGCCAAAAAGGGGGAAGAGGAATACCTAAAGAAGAAGTTGGAAGGGTCTGCGATTGAGAAGGAAGCAGCTGTGAAGAAGAAGACAGCTGAGGATCAGAGGAAGGAAAAAGGAAAATCCGTTGAGGGGGAAGGTTCGAAAAACATGACCTTAATGGTTTTTAGAACCCGTCAACAAGTACTTGTCACAGCTGACATAATCAGCAAACTTCCAGTGACTCTGCCGCTCCAACACTCTGTTGTGCCCATGACTGAAAATAGGAAAATTGTAGAAGCAGAGATGAATGAGGTTGAAAGAAAAATGGATGTTCGTGCGATGGACATACTAAAATAATATGGAGGCATTCCAACAGGCAGAGACACTGATGCCATTTCAGACGTCGGAACTGATCCGAGATCAGTTGATGAATTCAAAATTCTCGAATCCGAGGGATGCTTCAAGAACATGTCCATGGCCCAAGCCTGGGACTTGTATTGGGAAAAAGGCCTCAAGCTATGCGAAGAAGCTGACAGCAAAGCAGACTCGGTAGTCACTTTGCTTGGTCACTCGTTGGGAAGAAGAAGGCCCCAGTACAATACACACCCAGAGGTAGAGGAAGAAGCAGTGGAGGAAGAGGTTTCAGACCTAGACCTCTACCCAAAAATATCGAATACATAGATCAAGTGAAGAAATGAGGGATCTATTGGTCTGGATATGACTAGTAGCCAATATGGAAGTGGCCAGGAAAAATGTTGAATATGTAAAAAGGATAGAAGAAGAAAACAGAAAGCAGGATGAGATGTGGGAAGAGCATCAGCGAAGACAAGAAAGGAAAAGAAAAGATGATGTTGCTAGAAGAGCCTATGAGAAAAAAAAGGCAGCTGAAGAAGAGAAAAAGAGAAAGAGGGCAGAGGACGAAAGAGCTGAAGAAGAAAGAAGGAGGTAGCGAAGGAGATGAAGTGTTGATGTCCACCCCTTCATGTATTTTACTGTTGTAAATGCATATGTATGTAAGTCTTCTGTACATTGAATAAAATTGTGTAATTTCTATACTTGCGTAGATATAGAACACTATGATTGCTCTGTGCTCTGATACACTTTGTAAATAGTTGTGTAAAGAACAAGAATGTTATGATCAATAAAAAAATCGATTCTACGCATACATTCTATGCTTCTACATTGTCTGTATGTATCTTTGCTATTTACTTTTTGAATGTATGTTTTAAGTTTTGACATCATCAAAAAGGGGGGATTGTTGGGAAATTAATTTTTAGATTTTGATGAATGCCATGTAAAACTTAGACTAGAAAGTTGGCACTCCATTTTCCTTGTAATTTGCATTGTAATAGATAGGGTTGTACGAGCTGAGTTAAGTCAGCTATGTCTGAATATGCAAGAAGTCAACTGGAGACTAAAATGAAGACTCCGCTGTGAGGCAGCTGAGTGTGGCAAGAAAGAGAAGACAGGAACTCGACTGGAGAAGTATCAGCTGAGATGCAACTGTGTGAAGTGTCAGTCAAGTCAACTCAAGATAGCCAAGTCTCGAGTTGAAGTGACATATGAGTCATTCAATAATTAAGAGCTGACTCGAAGTCACCTGGGGAAATTAAGGAATTGCAGTCAAGTCAAGACAACTGAAAAGGATCCGTTGCACAGAAGTCAAGAAAGTTACTTAAACAAGTAATACTTCCGTGTTGCCTTTCTTATAGTGCTCAGTCCCAGAGGCGTGCAAAAGGAATAAACCAATGGGAAGCACTGCACCTGTGTCAGAACTCAAAAAAGCTGAAGGTTCATTCAATACGAGAAAATGTCAATTTCAAGGACTGCAACAAGACAAGCGAATGACCATAAGTGTCTTTTGAAAATTAGCCTATCTCTTCAATGGGCAGATTTTCAAAAGAACATTATAAAAGGTTAAGGAATTACTTTGAGAAGAGGTTACCTTGCATACCTGAACCACAATCATTCAAACTTTTATTCGAACCGTAACCAGAAAAATATTCTCAAGTCATTCAAGCTTAATCCTCAAGCCAAAACTTCGAAGGAAATCAATCCAACACTAACCTATGAAGGAAAGACGACTTCAATCAGTTGAAGAGGAAACATTTGAAGAATAAAAGGGGTCTACATTCCACGAAGGATTGTAGAAAGGTTCAAGGTCGAACCAGTCTCAAGTTATTGGAGGGCTTCGTGATCAAATCCAAGAAGCTTGAGCAAGTGAGTCATAGTAGCAAAGCAATTTGCCTGTGAAGAAGCTGAGTTGTACGAGAAGCCAGCTATGTGACCAAGGCATCTCCTGACTGAGTCCCAAAGGATCAAGTCAGATGTGTGATCAAGACTTGCATCTAGACTGATAACCACTTTGTACACTGATCAATACTTTGTGGATTCCTCCAGGAGTTGGAGAAGAGAGGATTAGAAGAATTACCCCATCTTCGAACCTCTATAAAAATTATTGTGTCATTTACATTTCAGCACTTCAATTCTGCATATTATTTATTATCTGCTGATAAATTTGCTATCTAACTGATAATTAACATAGTGCTAAAACCAAATGTTAAATCAAACCTAAACCAAATTCAAGGGTGTTAAGTCTTCCACGGAAAACATATCACAGTCGAGTTAAGAATTAGTCTAAGCAGCTGTGTTTTTCTATCAACAGCTCAGTTTAGTCTGTTGAGTGGCTAACTCTGCCGGTTAACTAACTTAGTTGTCCATCAAGGACTTAGCTGTGAAAAAATAACTATGAACTATTTTAAAAAGGACTAAATCGAAAAGTTGGTAAGGTTTATTCAACCCCCCCTTCTAAACCTTACACTCACACCCCTTGGGACCTATAGTATTTTCACAGAAGATTTTTCTTCGATACTAAATTTCTTCATTAGATCCCTGGTATACTTTGTCTGACTTATGAAGGTTCCATCCTTTATTGTTTTTACTTGAAGTCCTAGAAAAATGTCACTCTCCCATCATGCTCATTTCAAATTTGCCTTGCATGAGGTTTGAGAACTTATCACACAGCTCCTTGTTTGTGGATCCAAAAATAATATCATCCACATATATTTGAACAAGCAATATACTCTCCCCATCTTGAATTCTAAATAATGTTCTATCCACTTTGCCTTTTGTGAATCCATTCTCAGTTAGAAATAGTGATAATGTGTCATACCATGCTCTTGGTGCCTACTTTAGTCCATATAGAGCTTTCTTGAGCTTGTACACCTTATCTCCAAGAGTCTTCTGCTCAAATCCTGGAGGTTGCTCAATATAGACTTCTTCTTCCAACAAACCTTTTAAGAATGCACTTTTCACATCCATTTGATATACAATGAAGTCTTTGTGGGCAGCATAGGCAAGAAACATCCTTATTGCTTCTAGTCTTGAAACATGAGCAAATGTTTCATCAAAATCTATTCCTTCTTCTTGGCAATACCCTTTGGCTACCAATCTTGCTTTGTTTCTTACCACAGAACCTTTCTCATTCATCTTGTTTCTGAAGACCCATTTTGTGCCAATGACAATTTGATAGGTTGGTCTTTGTACCAATTCCCATCCTTTATTCCTCTCAAACTGATTCAGCTCTTCTCACATGGCTTGAATCCAATGTGTGTCATCCAAAGCTTGTGACACATCCTTTGGCTCAATTTGGGAAATAAAACAAGTGAACATAGCTTCTTGTTGAGCTCTGGATCTGGTTCTTACACCATCTCTTACATCTCCAATGACTAGCTCTGGTGGATGGTCTCTCAGCCATCTCACATCAGGTTGGAGTAAATCAGCTGGGTTTAGGCGTCTGGCAGCTGTGTTATTTTGAGCAGCTCTCTCATCATCACTTAGCTGCCGATTTTCTAGCTGTCTTTGAGATTCAGCTATCTCATCTTCCTCTTGGTTGATTACTCCAGCTTCAGCTTCAATATAGGGACTCTTCTGCATAGTTGGCTGATTTATCTTATCAGCTAACTCTTCAATATCTTCTCCACTTACATTAGGTTCATCAAAAACCACATGGATAGACTCTTCTGTGACCATAGTCCTCTTGTTCAGCACTCTGTAGGCTTTGCTCTCAGCTGAGTATCCTAAGAAGATACCTTCATCAGCTTTAGCATCAAAAGCCTTTAGATTGTCTTCGCCATTGTTGTGAATGAAGCATTTGCATCCAAATATTCTAAAATATACAACATTTGGCTTCCTCCCAGTCCAGATTTCATAGTGAGTCTTTGTCAGCTGTATATTAATCATGCATCTATTTTGTGTATAGCATGCAATGTTTATTGCTTCTGCCCAAAATCTTTTAGGCAATCCAGCTTCAGCTAACATTGATCTTGCAGCTTCTTTGAAGTTTTGTTTCTTCTTTCAGCAACTCCGTTCTGCTGTGGAGTCCTTGCTACAGATAACTCATGAGTAATACCATTTTCAACACAATACTGAGTTATTATCCCATTGACAAACTCGGTTCCTCTATCAGATCTTATTTTTATAATGGTTTAGCTCTTTTCATTTTGAACCTTTCTCATCATCTGAGGTAACTACTGCAAGGTTTCTTTCTTTTTGCACATGAAGATTTCCCATATATATCTTGAATAATTATCCACCACCACCAAAGTATATTTCTTTCCACTTATGCTAGTTCAACAGGACCAAATAAATCCATATGCAACAGATGCAATATCCTTGTTGAAGATGGACTAGACTTCTCTTTGAATGATGATTTGATCTGCTTTCCCATTTGGCATGCATCACAAACACTTTTCTTCTGGTATACTGAGTCTGGCAGTCCTTCTACTAGATGACTCCTTGCAAGCTTGTTGATACTCTTGAAATTCAGGTGACTCAGCTTCTTGTGCCATAGCCAACTTGATTCGGCTGTACTTTTTGCTAACAGACAGGTGCTTGGTGTTGCAGTCGACCAATCTACCACATACATGTTCTTCTGTCTGGATCCTTGCAGCACAATTTCATTTGATTCAGCATCTTAGATTTGGCATACTCCCATATTGAATCCAACATTGTAGCCTTTGTCACAGAGTTGACTGATGCTTAGCAGGTTGAAGTTGAGGCGTTCAACATATGTAACACCTGTGATTTCTAAACCATTTTTCTTAATGGATCCAGTGCCTCGTATTTCCCCTGGAGCTTCATTTCCTCCAAATATGACTTTTGCGCCTCTAATCTCCTTGAATTTTGATAGATTTTTCTTGTTTCCTGTCATATGTCTGGAACATCCACTATCCATGTACCAGGTTCTTGGCACTCAGCTGTTCCTTGAACCTGCAATCAAGGAAATTAGTTTTTAGGTACCCATGTTTGTCTGGGTCCTGAGGGGTCAGTGTTGTAAGATGATCCAACCAACCTATAGCCAAATGATTTGACTCTAAGAGGTTGCATCTATCTTTGCAATAGTCATAACTTACTTTGCCAGATTGCTTGAGGGCTTTAAGTTCATACAACTGTCTCTTTTGTCTGTATGCCTGTGTGTGTGTTTTAGCAATTGCCTTCTTTGGGTAGTTGTGATATCTTTGAGTATAGTGCCTGGGTGCATATGTGTGCTGATGATAGCTCTTTTGCCTTAGGAATGGCCTTTGCTGAGTTCTAGGCCTTTGCCCCCCAAGTTCGTTTAGATGAAAATTCACATTAAAACGTCGATTTTTTTATATTCTTTTGTGAATTTTCAACACTTCTTTTCAACTCCTTTTCTTCCTCTTTTGTTCCAATTAAAAAAATATGCTCAACTTGGCTATACAATCGAGTTTAGGGTGACGGATATATCAAGTTCAAGGCTTAAATTTGTGGTTATCAAAGAAATAGGTAATAGGCTCAACTTGGCTAACTAGGAATTTCAACATCTTTAGGTAAGCAAAAGGCTTGAAAGGCTAGCTAAGATGGCCTTTAATCACATTCACAATTCTCATACAACATGTGGCCTTGACAGAGATACCCGAGCAAGTTCTAGAATTCTAACAACATGAATGATACACTCAAATCACAACAAGACTGCATAAGATATAAGCAGTAAAGGCTCAAAAGCTCACAGGCTTGTAAATATGTAATTCAAAGCATCAAACCAAGTTTTTCATATCAACATGCTCAATGTTATCTATTCAAGGCTCAATCAACTCATACCCAACATCCAATCCCAACAATACAAATTTTCAATCAACACACAAACAACAAGTTACATCATGCCCGATCAACTCACTCTCTAACATCTATGAAAGCAATAAACATGCTAAAGCCGTAAACGTGCTTCTAATGCAATGCAACCTAGAATACTCTACATGCAACTATATGAAAACACATAAAAATGCAAGATTTTTTTTTCTATCCACACTTTTCATATATTAAAATACTACATTTCCCCCCCAAACTTGAATGAAATTATATTGTCCTAAAGGGGAAAAATAGAATTTCAATAATGAAAAGTGGAGATATACCTGAATCACTGTGGAGGTTGTGGCGGGAAGTGGCCTTGTGAGATGTGCCACATTTGTATCTGTTGGATTACTTGCCACGTCTCCATCTCCCTCCGTTCCTGGGTCGCTTGCCTTTGCTCCTGGGCCGCATATCGTTCCTCCTGAACCGCATACCTCTGTTCTTAGACCAAATATCTTTGTTCGAGCTCCAATGTCCTCCGATCATAGTCCTCCCGGAATGTACGGAAATAAGCCCGATGTTGCTGCAAGTCTTCCCTCTGTTGCCGCAACTCTTCCCTTTGGTGATGCAAGTCTTCTCCAAATGCATATAGCATGTCATGGAATTCATTGCCGCGTTGGGACTCACCACCATAAGATGTTCCGGGACGATCCCTGCTATGTGATGGTCTAGGGTGCTCGCCTCCCCATGAGGTCCTGGGAATGTTATATTCAAGTTGAGGGTGATGAGGTGCCATTCCCATTTCTTGTCTGTTTAATTCCTCTTCCTCCGCCACCATATCCTCGACATCCGGGAAGCCGTGAACTCGGCCCCTCTTCCTTGCAGTGATAGCATGCGTAACTCTGTTATGTGCCTCAGAGTTAAGCAGGAAGTTGGTTGTGTCCGCTAAGTTATCTATACGACACCTTTCTTCTGTAGAAGATCCAACACACCATCTCCATTTGCAATGAAATTCATGTGGTGTAGAGATGATATGTTGACCCGAGTGCTGCCCGGTATAGGCTCCAAGCCTTGAAAATCAACATTGAAGTGTCGGGCAATAGGGGTAATCAAGCCCCCTATAGAAATAGCACCACCTCCCCGCTTTGCTAGACGATCCACTTGCTCAATGAAGTATGCGGTCGTGTTGTAAGGTGTACTCGTCAACATACACCACAATAAATATAACTCTCTAACTGTCATTCCCCAAATATTTTCCCTCGCGAAGACCGAGGCTGACGTAACCCGATGTATATACTGGAACACCAGATTTCGGATCCAAGAAGATTTTGCAGTGTGGGACTCGTATTACATGGGCCCTATTTCTGGCGTTTGGACTAGGAGGCGCCAAAAATCGTATTGGTCATATCGGTATGCTGGTCGGAAAGGCGCGTCTATGGGAACTTCAAATATGGCATTTAACTCTGTTGTAGATAATCGTCGCTCCACATTCCCCAACTGAAATGTTACCCCAATGACCTCGCCACCTATATCTTTAATCATCTTTATTGTGCTCAAAAATTCGAGCGTGAATCTCCTCATAAAATTTTTCCAACCGACCCTTTCGAATAACCTCCACACATCCTCGTGTATCTCAAGAAGTTATGTACAACCATCATCGGCGTATTTTAAGGGAACCATCGTTCGAACGACGAGCTTATTCCATCACTCTAGAGCATCCTCATTTGTCAATACGACTCCAAAGACTGCCGGGCTATCGGGTTGTATTTCCTATGGTGGTTCCACCAGGGATCGTCGTCTCCTTCCTTAAGGGTTTTGTCTATTCGCCATTACTTGTGAATGAATACCTGGAATAACATGTATTAGCAACCCAAAACAAACCAAATACAAGCACAAGTAAGATGAATGTAGGCAAACAAGTCACATAGGTCATAATGGTTCTCATATGTAAATTTAACCGATCAATTATGCTCCAAGCAATCAACTAATATTGCAAATATAGAGAATCATTATCTAAAAGCCCTAGCAATTAAAGCTCATGCCCAATCCATCATCAATTCCTCCAAATATGTCTCAATTTTCATGCTCACAAGGTGTTTGATAATTTGCCTTAAAGAAGAATTCATCCAAAACATAGCAAAAATACCAACACAAGCACCCAACATAATCTCTAATACGTAATTCTCAAGAAAATCACAAGAAAAAATGAAATTCTTACTGAAATTCTCGAGATTTAACAAAAGGGGAAAATTTGGAACCCTAGGTGCCTTTCACCCAATTCGTCAATTCAAACTCGAATTTGATGCAATTCGGTAGTGTATTATGATGAGAGGATGGATTATGTGAGCGAAGTCGGAAGAAAATCGGAAGTTTGGATCAATGTGAGGGGGTGGCGATTTGTTTTTCACATTTTTGAAGGAAGTTGGAATAAGAAGAACAGGGTCTGCCAGACCCTTTTTCACATGCAGCAGGATGACACACGGGCCGGGTGTCGATGCACGGGTGACCCGTGAGTCATGCCGTAGGGGCAGAACCCAATTCCTCCAGGTGCGCACGGTTCGTGCGTGGGCGCAAGGGTTACCCGTGCGCAATGGCGTATCTTGACTTGCTCCCTTTCTAGGTACACACGGGTGGTGTGCATAAGCACGGGTTACCCGTGCGTCCCTGGGCAGCAATACTCAGGTATTTTCCTTGTTTTTTCTTTTTTTTTTAATACAACCACACAAAATTAAAACAAAACACACACAAAAAAATATGAAATTCACACTAAAAGTCGTTGGGTTGCCTCCCAACAAGCGCTATATTTAACGTCGTTAGCTTGACACCTGTTTTCGTTCCATCACGGGTCTCGCAAGGTGATGGATGTCACCTCCTCTTGGTTACCTCGGTGGAAGTAATGCTTAATCCTCTGGCCGTTTACCATGAACGTCTCACCGTCTTTTGTTAACAATTCCACGACTCCCGGAGGATTCAATACTTTCTTTATCATGAATGGCCCCGACCACGTAGACTTGAGTTTTCCAGGGAAAAATTTAAGGCGTGAATTGTACAAGAAGACTGTTCCCCTGGTAAGAACTCTCGTTTCTTGATCATTTTGTCGTAACATCTTTTGGTTCTTTCTTTATAAATTCAGGAATTTTCGTAAGCTTTATCCCGAAACTCTTCCATGTCATTCAAATGGAGCAACCTCTCTTCACCGGCCTTTTGAAAATCCAGATTTAGTTTCTTGACCGCCTAAAATGCTTTGTGCTCCAACTCTACCGGCAAGTGGCACGATTTCCCAAAAATAAGTTGGTATGGGGATGTGCCCAACGGTGTCTTATATGAAGTCCAGTATGCCCATAGAGCATCATCTAATTTTAACGCCCAATCCTTTCGGTTGATGTTCATCATCTTCTCAAGGATTTATTTGATCTCTCGGTTGGCCACTTCTGCTTGCCCGTTGGCTTGCGGATGATATGCCAATGCAACTATATGTTTCACCCCATATTTTGCTAACAAGTTGCTCATCAATTTATTTACAAAATGCGACCCTCCATCACTAATTAAAGCTCTTGGAGTGCCGAATCGAGTAAATATATTTTTCTTAAGGAACCGCATCATAACTTGAGCATCATTTGTTTGGGAAGGAATCGTCTCTACCCAACGGGATATATACTCCACTGCAAGTAGAATATATTGATAGCCCGAAGATGATGGAAATGGGCCCATAAAATCAATCCCCCACACATCGAACAATTCAACTTCGATTACATTTGTCATTGGCATCTCGTGTCTCCTTGAAATGTTACCCATCCGCTGACACATGTCACATTAATGCACAAACAAATAACAATCATTAAATAAAGTGGGCAAGTATAGCCCACTTTGCAATACCTTCGCCGTGGTACGAGTTGGGCCAAAATGTCCTCCAAAGGGTGCGGAATGACACTGTTGTAAGACTCCCTCCCATTCTTCTTGAGGTACGCATCTTCTTATGATTTTGTCAGCGCACCTCTTAAAGAGTAGGGGGTCGTCCACATGTAGAACTTTACGTCATGTAAGAACTTCTTCTTTTGATAGGGCGATAGATCCGGAGGCAAAACTCCTGCAGCCAAATAGTTGACAAAGTCCGCATACCACGGAAATTTTGCCTCGAACATAAGTAACCGTTCATCAGGAAATTCCTCCTTTATCAATTTCGTGCTTCTTTGCGCCCCCTCTTGATTTTCAATTCGAGACAAGTGGTCTGCTACCACATTCTCACATCCCTTCCGGTCCCTGATTTCCACATCAAACTCTTGCAATAATAGGATCCACCTAATCAACCTTGGTTTCGCATCCTTCTTATCAAAAAGATATTTGATGGCCGCATGGTCGGTGTGAACAATTGTTTTTGTTCCAATCAAGTATGATCGGATTTATCAAATGCGAAAACAATCGCCAACATCTCCTTCTCGGTGGTAGTGTAATTCTGTTGAGAACTATCCAACGTTCTACTAGCATAGTTGTAGGTCCCAAGGGGTGTAAGTGTAAGGTTTAGAAGGGGGTTGAATAAACCTTACCAAATTTTCGATTTAGTCCTTTTAAATCTACGAGTTGATTCTACTGTTTGTGTCCTTGATGGACAGTCGAATTAGTCACTCAAGAGAGTTAATCTCTCAATGAGACTCAATCGAGAAATTTGTTGATGGAGTAACTCGGATGTTGGCTATAATTTAACTGTGGTTTTATTTTCAGGAAGACTTAACACCCTTATGTTTGATTAAGCAAGATTTTAGAGCTTGATTTAGTACTTATAATTTTATCAAATGGATAGCAAATTTATCTACTGAGATATAAGCGAGTTAAAAGTGCAGGAATTTAAATCTTTGAAATGTAAATGACACAAGAAAGTTTTTATAGAGGTTCGAAGATGGGGTAATTCTTCTACTCCTCTCTTCTCCAACTCCCGGAGGAATCCACTAAGTAATGATCGGTTTACAAAGTGGGCAGTCCGGATACAAGTCTTGATCACAACAGCCGACTTGATCCTTAGGGACTCGATCCTGGAGACGCCTTGATCACTCGGTGGCTTCTCGTGCGACTCGGCTTCTTCTTCACAGGCATTTGCTGCCTTGTTACTACTGACTCACTTGCTCAAGCTCTTTGGATTTGATCACGAAGCCCTCCAAAAGCTTAAGACTTGGTTGACCTTGAACCTTTCTACAATCCTTCCGGAATGTAGACCCCCTTTTTTGTATTGTCCTCTTCAACTGATTGAAGTTTTCTTTCCTTCACGGTGAGTGTTGGATTGATGTACTTCGTAATGTAGGCCGGGATTGAGAATGTTTGATTTTTCTAATATGCTTGTTTATCTCATATGTGTGTCATCTCTTTTTCTCAAACAAACTCCTCGGCCTTTTATAGTGAACTTTCAAAAATTTGCCCGTTGAAGAGATAGGCTTATTTTTGAAAGTCACTTTGCGATCGTTGGCTTTGAGTTCTTGGAATTGCCATTTCCTCGTATGAATTGTTCTTTCACCTTTTCGAGTTCGACACGGTGTAGTGCTTCCCATTGGTTCATTCCTTTTGCACGCTTCGCAGATCGAGCACTCCAAGAAAGGTGGTATGGAGATATTACTTGTTTAAGTAAATCTCTTGATTTTCGTGCAACGGTTCTTTTACGATTATCTCGACTTGACCGCATTTCCTTGCTTTCCCCAGGTGACTTAGAGTCGCCTTCCAATCATTGGATGACTCTTGTCACTTCAACTTGAGACTTGGCTTTTCTTGAGTTGACTTGATCGATGCTCCACTCACCGCATCTCATTTGCTTTTCCGAAGAGAGTTTGTCTACTCTTCTTTGCCATACTCAATTGTCTCGCAGTCAAGTCTTCCTTCGGTCTTGGTTGTCTTCTTGCATGTTAAGGCGTAGCCGACTTAACTCGGCTTGGCCACTCTAATTGTTACAATACATTTTACAAGAATTGGGGTGCCAACTTTCTATTCTAAGTTTTACATGGCATTCATCAAAATCTAAACAATAAAATTCCTAACAATTTCCCTTTTTGATGATGCCAAAACTTAAATCATTCAAAAATGCAAACAAAGAAAGATACATACAGATAGTGTATTGACATAGAATGTATGTGCGAGAATAGATCTATTTATTGATCATATCATTCATGTTCTTTTACACTGTTGTTTACAAGGTGTATCGAGCACATATTTGTCTTCACAAAAATTAAAGAATTTATATCTTTATTACGTAACACTTCATCTCCTTCGTTGTCTCCTTCTTTCATCTTGTTCAAAGATCTTCTTCTCTTCTTCTCTTTTTCTCGTCGTCACCGCCTTCTTTTTTTCTTCTCATATGCTTTCTGGAGCCTTCATCTTTTCTTATTCTTTCCTGTCTCTCTCCCGCCATAGCCGAGTTTGTCTCTTGTTTTCTTCTTCTATTCTTTTTGCATACTCGGCGTTGGTTTTAGCCACTTTCAAATTTGCCACTTGGTCAAGCCAGCCCAAGAGATCCCTCCTTTCTTTCCGGATCTACGATTCAATATTCTTGGGCAGAGGCCTAGTGTCCAAGCTTCTTCCTCCACTCATCGCTTCTTCCTCTACTCGGGCGATATCTTGAATCAGGGTCTTCTTCTTTCCAACGAGTGACCGGCGGAGTGACCAGCAGAGTGATCGCCGGTTGTCTGCCGCTGTCGCCTTCTTCACATAATGTGAGACCCTTTTCCCAAGACAGTCCCAAGCTTGAGCCATAGACATATTTGCAAAGTATCCCTCGACTCGAGCGTTTTAAATTCATCGACCGATCGTGGCTCGTCCCGACATCCGAGATGGCATAGGTGTCTCGTCTCTTTGGAATGCCTCCGTGTTCTTTCAAGATATTCATCACCCTGGCATCCATTCTTCCTTCCACTTCCTTCATCCCCGCTTCAATTGATTTTCTCTTTTCGGCCATAGATAAACAGAGTGTTGGAGTGGCGAGTCACTGAGGAGTTTGCCGCTTATAATGTCATTTGTGAGGACCTTGTTGGGGGTTTGTGCAATCATCAATGTCACATCTGTTGATCCTTCCCCCTCAACAAGCTTTCCTTTCTTCTCATATTTTTTTTAAGACTTCCTGGTTGATTTTCCTTCTCACCGCTCCTTTCTTTCGGCCAGATTTTTCTTCGCTTTAAGGTATTCCTCTTTCCCCTTTTTGGCATCATCAAAGGATAGAGGAACCCTGGGAACATCTTTGGCAAGCATGAAGTCGAGTCTTCGATGGTTGAGTTCTCGCTTCAAGTCTGCTGCGTTGTATGCGGCAAAGACGGAATTGGTCGAGTAGCGTTGGATTCTGAAATCAGCTTCATCTCGGCCATGAGAAGGTGAATTTTCTTGTCATGTGTTCTTCCAAACTTTGTAGATCATTTGTATGTTGCTCACGCAGCGCCTTGATCTCGGCAGTGTGAGCTTCATGCATATGCTCAATGTGTTCTCTCGCCTTCGTCTTTGCATCGTATTTTGACTCTCCACACCTGACTTGTTGAATAATTGTCCAAGTATCTCACCTGTTCCACACGCATTGTTTTTTTTTGTTGCCACCATTCCCTTATCCGAATGTTATGCCTCTTAAATCATTTGTAAGGGTGGCATCTTTGTTGTCCGGTCGCATGTCCAAAGAGGCTCGATGCCTCTCCATCCTTTCAACCTCGGCAAAGAGTGCCTTGAACACTTCTCGAACTTGGTGATTCTTCACATTGCGGTGATGGCCATACAACATCAAGTCATAATCATTTGGAACGATGGTGTCGATGGAAGAACAGGAGCTGGTTTGTAATAGCGTGCTTGTTCGTTTCGACTCTTCGTGGAGTTCGTATCTCGGTGAGAAAGGGAAAGATTCAACAAAAGATTCATCACCGCCAACCGGGATTTCTTCGATGATGAGCGGTGCGCGTGAAGTTCTTTTGGGAATCAATCCTGCTGCGACTTGAGGAGCCCGGCGGTGGTCTCTTGTTCACTGGGTTCTGTTGTGAAGTAGACCCGCTTGGCGAGCCTCAACTGTCTTAACAACCGTTGGTCTCGGTGATTTCTCCATTCGATGAGATCGGTCCTCGGCCTTATCGAGCGTCATCGGACGATGATGAGATTTCCATTGGTGGCTCATCATCAAAATTAAAGGTTTGACGAGTAGTCTTGGGATCGACTTGCTCGTGCTTGGAACATCCGCATGGTGAGTCTTTTGGATTTGTCATGGGGATGACTCAAACTTCTTCTTCGCCTTCCGATCCCAGGAAAGGTGACATCGGGTTGTCCCGGGAATCATGAAGTGCGGCTGATCTCCTTCTCGGATGGGTCGATGATACCGGGAGGGATGTTCTCTCTACCGCGACTTTTACCAGGAAGTCTCAACCTCCCGTGGGCCATTTCATTTCCTCCAGTCTCTCTCTGCTGCGAGGCTGGTCCTCCCCTTTCGATGTGTCACTATGTCTTAGGGTCTTCTACTGATGGCATCCATTGGAGTCTCAACCCCATGGATTGCACTTTCATCGCCCAGTGTTAACTCCCAGGGTACATTCCTTCCTCGTGCCTCGATTTTGCAAGCGGCGTCATTAGCCTTCGTGAGCGATTGGCACCTCACCGAGACAGTCTCAATCTGCCCGAGCTTCGTTGATGGCAACTTGCTTTGTTCTTCTTGTGTTTGAATTTTCTCTACTTCGCCTCCTACATTCTTTGTGGAGTCATCTGCAAAGATCCTCCGACCTTGCTGCAGTGTGGAGGAGGTTCCCCCCACCGGCGCACCACTGGTGAGTGACTTGGAATGGGGTCACTCGTCTCCAAGCTCTCCTTTTGCTTTCGATTGATTGCTCAGTTGGGGCGGTGTGGTAGAACACCTTCAATAGGGGTTGGCTCGGGGTCCCCACTATCCCGGTTTCATCGCCATCTCCCTTATTGCTTTCTTCTCGAGTGAGTGGGAAGTGGTAGCAAAGCAACAACAGTGGTTATTTCTTTGAACCACTCCCATTGGATCGATTTCGGTGTGTTCGGAGGACTCTCCTGGTCCCTCCATTAATCTTTGCTCGTGAAGGATTCTTGATTCGTGCAATGCTTGCTACATTTGCAACTCTTCGTGGGCGTGCATTCTCTGCGGTTCCTCGTCACCTTTGTCGAGAAGACATCAAGGAGAGGATGTGTGTTTTTCGGTGCGGGAGATAGAGGCGGATGCTTGCCTTCTCACGTGCTTTGGCTTCTTGACTTGTTTTTCTCTCTCCTTGTCCTTGTAGATCTGCGCAGGATTTCGTGCGATTGTCTTCATCCGAGTGGGAGCACAAAGAGTTAATCCAAGGAAATTTAGCGAGTTCCTCTTCTTCTTCTATGAACTCAGGCCGTTGGAATTGTTCCTTGACTTACTCAACTTCCATTTCCTCCACTCATGACGATTTTGGATGTCCGGGTAAGGTGGAGATAGGATCATTACATCACTATCCGCTCTGGCGAGTTCTTCTTGTGCTTCATTTGTGTGAGCTACAATTGTGTCTTCGGGTTGCCTCTGCTGACGCCTTCGGCGAGACTTGGCTGTTTCATCAACTACATCTCAAGACTCTACTTCTCCGATGAGTCTCCGGTATTTGTGCTAGCCGAGTAATCGACTCACCTGGTTTCTCTGTTCGGATCGCTTGACAAGTCTTCTTCGTCTCCTAGTTTGTACCAGAGGGATTTAAGTTGCCCGAGACGGTGTCCTCGAGTCTTGGCGGCGGTGGGGCGGTCTTGGTGTTTGTTTCGGAGCCGGCCGTCTTGGCTTGTCGGGTTCTCCTCCTTTTGACGATCGGAGAATGTATTTGTGAGTCCTTCTCGACCGGCTAGCTGCGGGCGGGAGACACGGCCGGGCCGGGCGGTGACTCTGGCTGCAGGCGAGGAGCATGTTTGGTTTTCTTTCTTGCCGCGGGCGTGATCTTCTTTAGCATTGCAGGGGCGACTTTCTTCTCGGGCCGAGAGAAAGCGATTTGTATCTCGGGGTCGATTGATTCCCCTCACAGTGTCGCTCTCTTGGCGTAAGCTCGCTTCGAGCACCGAGAGGTTAGCTCAACATTCTCTTGGTAACATGGAAGGCCTTCCCATGCCTAAGAGGGACTCCTTTCACCTCCAATAGCCGGCCAATCACAGGCCATATCCCGGGATCCTCCAAATGTGCCATCTTCTTTGAAGGACTTGTTCCCACGCTCGGGCAGAGTCTCCGTAGACAAACTCGGTTTATTTATCTTCTTTTCTTTGATGATTGCGGCCATTACAATCGCTTTGCCTTTGATTGATTGGTCAAAGTCGCCAAATTTGATGTCGATACATTTGGCAACTATGTCCAACAATTTGTGATAATCCTCCTTGGCGATCTCTTGTTTTCTTTGTGTATATTATTTTATCAAAGAAAGTCGGACTTGGCTATTTCTTTCCATGCGTCGTCGACCAGGTTTACATCAACCTCTTTAATCTCGAGATGCTCCTTCCCTTGGTAGTGAGCAATATTCACCAAATCCTTGGCGGTGATAGTCACCGCTTCCCGTGAACAGATGACTTGATTCCTTCATCGTGAATCTCGGCATTCACGTAGAATTGTGCGACCTCCTCCACATAGGTCATCGGATATTCTAGCGTTAGAAATGGTTTTAGTCCAGGACATTTCCAACTTCTCGATTTTCTTCACTAGGGTGTCATCGGACCCCGCTTCACCAAATCGTCGAAATCCACCGTCGAACCGGTGTGGATTTGCTTTCCTAACTTGGTAAAGTCATAAGTTGGTGCCATTTCTCGGGATTATATCAAGGAAAAACTCGAAATTGATTTGAAGGTTGATAGGGTTTCGAGAGTATTTTGCCTTGGCCTTTTGAGAGAAAGAGATGAACAGGTTTTAGAAGTGTGAGAGAGAAACGAGGCGAAAATGGTTTAAATATGGTTTATGAAAGGGCGTGCGGCGGTTTTTGAATTGTGATCGAAATCAACGGCTTGGATTTCGACGCCTATTGAGCATTTCATGTCTCGTATTTAATGCAAGAAGATTTATATCCAATCATAAGCTTGGTGTGCGACTTTATGTCCGTACACATCATCATTATCGACGTATTCCTTAAAACATTCCCGCTTAGTCAAAACGATCAATGCGTTTTTGTCACTTTGCTCATAAGTCATTCAGCTTATCTCTTAGCCGATTTAACTCTACTTCTCACAGTTCTCTTAGCGACTCACCTATCACCGACTCGGTGTAGTTGTCTTCCGTCTGGTGATTTACTAAGCCGATTTGCATTTTGACTCTTTTTCTCCCCTTTTTCTGTTCCATTTCTCTTCTTTGATTTCTCGAGTGTCACTCACTCAATTAGCCCCAACTCATGCTTGAGTTCTTCAAATCTTGACTCACATAATGGTTTTGTGAAGATGTCGGCTAGTTGTTTATCGGTTGAGATATATTCCAGGATGATGTCCTTCTTTTCAACATGATCTCTTATGAAGTGATATCTCGACATCAATATGTTTTGTTCTTGAGTGCAATACAGGATTTTGAGTGATTGCAATTGCACTTGTGTTGTCACACATGATTGGAATTTCTTTTTCTTCAACTTCATAATCTCTCATTTCTTTGTCTCATCCATAGGACTTGGGCACAACAATGCCCGCAGACTATGTATTATGCCTCATTTGTAGAGGTGGCTATTGAGTTTTGCTTCTTGCTAAACCAGGAAATTAGTCTGTTTCCTAGCATTTGACATGTGCCTGAAGTGCTCTTCTGTCCACTCTGCATCCAAAGATAGTCGAATCAATAGCCAATTAGCTTGAATCCACCTTCCTTTGGATACCATAGGCCTACTTCTTGGCTTCCTTTCAAGTATCTCAAGTATTCTCTTAGTCATTGCTTTGTCATATGGCTCTCTTTTGGAGCAGATTGAAATCTTGCACATACACCTACAAAGAAAAGTGATGTCCGGCTCGCTATTTGTGAGATAGAGCAATGATCCAATAAGTGCTCGTATCTTGTTTGATCTACAGGCTTGCCATCCGCATCCATGTCCATTTTGGTGATGTGTTCATTGGTATTTTTACTGAAGACTTCTCCTCCATACCAAACTTCTTCATTAAATCTACGGTGTATTTTGTTTGACTTATGAAGGTTCCATCCTTCACTGTTTCACTTGAAGTCCAAGGAAGAATGTCGGCTCTCCCATCATGCTCATTTCAAATTTACTTTGCATGAGGTTTGAAAATTTTTCACACGACTCTTTGTTAGTGGATCCAAAAATGATGTCATCCACATATATTTGAACAAGCAAGTATACTCTTCTTGTCTTGAATTCTGAAAAGTGTTCTATCTACTTTTCCTTTAGTGAATCCATTTTCGATTAGGAATTGTGACAGGTATCATACCATGCTGCAGGTGCCTGTTTCAATCCATACGGTGAGGCCTTGGACCTCCCTTTCGACAGATGTCACTGTCTTAGGGTCTTCGAGGTGGCATCCATTGGAGTCTCAACCCCATGGATTGCACTTTCATCGCCCAGTGTTAACTCCCGTGGCTGTTCCTTCATGTGCCTCGACCGCATCGCAGCGTCATTAGCCTTCAGAGCGGTTGGCACCTCAGTGAGACAGTCTCAATCGCATCGAGCTTCGTTGATGGCAACTTGCTGTTCGTTTGGTGTTTGTACTTTCTCCACTTCACCTCCGGATTCGTTGTGGAGTCATCTGCAGCATTCTCCGACCTTGCTGCAGTGGAGGGAGTTTCCCCCTCGGTGGCGCACCACCGAGTAACTTGGAATAGGGTCACTTGTCTCCAAACTCCCGGTTGTTTCTCTTGAGTGTTCAGCCCGTTGGGGGCGGTGGTAAGACACATTCGTTAGGGGTTGGCTCAACCAGGATCCCCATTAACCTGGTTTCATCGCCGGTTCCCTTAATTCCTTCTTCCGAGTGAGTTGGGAAGTGGTGGCAGAACAACGGTGGCGATTTCTTTGAACCACTCCCATTGGATCAATTTCGGTGTGTTCGGAGGACTCTCCTGGTCCCTCCATCATGCTATTCTCATGAAGAATTCTGGATTCATGCATTGCTTTGCTGCATTTGCAACTCTTCTATGGCAAAGAAAGAAGTCAGGATCCTCATCACCGCCGATAAGACATCAAGGAGAGGATGTGTGTGTTCGTGGGTGCCGGAGATAGGGCGATGTCGGCCTTCTCACGTGCCTCGCCTTCTTCGCGATCGCTCCTTCTCCTTATCCTTGAAGATCCGCAGGATATCTATGCGATTGTCTTCATCCAAAGGCCGGGATAACAGAGGTCGACCCAAGGAAGTTCAACAGTTCCTCTTCTTCTATAAACTCGGGCCGTTGGAACTGTTCCTGGATTTACTCAATTTCCATTTTCTCCACTCTCGCAGACGATTTTGAATATCCGGGTAAAGTGGGGATAGGATCATCACATCACTATCGCTCATCGGCTTCTTCTTGTGTCTCAGGTCTCACCGCGGACTACGATTATTTCTTGATTTGCCTCTTGATGCCACGACGCCTTCAGAGACTTAGTTGTTTCATCTATAGTATCGGAGACTCTACTTCTCCAGCAGCCTCTCGATATCTGCTCCACTGAGTGGGCGACTCGGCCGGTTTCTCAAGCTCGGAGTGCTTGATGATTCTTCTTCGTCTCTAGTTTGTACCGAGGGATTTTGGTTTAGAGACGATTTCTTGAGTCTTGGGCGCGGGGCCGGTCTTTGGTGTCTTCTTCGAGGAACTGGGCATCTTGGCTTATCGATCTCCTCTTTTGACGATCCGAGAAGGTAGTTGAGAGTCCTTCTCGACCGCTGCTTTGGGGCGGGAGAGACACGGCCGCAGGGCAAGTGGACTTTCTTTCCGCAGAGCAACACGTCTTCTTTCTTAGCTGCGCAGGGCAGCTTTTCTTCTTTGGTGGAGAGGAAACATGTTTGTATCTTCAGTGGTCAGGTGATTCCCCCTCACTCGTGTCGCCTCTCTTGGCGTAGGCTCTCTTGTGCGCCAGAGAGGTTTGATCTAAACATCCTCTTATTTACATGGAACGCCTTTCCATGTCTAAGAGGACTCTTTCACCTCCATCAGCCGGCCAATCACGGGCCATATCCTAGGGATCCTCCAAATGTGCCATCTTCCTTGAAGGATTTGTTCCTATATTCGGCATAGTCTGTGTGAGACAAACTCAGCCCAGTTTATTTTCCTTTCTTCAATGATCGCCGCCATCACGATCAACTTTGCTTTTGATTGGTCAAAGCCAAATTTGATGTCAATACATTTGGCAACTATGTCCAACGACTTGTGATAATCCTCCTTCATAGCGATCTCTTGTTTCTTTGTGTAAACTATTTTATCAAGTATAGTCGGGTTTGGCTATTTCCTTCCAAGCAGCCAGGTTTACATCAGCCGTTAATTTCGATGCTCCTTCCGTTGGTAGTGAGCGGTGTTCACCCAAATCCTTGGCAGAGATGGTGAGCTTCTTTCCGTGAAGCAGATGACTTTATCCCTTCATCGTGAATCTCGGCATTCACGTAGAATCGTGCGACCTCCTCCACATAGGTCATCGGATATTCCAAAGATCGAAACGATTTCAGCCAGATGTTTCCAATTTCTCGGCAATTTTCTTCACTAGGGTGTCATCGGACCCTGTTTCACCATGCTTGTCGAAATCTCTGATGGACGGTGTGGATTTGCTTTCCTAACTTGACAAAATCATAGGTTGATGCCATCCTTCAGGATTTTACCGAAGAAAACTTAGAGATTGATTTGAAGATAGATAGGGTTTTGAGAGAATTTTTTGCCTTTGCTTCTGAGAGAGAGAAATGAACAGTTTTGGTAGTGTGTGAGAGAAATGGGCGAAAATGGTTTAACTATGGTTTATGAAAGGACGTGCGGGTGGTTTTTGAAATGTGATCGAAATCAACGGCTTAGATTTTGCACGCCGATTTAGCATTTAATGTCTCGTATTTAATGCGGCAAAGATTAATATCCAATCATAAGCTTGGTGTGCAGCTTTTGCCTATACATGCCATAATTATGCTGACGTAATCCTTAAAAACATTCCTGCTTAGTCAAAACGATTGCGTTTTGTCACTTGGCTCATAAATGATTGACTTTTGCCCTCACCGGTTTGGTTTAGCTCTTCTTTTCACATTCCTCTTTGTGACTTAGTCACGGTGACTTGGTATAGTTGTCTTTCCGACACGGTGATTTACTTAATGATTTGTGAGTTCGGCTCTTTTTCCCTTTTTGTGTTCCATTTCTTTTCTTTGATTCTTCCGAGTGTCACTCACTCAATTAACCCTAACTCATGCTTGAGTTCTTCAAATCTTGACTCACATAATGGTTTTGTGAAGATGTCACCAATTGTTTATCGGTTGAGATGTATTCCAAGATGATGTCCTTCTTTTCAACATGATCTCTTATGAAGTGATATCGACATCGATATGCTTTGTTCTTGAGTGCAACACAGATTTTGAGGAATTGCAATTGCACTTGTGTTATCACACATGATTGGAATTTCTTTTTCCTCAACTTCATAGTCTCTCAGTTCTTGTCTCATCCATAGGACTTGGGTACAACATTTGCCCGCACCTATATATTTTGCTTCATTTGTAGAGGTGGCTATTGAGTTTTGCTTCTTGCTAAACCAGGAAATCAGCCTGTTCCTAGCATTTGACATGTGCCTGAGGTGCTTTTTTCTGTCAACTCTGCATCCAAAGATAGTCGAGTCTGAATAGCCAATTAGCTTGAATCCACCTTCCTTTGGATACCATAAGCCAACTTCTTGGCTTCCTTTCAAGTATCTCAGGATTCTTTTAGCTGTTGTCATATGACTCTCTTTTGGAGCAGATTGAAATCTTGCACATACACCTACAAAGAAAGGTGATGTCCGGCCCGCTTTTCTTTGTGAGATAGAGCAATGATCCAATAAGTGCTATGTATCTTGTTTGATCTACTGAGGCTTGCCATCCGCATCCATGTCCATTTTGATGATGTATTCATTGGTATTTTTACAGAAGACTTCTCCTCCATACCAAATTTCTTCATTAAATCTCTGGTGTATTTTGTTTGACTTATGAAGGTTCCATCCTTCAGTTGTTTCACTTGAAGTCCAAGGAAGAATGTCAGCTCTCCCATCATGCTCATTTCAAATTTACTTTGCATGAGGTTTGAAAATTTTTCACATGACTCTTTGTTTGTGGATCCAAAGATGATGTCATCCACATATATTTGAACAAGCAAGATACTCTTTTTGTCTTGAATTCGGAAAAGTGTTCTATCTACTTTTCCTTTTGTGAATCCATTTTCGAGTTAGGAATTGTGACAAGGTATCATACCATGCTCGCGGGTGCCTGTTTCAATCCATACAAAGCTTTCTTGAGTTTGTATACCTTATCTCCAAGAGTCTTCGCTTCAAATCCTGGAGGTTGTTCAACATACACTTCTTCTTCCAATAGACCATTTATGAATGCACTTTTTACATCCATCTCGATATACAATGAAATTCTTGTGAGCAAAAGATAGGCAAGAAACATCCTTATAGCTTCCAATCTTGCTACAGGAGCAAATGTTTCATCAAAATCTATTCCTTCTTCTTGGCAATATCCTTTGGCTACTAGTCTTGCTTTGTTTCTTACCACGTAACCTTCCTCGTTCATCTTGTTTCGAACACCCATTTAGTACCAATAACATTTTGATGTGTGGGTCTTTGAACTAATTCCCATACTTTATTTCTTTCAAACTCGATTGACTCTTCTTGCATAGCTTGAATCCAATGTGTGTCATCCAATGCTTGTAACACATCTTTGGGCTCTATTTGCGAGATAAAGCATGTGAACATGGCTTCTTGTTGAGTTCTCGATCTTGTTTTGACACCTTCTCTTATATCTCCAATGACAAGTTCTCGTGGATGGTCTCTCGGCCCAACTTACATCAAGGTTGAAGTAAGTTAGCTGGATTCAATCGTCTAGAAATTTGTGTTGCTTTGATCAGCTCTCTCTCTCGTAGTCACTTAGCCGCAAATTTTCCATTGTGCTTTTGAGATTGAGCTATCTCATCTTCTTTCGAGTTTATAATTCCTTCGGCTTCAAAGATAGGGACTCTTCTTCAGATGGTTGGATGATTCAGCTTATCGGTGACTCTTCAATGTCTTCTCCATTTACATTTCGCTCATCGAATACCATATGAATGGATTCCTCTCGCAACCATAGTCCTTTTGTTGAGTACAGTAGGGTCGTGGCTTTCACCGAGTATCCAAGAAGATACCTTCATCTCGCTTTAGCATCGAAGGCCTTTAGATTGTCTTTGCCATTGTTGTGGATGAAGCATTTACATCCAAATATTCTAAAATATGCAACATTTGGTTTTCTTCCACCCAAATCTCATAGGAGTCTTTGTCGGTTGTCTGCATTTTATCATACATCATTTTGAGTGTAGCAAGTTGTGTTTATTGCTTCACCCAAAATCTTTTTGGTAACCCCGTCACCTAACATGGTCCTTGCCGCTTCTTTGAGAGTTCTGTTCCATCTTTCTCGCAACTCCATTCTTTGTGGAGTCCTTGTGCAGATAGTTCATGACCAATACCATTTTCAATACAATCTTCGAGTTATTATTCCATTGACAAACTCGGTTCCTCTGTCTCGATCTTATTTTGATAATGGTTTGGCTCTTCTCATTTTGAATCCTCTTCATCATGTGGTAGTGGTAGTTTCAGAGTTTCTTTCTTCTTACACATGAATATTGTCCATGTATATCTTGAGTAGTCATCTACTACCACCAAGGTGTATTTCTTTCCACTTATGCTAGTTGGTTACATGGGCCAAATAGATCCATATGTAGCGGATGCAATACTCTTGTTGAAGATGGACATATCTTTTCTTTGAATGAAGATTTGATTTGTTTTCCTTTTGACATGCATGACATATACTTTCCTTCTTGTATATCGAGTCCGGAAGTCCTTCCACAAGATTACTTCTTGCAAGCTTATTAATCGTTTTGAAATTGGGTGACTCGGCTTTTTGTGCCACGTACCAACTTGATTCATTGTGCTCTTTGCTAATAGACAGGTGTTGTGTGTAGCGGTTGACCAATCTACTACATACATGTTCTTTTTCGCATCCCCGCAACACAACTTCATTCAATTCAAAAGATCCTTGATTTGGCATATACCCATGTTGAATCCAACATTATAGCCCTTGTCACGAGTTGATCGATGCTTAGCAAGTTGAAGTTGAGTCCTTCAACATATGCAACATCCGTGATTTCTAAATCATTTCTCTTGATGGATCCAATGCCTCTTATTTCACCAGGAGCTTCATTTCCTCCAAATATGACTTTTGCTCCTTTTACTTCCTTGAATTTTGATAAATTTTTCTTGTTTCTGTCATATGTCCGGGAATACCACTATCCATATACCAGGTTCCTTGGCACTCGATTGTTCCTTGAACCGCAATCAAGGAAATTAAGTTTTAGGTACCCATACTTGTCTGGGTCCTGAGGGGTTAGAATTGTAAGATGATCCAACCAACTTATAGCCAAATGATTTGACTCTAAGGGGTTGCCATCTATCAGTGCCATAATCATAATTAATCTTGGCAAATTGCTTGTGGATTTTAGGTTCATACAGCTGTCTCTTTTGTCTGTATGCATGTGTGTAAGTTTTAGCAACCGCCTTCTTTGGGTAATTGTGGTGTCTCTGAGTGTAGCGCCTAGGTGCATATGTGTGCTGATGAAAGCTCTTATACTTTTGGAATGGCCTTTGTTGAGTTCTAGGCCTTTGCCATTTGGGCTTATATTCCATAAGTCTATGCTGATAGTTCACATTATTCCAATCAGCTTGGCTTGGATATTTTCTACCATTCCCATCATATGTATTTCTTTTATAGATTTTCTAGGGTTTTTGGTAGCTCTGCTTCTTCTTTACTGAGTATTTTTGTTTGGAGTTTCTTTGAGGCACTGGGTGAATCTCTTCTCGCTTGTCCTTTCAAAGCCGCACTCAATGGTTGTTTTCCTTTTCCTTTATAACCAAGGCCATTTTGCTTGTAATTGTGCTTTGAAGTGAATGTGTGTGCAACATTTAGAGTTTTGGATTTTTTAGACTCTTCATTGCTTGAAGATCCTTTTTCCAAAATTACTCCCGAAGTTTGACATATCACGAGGAGTTGAATCCTAAGCCTGTCTTGTCTCCACATTCTCTTTGACTCATAATAAGATCATCTAATGATTTAGATGCCTTAGTGAATGAGGCAATAACATTTTTGAGGTCATTCTCCTCTTTTCTATGGCAACTATTTCGCCATTAACTTAGCATTTTCAAATTTTTAAACTTTCATTCTCATCGGCCTATTTGACTTAGAGTACTCGGCTCCTTAGTCACTTTGAGTTTTGGCTCTTGAGTAGGGTGTTTTCCTCATTTAATAGTGTGTGTGAGGATTTAATATGTTCAAAATCTTTCATCATTTTGCCTAATGAATCATAAAGATCAGTGGGTGATGAAGTGTGTGTGTCACTCACTATCACTAGAGTCCGAGTTTGATGAGTTAGAGTGTACCTCATCTTCTTGGTCGAGGTTGATCTTGTTCCTTGGCCATCAAACGATCAAGACTTCTTCTTCGAGTCACTTGAGTAGTCACTTCACCGCTCTTTGAATCGGTTGTCTCTCTTGACATGGGTTCTCGGTCTCGGTTCTGCAGACCATCATTGCCTTTTTCTTTTCTTGTCTTCTTTCTCTCAAGACCTTTCTTTCTTCTTCATTCCTGTATTTGTTGACTACAGGATATGGGCGATCAATGGCATAGTGACCTGGTTGTCTGATTCAAAGATAGATATTCAGCCTTTTGATCGGCTCTTTCCATTCTTGGATTGTCGCCCTTTGATATTGACTTTTTGATGATCTCGCTCTCTTGGTTGGCCTATCTTCCTTGACTTGGAGGGAGTTGAGTGTCTTCGGAAGATTCGCCCTTGCCTCTCTTGTTGTTCTTATTGAAGAACTTGTTGAACCTTTTAACCATCGGGGCTATTTCTTCCGGATCAATGACTTCTTTGACCTCGACTCTCTTCCCATCTTTAACAATTAGAGCAAATTTGTTTTGGGTCTGTTGTCTCTTCCTCGGTCTTTTCTTCTCGGCTCAAACTCGTAGGCTTTGAGGTCCGAGAATAGTTCATGGTTGGATGTCTTTGATAGGTCCATGGAATGTCTTAGTGCCATGACCTTCATTTCCCATTGTTTGGAAGACTTTTTAGGATCTTCATACACATTTCTTCGTGTATATTCCTTTCCAAGTGTAGATAGCTCGTTGGTGATTTTTGTGAACCGAGCATCCAGTTGATCCAGGTTTTCTCCCGAGATCATTTTGAAGTTCTCAAATTTCTCAGACGGCCATTTTGATAATTTGTTTTCTTTGATTTGCTCCGAGCCTTCACAAATCAATGTTAGCTTGTCCTGCATTTCTTTAGCCGTTTTGCATGATTTGACTTTATTGAACATGGCTTTGTCCAAGGTTTTGTAAAGGATGTCCTTGGCTACATTGTCCAGGTTGTATCTTTTCTCGTCATCATTTGTCCATTCGGTTCTTGGTTTTTCAACCATGGTAGTGGGAGCAACATCCTCCTCACCTTCACCGCAGCTCTCTTCTTACAGTTTGTGTTCACCTTTAAGATTTGCAGTGGCCCATCCTCTATCACTATCCACATTTCATCATGTAATGCTTTGATAGATGAGCCTCGCATACGAATTTTCCAATCATCAAATTCTTCAATAGTGAACATAGGGATGCGTGTCAAATTTGCTTCCATGATAATAACTTTTAATGATAAAAAGATTTTTGAAAGTTTAAGTACTAAAGCGGACTTTGAAAAGTTTGGAGATCTAGTTCAAGAACGATGCGGAGGGTTCAATGAACCAACCGCTCGATACCACTTGTAGGTCCCAAGGGGTGTAAGTGTAAGGTTTAGAAGGGGGGTTGAATAAACCTTACCAAATTTTTGATTTAGTCCTTTTTAAAAATTGAGTTGATACTACACAATTTTGTGTCCTTGGTGGATGACCAATTTAGTTGATCGAGAGTTAGTCTTTCAACAACTGAAAGTGTTGATGGAATAACTCATTTGTTAAGTTTAAATTAACCTAGTTTGTGGTTTGTTTTATTGGAAGACTTAACACCCTTAAGTTTGGTTAAGTAGAGATTTAGAGCTTGATTTAGTACTTAGAGATTATCTAATGGATAGCAAATATGTCGTAAATAAAAGAAATGATGCAAGAATTAAAGTCTTTGAAATATAAATGACACAATAAGATTTTTATAGAGGTTCGAAGATGGGGTAATTCTTCTACTCCTCTCTCTCAAACTCCGGGAGGAATCCACTAGGTATTGATCAAGATACAAAGTGGTGGTAATACCAGGATACAAGTCTTGATCACTGGTGACTTGATCCTTTGGGACTCGATCCTGAGACGCCTTGATCACTCACCGGGCTTCTCGACGACTCGGCTTCTTCACAGGCAAAGTGCTTTGCTACTCTGACTCACTTGCTTAAGCTCTTTGGATTTGATCACGAAGCCCTCCAAAAGCTCAAGACTTGGTTCGACCTTGAACCTTCCTACAATCCTTCGTGGAATGTAGACCCCTTGATTTTTCAAGTATTTTCCTCTTCAACTGATTGAAGTTATCTTTCCTTCACGGTGAGTGTTGGATCGATGTTCTTCATAGTGTAGGCTTGAGGATTGAGAATATTTTAGGTTTCTGATTCTAATAATTGCTTGAACGTTTTTGGTTTGGGTCCGTAACCTTTCTCTAGTCATTTCTCGGCCTTTTATAGTGATCTTTCAAAAATTTGCCCGTTGAAGAGATAGGCTTATTTTTGAAAGTCACTTGCGATCATTGGCTTGTCTTGTTGCGATCCTTGGAATTGCCATTTCCTCGTATGAATTGTTCTTCACCTTTTCGAGTTCGACACGGTGTAGTGCTTCCCATTGGTTTATTTCTTTTGCACGCTTCTAGGATGAGAACTTGAGAAAGGTAGTATGGAGATATTACTTGTTTAGGTAATTCTCTTGATTTACGCGGCAACGGATCTTTTGATTATCTCGACTTGATTGCATTTCCTTGCTTTCCCAGGTGACTTAGAGTCGACTTCCAATCATTGGATGACTTCTTGTCACTTCAACTTGAGACTTGGCTTTTCTTAAGTTGACTTGACCGATACTCCACTCACCGCTTCTTCTTGATGAGTTCCGTCTACTCTTCTTCGCCATACTCGGATGTCTTGCAAAATGAGTCTTCCTTCTAGTCTCCAGTTGTCCTCTTGCATGTTTGGGCGTAGGGCCGACTTATCTCACTTGACCATTCTATTTATTACAATGCATTTTACAACAAAAAATTGGGGTGCCAACTTCCTATTCTAAGTTTTACATGGCATTCATCAAAATCTAAACAATAAATTTCCCAACACCATCTAAAAAGCAATAATAATCATAACTTGCTAGAAGATCCAACATCATATCTATAAAAGGGAGGGGAAAATGATCTTTTCGAGTGGCATCATTATGTTTTTTATAATCAATGCATATTCGCCACCCGGTAACAATTCTAGTAGCAATCAGTTCCTCATTCTCATTTTTCACGACTGTTACCCCCTCTTTTTTCGGCACCACTTGTACCGGACTTACCCATGAATTATCAGATAAAGCATAAATGATCCCAGCATCTAACCATTTCAACACTTCCTTCCTAACCACATCTTGCATGATAGGGTTTTGCCGTCTTTGGTTTTGCACTGATGGTTTATAAACATCTTCCATCCGAATTTTATGCATTACAATGGATGGACTTATGCCTTTTAAATCAGTTATAGACCATCCGAGTGCCGACTCATGTTTTCGTAAAACCCTTAACAATTTATCAAGTTGAGTAGGAGTGAGAAGAGATGAAACGATTACCGGATTTGCATTATTCGCCCCAACAAATGCATATTTGAGGTGCTCGGGCAATTGCTTGAGTTTTGGAGTCGATGTTGTTGCCTCAGGGTCACGCACAGGTTGCCCGTGCTCCGGTACATGGGTCGTGCGTGATCCCCTGTCTTCGTATTTCCCTTTGGTATCAAGAACGGGTTGCCCGTGCTCCGGCACACGGCCCGTGCGCTCTTCAGGGTTCCCAACTGTCGCTTTAGCATCACGCATGGGTTGCCCATGCATGGACGCACGGGTCGTGCATTGCTGTAGGCTCAACTCCCTTATTTCCAACTTCGCGTTCTCGCCTCTTGCGCTCCTAGGTAGTTCCTGCATATGATCTAAGGCACAAACATAGTCGTACAAATCTTGGTTATCAAAATTAAGCACAATACTCGACATCGAGCATGAGTGGTTTAGACCAAATTCCAAATCATCCGTAGACAATGTATGATCAACATAATCCTCAATGAATGAACTAACTATATCCAAAAAATTACAATTCTCCACCGTATCATGAAATTTCATTGCCTCATATATAGAAAATAGAACGTGCTCATCATTAACACGTAAAGTGAGCTCTCCTTTTTGTACATCTATTAATGCTTTACCGGTAGCAAGGAAAGGACGTCCAAGTATCAGTGGAATGTCACGATCTTCTTCCATATCAAGAACCAAGAAATCCACAGGGAATACAAATTTATCAACTTTTACCAGCATGTCTTCTATAATTCCCTTTGGATATGTAAGTGACCGGTCCGCAAGTTGCAATGTCATTGTGGTTGGCTTCACTTCGCCTAGTCCAAGCTTCCTGGAAATGGACAAAGGTATCAAATTAATACTTGCCCCTAAATCACATAACGCTTTATTAAAGAAGTTACAACCAATGGCATAGGGATAGTGAAACTCCCCAGATCTTTCAGTTTTTGTGGCAGTTTCCTTTGAATGATCGCACTACATTCTTCCATCAAATTCACCGTTTCAAAGCTTGTCATCGCACTACATAACATCATTAAGAAATTTCGCGTAATTTGGCATTTCCTCTAGTGCATCTGCAAAAGGAATGTTAATGTGCAAATTTCTTAAATATATCGAGGAATTTTGCAAATTGATCAACAAGTTTTTTCTTTTGAAATCTTTGAGGAAAGGGAAGAGAGATAGGCAATTTAGATATATTAGAGTTAGATGACGATTTAAGCTTCTCAGCCCCTGTTTGTTCCTCCTCTTGTCTCTCTTTTTCCCCATCTACTTCAACACCCTCTTTCATCACCGATTCAACATCTCCCGACTTAGATGCTTCCTCTGAAATTTTTAGATCTCCAGATTTTTCTTTAGGCCCCTCATATTCCGTACCGCTACGTAATCGAATAGCCTGGCATTGCTCCTTAGGATTAACTTCCATGTTACTCGAAAATTGACCCTTTTGATGTTGCCCACCCACAATTGTAGCCAATTGGCCCACTTGAGTTTCAAGATTTTTTATCGAACTCGTCATTTCGGTCATTTGTAGCTCCACCTTATCCATCCTAGAATCTTGCCTAGCGAAGCGACTCCTCGTGTCACTCATGAATGCATTTGATTGATTTATGAACGAGGTGAGTGCATCTTCCAAAGATGATTTACCTTCCACTTTAGCACCCCCATTTGAAGCATTAAATCTCGGCAGTGGTTGCAACACATTCTTTGTGTTGGCATAAGAAAAATTCTCATGGTTTCGCAATCCCGGATGGTAATGTGTTGGGTTTGAATTTTTTCGGAAATTATTGAAATTCCGGTTATTCACATAATTGACCTCCTCCATCGGATATAGAAGAGCTTCACTACCCGTGCTCGTGCTTGCTTCTGGCCCTTTCACTAAAACACTCAAATGGTTTGTCAAAGCCGCCACTTGTGCAGTCAATGCTTTAATCGGGTCTGAATTCGAGATTTCGGCTACTCGTTGTACATTGGGATCTTTCAGACGGCCACTAGTAACTATTCATAGCCATTTCTTCAAGAAGATTCAAGGCGTCTTGTGGAAACCTTGCCAACAATGCTCCTGCAGTTGCGGCATCAACAAGGGCTCTCGTTTGCCCCATTAAACCATTGTAGAAGAAACATAACTGTTGATCCTCTGGAAAGCCGTGTTGTGGACATCTTCTTAACAAATCCCGAAATCTTTCCCAAGCCTCATATAAATGCTCGGAGTCAAACTGTCGGAATTGAGTGATCTCACTTTTAAGCTACAAAGTTTTGCTCGGTGGAAAGAATTTAAACAAAAAAAATTGGCTCAGATCGTCCCATGTGCTTACACTTCCTTGCGTCAAAGTACCCAACCAATTCATCGCCTTATCCCTCAAAGAGAACGGGAATAGGCACAATCTTATGCCGACATCCGAGACTCCATTCATTTTTATCGTGTTGCATATTTGGATAAAATGTACAAGGTGAGAATTAGGATCTTCATTTGCGAAACCCCCAAATTGATTCTGTTATACCATATTTATCAATGCCGGTTTAAGCTCGAAGTTGTTGGCATTTATCGGAATATGAGCAATACCACCGTAATTATGATTCGTTTGTGGTCGAAAGTAATCACGGGTGGCTTGCTGTTGAACCGGTATCGATAACTCGTTGACTTCGTTGTTACCCGGTATCGGCAACTCATTGATCCTATTGATCCCATTGTTACCCCTGTGTTTTTCGTCCAAATCCCCCATTATCATATTTTATTGTCTTTCAGCCCGTCTAGTAGTAGCACTGATTCTCCTCGCGAAAGCCTCAACTTCCGGTATGAGCGGTATTAAGTCCCCTCGCCTAGAGCGCGTGTTCATGCACTACCTGGACCAAACTAAAAGAAACAAGTCAAATAATGTAGAATTAAAGTCAAACCAAAATAGAAAATAAAAATGTCTAAATTAAGAATAATTCTATCTACCGCAATATTAGCACCAAAAATTATATTAGTCCCTGGCAACGGCGCCAAAAACTTGTTCGCTTTTATTTTTAGCTCACCGCAAGTGTACGGTGTACGTTGTAGAAAAGGGTAGCAAGATCATATCCACGGAGACTAATAAATTAATATTCTAAGTATTAAACTAAGATAGTCTTATTTTTATTTAGACGGTCGTGAGATGATGGCTGTTGCGAGATTAAGACAATTAGAACTACTAAAAACACAAGATTAAGACAATGCAAATAGTAGGAGTATCAAGATGATGAATTGGATCCCCGGGTTAAGGTTTCGATTAATATCCCTCTTGTTGTCCGATTTAATCAAAGTCAAGTTATTGTCAATATTCCTATAAGACGATCACAAAGATATTTTATCCTCCCTCTCGAGATGCATATAAAACGTAGATTGAAATACTTATGCTAGCATCTTTACTCAACATGAAGTATTCAACTCCCGAAAGTTTAAAAGATCAAATGTCCTCACAAATATTTACAAACCTCTCGATTCATGCAAATATTTATGTCGAGTACTCAAGATCTAATATTGAAACTCATCTCTCGAATTATGAATCAATATATCAAACAAGTTAAATCATTGATCAAGTGATAAAACAAGAATAAGCTCAAAGTACTTAAATAGGCTTCAAAACAATAACTTCCACTAAGATTAAAACATTCAACAAGAGTTCATTAATCTACTTCCAAAATCCGGAAATCTAAAGAGTTTAGCTACACATGATTTCTAAACAACTCATAGACAAATTGTTCAAAGCCATGACAACTAAAAATGAAAGATTGAAACTACAAGAGAAGCAAGAAAAACTTAGGAAAATTGACAATCTCTCAATATATCTCCGTTCCTCAAGCTCCGATGCAACCCGATTGTCTCCTTGATGTCTTCTTCCAAGAATAGACTCTTGTCTTGTGTGCTAGATCCCAAGATGAAAAACAATTTACCCTGGTGTGCGCCCCAAAAAGTGCTTATATACCTTTTAGAAAGTCTAGGGCACATTGTTGTCATATCTTGAAGATAACATGTGAGGGACGCACGGGGCGTGCGTGGGCGCACGGGTTACCGTGCATCATCATGCCGTAAGCCAAACTGCTTTTCACCAACCAACCAGAGACGGGCCATGCGCCGGCCGACGGGTAACCGTGCGCGCATTGCCGTAGGAAACTTCCAATTCTTCAGTGGCGCACGGGTGGTGCGTGTACGCACGGGCTACCCGTGCGCATTGCTGTACCCTCAATAATTCCTTCCCAGGGGCGCACGGGTTGCGCTCAGACGTGCGCCCTACCCGTGTGTCCTCTATTTTGCCTCATTTGTGGTATTTCTTCTCCGCTATGCTCGTATTTGTCTCCAAATTACTTCAAATATCATTAAATTCCTACAAGACGAGCAAAGCATAATATCTTTCCCACAAAGAGTGAATACGAACCATTTCATATGAGTTTATGCATGTATAATCACCATTTATAGCCATAAATATGCCCCAAAATACATGCAAAACTCACACCTATCAATAGAAAAGTGATAGAAATTAAGGCGATTGGGAGTGCATAGTTGATTCGTATTAGAATAACTGTTTGAGAAAACTGATGTGCTTACCAATCTATACGCTTGAGTTGAGTCACTTTATCTATATTTCCCTACCTCAACCAAAGATCCTTCATTAAAACCATAAAAAAAGTCCTTTATGATTTGTGAATTGCATACAAACGATTGGCGGAGATGTGAGACAATTTGCAAGCATATGGTAATTCTTCAACATTGATATGACTTGAACGAATTGATTATTCTAGTGAGTAGTACACTTTATCCATGAGAGGCGTGATTTGAAGTGTTTTACTATGATTGTGATAGACTTGTGCCCGTGTTAGATATTTGAAACTTGGTTAGGTTGTGCTTGATGTCTAGTGATTAACGACATGATTTGTGATGCGGTGTTCTTGAGTTGCTCTTCTTTACCCCATTTGTGTTGTCTTGTTTATAAAGTGTTGACCGGGACTGTCAATAGTTTAAATTTAGGGGTTTGATTGGCATGTATTTTGCATGTATTTTGGGCTTAAATTTGGTTAGAATGTGTTGTTATACATGTCTTACATGAGTAAATAGAGCTTTATTCATGTTTTGTGGAAAAGGATTACGCTTTGCTCGTTTTGTAGGAATTTATGGATAATTTTAGCATTTTGGCAACAATTCAGAGCATTGCAATAAAGAACTGCCAATATTTGACGTGATAGATGAAGTTTGGAGTCAAATCGAGAAGATGTCAAACGAACTGGGCGGAAAAAAGGAAGAAAAGGGCTGAGTACAAGTTGATACAGGTGAGCACGGGCAGGGCGTGCTACCCTAGCACAGCCCGTACTCAACCTATAACTGAAGACTCAAGGTTCGACTACCAACACGGGTAGCCCGTGCCATATAGCATGACTCGTGCTCCCTTCAGAGGTTTGGACCATTCTTGCGGCACCCAGCACAAGCTGGGCGTGCCCTAGCACACGGCCCATGCACCTCTGTGGGAAAAACAGAGTTTGACTCATTGTGAACTAGGTTTCGACCCAAACGAAGTACAAATAGAGACGGGGCGGCCACAAACAAGAACACGCTGATTTTTGCCCTAGAAAGCAAAGAAAAGAGCAATTTTTCCACCAGAGAATTAGAAAGATTGATCAAGACCGCAACCACACCTTCGAGGATTGAAGATAGATCGAGAGATCGTCATCATTCCCGAGTTCACTCATTCCATAGTATCATTATTTTCAATTAGTTAGATATGAACATTAATAATTTGTCTATGGATTATTTCTTTTCTATGTCTGGCTAAACACTTTGTGATTCCCGGGTTTGGGAGTAAGTTAATAGATACTTTTATTTGATGATTCATTGCAATCAAAGTTAATGTTTTCCAACCTTATTCAAGTACTTTGCTTTAATTCTTGTTTTATCAAAAGGCCTTTGGTTTAACTTGTTTGATGTATTGATTCATAATTCTAACCGATGAGTTTCAATACTAGATCTATGAGTACTTGACATGAATATCTTGCAAGATTGAGAAGTCTGTGAATATTCTGAGGCTTTATAATCTTATGAACTTTTGGGAGTTGGATATCTCATGTTGAGTAGAGATGCTAGCATAGATATTCCAATCAATGCTTTTACATACATCTCGAGAGATAGGGTAAATTACTTTTATGATTGGTCTATAGGGAATAATACGTTTAACTTTGGCTTGATTAATTTGAGAATAAAAGGGGATATTAACTGAAACCATAACCCAGGAATCCATCCATTCATACTTGATCTTTTAATCCACTCTTTGCTTTGTTATTTTAGGATAATTTCTGCTTTAGTGTTAATAAAACTTGTCATGCCCCAAACGTGACGCGACAACGATCAATCACTTAAACAGAAATAAATCAACAGTCTAAACCCATGATACGAAACTTCAAGTGAAAAGAGTCTAATGCAGCGGAATAACTACAAGTACAACACGATTACAAGTACATCCCAACAACTAAATAGCTTACAGTCCAGAGCTAGAAAATAAAGTACCCATCATATCACAGCTTAAGTGTCAAAGGGTCCTACGCCCTTAAATTATAGTCCAGAATTTCAAAGGAAATAAAAGAGCCCAACAGCAGTAAAAATAAAAAAAAAATAGTCCAACAACATAGATAACAATAGGAAATAGTCCAATGGGCGGAGCTCGAGAATTCAATCCAAGGCAGGTTCAGCTTCTTCGACAAATTCCTCTTCTAAGGTTAGAAAACAAGAGGGGGTGAGACAGAAATCTCAGTGGATGGGTGATCGTGTGCAAGTGTGGCGATATATATAGTTAATGCAAGAAATTTAGTTGTATGAAAATGCGTGAGAGATGATGCATGATTTCACACACAGTCCACAAGCGTCGTGATAAATATATTTAAGTAATATACTTATACAGTTTAAGAAAACAGTTCGTGGTCACGCAGGCACTATGGTTCAAGCAGATAGGAGGATTGCGTACTGATGTGTAGCGCCAATCCCATGCAAGACAAATAGTGGTTGTGTACTGAAGTGTAGCGCCAACCCATGCATTACAAGTAGCGGTTGCGTACTGAAGTGTAGCGCCAACCAAACGTTCCGTTCAACTCCGGAATCGTGTGGATCAGACAGCGATTCCTTCGTTCTTCCTTGTACTCCCCGTTCATGATGGTCCAAGACCTGTCATCTTATCGCTCCATAGGCAAAGACAAAATCCACGTTGGAGCTAGCAAGGCTCGGATTCGTCATAATTATGATTATACCTCAAGTACTACGACCCGGCTTCCCTTGGCCAAACTCCGTCCCTTAGTTGCGGGATTAGGACGATGGGGCCGGAAGAGTGGAATAGCAGCCGAGCTGCCGGTTCCATCCCCGACGTATCCATTCCGACGTGAGCTCGACACACCAAGTTGACTCAGGCAGTAAATTAAATACACATTCGGGTAGTCAACCAGGCAGTCGAGTATATTGATTCGGGAAGCAGTTCATGAAAAGTTTCGAAAATTTGCGTAAGGTAATTATGGCGTTGGTGGAGTTATTTGGATGAAGATGATTATCGGGAGGATAAGCAATCTTCAATATCTTGAAATATTAGGTGGAACATAAGTCCCGTTATAGATTCAAATCGCAAAGCGAGAAAGTCGCCCCGCGATCGGGTAATAATCGGTCAAGACGGTCCGATAAGTCAAGGGGTTTTTGAGAAAATAAAATATTTTAATTAAGAATTGAAGTCAGAGGGTCCAGGGCTGTTTTAGTAAAAGAAAAATAATTTGAGTTAGGTCCTTGATAAAAAGAAATTTTACAATTTAGCCCCGTATTGTAAAAATAATACTTTTGGGGTTAAAACTTGAATAAATAAATATCCTGACCTTGAACAATTATGAGGTCAATTCCTAAATTCTCCAAATTGTTCAGAGATTCAGGTTTTTGAAGTTTTGAGGTCGAGTTTTTATAAAATTCTCATATTGGCCCCAAATTTTTTAAAATTGCCATTTCGGGCTCTAAGTTTAAAATAATTGGAATTCACAAACCGGAATGACTTTTATTGTGATTCCAGTTGAAAAATGTTACTATGGTTAGTGGGATATTGGGATAAAAGCAGTTTTAAAAAAAATAAGTTTAGGTCCTTTAACGTTTGAAAATTTTATTTTTGTCCCATTTTGAAATAATTGCCTTTAAGGCTTTTAGGGGTCCAATTGTTATGAAATTTAAACCTTGGTTCCAAAGTATAATTAAGTTATAGTTAAATTATATTTACAGGTGCATGGGCTGCATAAGTCCTGGAAATTTCATTTGGGTCCTCAAGTTTAATCTTTTACACTTTAGTCCCTCAACTTTTATAAAATTACTTTCCAAGCTCTAAACACTTGGATTTTTGGAATACACTTAAAATACGTTATTTCCAGTCCCTTAAGAGTTAAAATTTCAAATTTTAAAATTAGGGTCTGGTACAGTTTCAAAATTTGCAAAATAGCCCTTAAACTTCAAAAAAATTTTAGTCTAGTCCTTGGGCTTTTAAGGGTTGATTTTATTTATCTAAAAACTCTTAAAACTTTATTAAAATGTCCAAACACAAATTTTGAACCTGAGTTCAGTCCCAAAATCAAAAATTACAGAGGGGTCCCTTAAGTTTTACTTTCTTGCAATTAAGTCCACCAACTTTCTATTTTTGCATTTTAAGTCCAAAGATTGAAATTTAATCAATTATGCTGGACTTTTCCAGGTTATAAGTCATACAAAACATAGATCTCAAGAGTCATGCACATACATGACCATCTCATACAAGAATTCATCAAATATAACAATAAAGTGTACATGTATGCCCTAATTTTCGATAAATCGCATTTTTGAGCAACACTTGAGAAATTTTTCAACTTGATACAAGAAAATAGCATGCAATACATAATATATATATCTCAAGTGCTCAATAACAAAATACTACATGCATTTTAATTAAAATACCTAAAAGTTGAAAGAATTTTTCCACCCACCTTAAATATTGATTTATTGGTGAAAAATGAAATAAATCACTCTTGATGAAGAAGTGACTTAGGTAAGCCCCTAAGTCAAGGAATACCAAAAAAATGTAGGAGTTAGGAAATGAGGTTAAAATTTAAGAAGAAAGAAGAAGAGGTGAAGAAAATTGGAAATACTGCACTTACCTTGTGTAGTGAGTAAAGTGTGACTAGTAATGGCTTCAAAGTGTAAGATTTTGGTCACCCATAATGTTAACCTCCAAGGTCAGCCCCTAAAACTTCAAAAATGAAAATGGAGTGTCAAAATTTGGAAAATAGAAAGAACAGAAGAAAATGTACCAAAAATTCCATTTCTTACCTTATAGTCCAACTTCTTCACAATTTTTCTTCAAGATGACAAGTCTCTTAATATCTTCAAAGGTCTTCTAGGTATACCTCAAAATCAAAAATCAAACTTAAATTAGAAGGTGAAAAAGGTGAGCTAGAAGGTATAAGAATAGATTGAAGAAGAAAATTTCTTACCTCTGGGTAGTATATTTCGAATTTTTTATGAAGGTGTGGAAGGAGTTTTCTTGAAACTTTGCTAAGTTTTTGAAGAAAGAAGAAGAAGAAATTATAGAGAGAAGTTGGAGAATTTTAGAAAGAATGGAGAGGATTTTTGCTTGAAGAGTTGAATGTGTTGGTGAATTGAAGATGGAATTTTTGCTCCAAAATGGCCTAATGGCCAATCACTATGCAAGAGAGGAGGGGACAAATTTTTGTTTTTGGTAAAAAAAAGAAAAATAACTTAGTGGGAATAATTGGGTGATTTAGGAATAAAAAAATTAACTAGAGTCCTTTTACTAGGGACATGAAGCCAAAAACTATGTTTAGGAAAATTATTATTTGTTGACCAAGATGTAGTGGAATATGTAGGGTAATTTAAATGTAGGCTTGAAAAATAAATTGAAAATTTTCCCAATTTTAATTAAATTTTTAAAATTAGAAAAATAAAATAACAAAATAAAATATTTGGTTTCTTTCTTTTATAAAATTGAAGAAAAATAAAATGTATAAATATTTATACTTAAATATTAAATTTTAAAATTAAAGATATGAAATAAGAAATATGTATTTTTTTTAAAAAAAAATTAATTGCAAGTTATTGGGGAAATGAATTATAGAATATAATGAAATATTTGGATAGGGATTGGAATATACTCCTAATTTATCGAGGGTCCAATATTTCTAAAGTCGTAGTCATTCGATCAAGTATTAATACTAGAGGAAAATCTAAAATTGTTAAGCTCGAAAATGAGGAAGACGTAATTGACGTTGGAAGAAATGATTAAATGTCGGGTCGTGTTTTATTAATAACGGTTCGTGTTACTAAACCAAATAAATAAATCACTGCATAACGTCGTATCTCACATCGTGAAAATTCGGGGCGTCACAAAACCAAACCATCCCAAATTCGATAGGCTAGATAAAAATAAGGATATTACAATCCAGTACTTAGTACATTAATTTATTAGTCCCTGTGGATTCGACCTTGCTAGCCATATTCTATAAACTGCACCGTACACTTGCGGTGAAGCTAAAAAATAAGGCGAACAAATTTTGTGAAGTTCGAAAAATTGAATGAAAACAAAAAGATTAATTCCTGAGGCATGCGTAGATTAGCACTGTTCTTAAGGATTTATTTCGATAATCCCCCAGCATTCAACAGGATTTAGAACGACAAAGATTAAATTTTGAAACCCAGCAAAAGAAGAAAACAGGGAAGGAGTATATATTTTTCTCTATATATATTCTAATCTTCAACAAAAGAGTTATTATTTATAGGCTTAAGCCCCAAATAACATATAAAGAATATGATCAGCTGAAAAATTGGATAAGACTAAAAACTGTTATTAGTCCAACCGATTTGTTACAAAACGTTAGGAAGATTGTTTTGAAATGTTTTGCACGTCTTTGTTAGTCCAATGAATAGGAACAACAGGATAAGGAAGAAGACATGGTAAATTAGGATAAGCCATGCTAGACTAAATAAAATTAAAAATAAATTTGTAGTGAGATAAAAAAAATCTTTTAAAACACCTATTTTATACAACAACGTTGAAGTCAAAAAATCAATAATATTGGCAATACACATATAAAAGGAAAAATAAGATTTTAAGTCTTTTGACTTCGACCCATTTGCGAATTAGTCCTCTAAATTATCATGGAAGAGTTTTAGTCCTTTAACTTTCAAATTTATAGATATTTAGTCCTCTAACTAAATAATTTTACTTTTGGTATTATAACCTCTGTTAGTTAAATACGTGACGAGAAAAGTTCGTTATTTAGTACGTACGAGTATATTATAAATATTTTCTGAAAATTACGGTGAAAAAATCGGCAAAAAATACGAAAATATATATTATATGGATCCATAGATGTACGGTGTAATACGAATATAATATAATTGTTCGGGACTAATAATACGACTTATTCTAACATTATATTTACATAGATTGTAATTCATACTTATGTTTAGATTATATTACAATTAATTTTAGGTACTTTATTAATTTACTTTAAATTATAACACAAATTGAAAATAATTATTTAATAATAGTTAGTGAGTTTTTAAGTGAATTGTATTTATAATTAGATTACATAAAATTTAATATATAGTTTTTTATTATATTAAATTATAACTTAACATAAATACAAGATCATTAGTTAATAGTAATTACTATATTTATATTATTAATATTCTTATTTATTATTTGATAATATTGTGATTATACTTATAAATGATTTTTTTAATGATTTTTTGATTTATTTGAATATTATAAAAATATTAAAATGAAGTTTTATTTTCCAAGTATTATACAGATAACTATAATACGAGTATTAAACGTTTTCTTTGAACAGTATGGAATATTTAACGCCGCTTCATAATGTGTATGGTAAACGGAAGTATTTTTCCATTATTCATACGTACAGATACTATGGGTATAATTCGCGTATTAACTAATAGAGATTATAACTTGGCAATTTCCAGCAATTTAGTCCTATATAAATAATCTCTAAATTTTATCTTAGACTTTTAAATGAAAATAGTCTATTGCGACCATATCAGACCCAACATGCTCCCGTACGGAAATTAAACAATCCCTTAATGAATTTTATATGTCTTTTGACCGAACCGCATCAGATGTGATGGTTTGCAACGCACCAGTCGAAGTTGTGTTGTGACTAGGATTCATCAATGGTTTTGATGTGCTATTTCATAGTGATTTATCAAATCCGTTTGTAACATCTGATTACCCAAATATAGTGTTGTAAAAATCGGCTTAGGCGGCCGCCTTGGCGCCGACTAGGCGCTAGGCGCCCCTAGGTCAATCCGCCATTTTCCCAAAATCGGCAAAAAAAATCGGTCTAGGGAAAAATTGGCCTAGGCGCCCGCCTAGGCGGCCAAAACTATCAGCTAAAATCGGGAAACAATCGGCCTAGGCAGTCTAGTCGGAATAAATCGGCCAAAAATAGGCCAAAATTCAAAAAAATGAAAGAAAAGAAGAAAAACTTAATATTTCTTGGCGCCCGCCTAGGCAGCCTAGGCGTTAGGCGCCCAGCTGCCGCCCGACTAGCGTCTAGCGACTTCTGCAACCTTGCTTAAATATAGATTAGATTATAGAACTTTTTACTTTCACAATGTTGCAAAGTTTTCCTTCTTAGTCCTATGATTGCTTGTTTGACATATCAGTTATCCTGATATTCATACATCGTCAAGACTTGATGTTGCCTCCCGTAATGAATACATCTTGGACACATGTCAAAATCAATTCCTTAAAGATAAATCTCATCACCAAAGGTTAATTATAAAAATATAATAAATAATTCTTAAAAATTCTTAAGAAACCTAGACTCTGGTACCATTTTTAAGCACTAGATAAATAGATTTGGAAATTTGAGATAACGAAAAGTCCCTTTTAAACTTAAAGAGCCAAAAAACAAAATATCTACAAGACTAAATGTAAACTAAAAATATAACTTACAAGACCAAAAAACTATAGATGAAAACATATAGGAATAAATATCTAATTCCGTACAAATTTCTAGAACTGAACCCCAAACTTGCCAAGATAAAGGACAGAATATCAAAATAGACCAACTTACAGGATGAAATTTCTCATTTTCCCCACATATAAAATACACATAAAATGTGGGGTAAATAGAGCGGACCCATTATTTCGGGCCTATTAGGCCGGCCAAATAGATTCAGTTCATTTCGAACCTCTGAAAATAAAGCCCCGTCTGACCCTATTTATCAGAGAGATCGGGCCAACCCAACTGACCGGGCCCATTTCACAACTTTATTAACGTGCTCATGCAGTTAGTGTGAATGTTCATTTTCAAATATAAAAATATCTCCCAACAAAGAGAGAGAATTTTACAAACATTACCATAGTCAAAATTACAACCAGGTACAAATCTGAAATCAGAAAGAAGTTGATAAAAATATTTAATATTTTATATAATATTTTTGTAGGATAATTATAAAAATACCCCTGAGATTTGGGCTAATTACAAAAAAATCCAGAGATGTTTTAAAATTACAAAAAATCCCATCAGGTTTGATTATGTATTAAATTTAAAGAGGTAACTATAGTATTTTTATAAATACCAGGGGGGTTTTGATATTTTTTTTTTCGCTTATGAATGGTGAAAATGTAATACATAATCAAACCTCAAGGTTTTTTTTATAATTTGAAAAAATCCATGGGTTTTCATTTAACTATCCCAAACCTCAGGGGTAATTTTGTAATTATCTCTATTTTTTATAAGAAAATATAGAAAATAAAAAAAAGAATTCTATATAAAAATTTTGATTTAACTATTGAATATTGATAGAAATTGACTATGATTTATTAAAATATTAAATATAACTTATATTTAAATTATAAATATTTTTTTTATAACACTACTTTTCGAAAATATAGATTATATCCAACATTTTTAGTCATTTATAGAAAGATAATTTTATTAAAAATAAAATTTGAGTCATTCTTGATGATTGGGAATAGCTAAACCATGAGGGATAGGAGGAATGGTCATTCCCTTACTTTTGGGAATATGGATTCCCATGGGAATGAGTATTCCCATTACTAAAGCAAACCAAACATGTGAATGGGAATGAAACAAGGAATGTTCATTCCATTCCTACTCCATTCCCACATACCAATCATGCCGTTACTGTTTAAAAAGACAATATATATATAAGAGAAATAAACTCGAGTAAAAAGAAGCTTGCAAAATAAATTTAATGAAGCCTTTCTGTTCCAACCGGAAACTCAAACATTAAGGCCTTGTTTGTTTATGTTTCCAAGGCCACATTTCCAATTTCCAACTATTCATAGAAATGGAATCATGTTTGTTTCTAAAATTTCCAATGGAAATCATTATTTCCACTTTCCACTTTTCACATAAAATATCATCTCAAACCTATAATTTCAATTCTCAACCCTATACACACCCTACATCACTTATCAATCACTATTCTTATTTTTTAACCCAATTATATACGTGGGACCATCCATTACCAACTTTATATACTTAAAATACTACTATATATATCTAATGGGACCCACTAGCCTACAATCTTACAAATATAATATTATATATTCAATTAAAATATTCAACCACTATCAATTTTTCAAATTATTATATACATAAAATACTATTTCAAAACTACTTAACCAAACATAATCTCATTTCCAAACCTACATAAAACTCATTCTTATTCACTCATCCAAACATAATTCCAGTTTTCACACGAAAACCAATAAATTCTGAAAATTCATTTCCCAACACTAGAAACTAGAAATGGTCCATGGAAACATAACCATACAAGGCCTAATATTTCCAAGTACAGAGAAATAATGTATCAATGAGCCCTTTCAGAAAAAAAAAATGTATCAATGAGCAAATAAATAAATAGCTCTCCTATTGCACTTTCAAATATTTATTTTTTTATTCTCTCTTTTTCTAAAATTAAAATAAGAAGGCTCCTTTTCTTTTTTTTTTTTGAGGCGAAAGGCTGTGCCTCAAAAATACGATACGGTATCACCTAGAGTACTAAGATATATTGTGCTTGTCTGGAAGAACTTTTGATATGGATTCTGGATCTAAAAGTCTATTTCAATAATAATTAATGTTTGGTAATTAATTTAGAATGGATTTTTGGATAAATCAATTCCCCCAAAAGTCCATTGTATAAAAGTGAGAATTGGAGGCTCTTCGAAATGTCCATTCTAGAAAAGTAATTTTTCTAAATGAGCTTTTCCATAAGTACTCCCAAACATGGCGGAGGGAGGGAGGACCAATCTGGGCCCCGACCCCCCTCTCTCCATTTTTTTTAAAAAAAATTATATAAAGTATATTTTATATGATTTTTTTATCCGATTCATTCAACTTTTATGTACCGGCCCCCAGTCCAAAAAATTTCTTGGCTTCGCCCTTGATCTCAAACATGCATAAACGACCAATTATCATGAACAATTATTGAACAATATTTGAATACACATAAACAACACTCGTCATGACTCCAAATAGACTTGATAATATCAACACAAAAGATCTGATCATGCCTATTTATTTGAACTACATCACGTGTTTCACTACACGAAAAAATCAGTTTACCTACAAAAAAATTTGTACATAAATATTAGATAACTGTAAGGTATAGGTAAAATCATCACAGGTAAATATTTACTACAAGATCTAAAACTGTTGGTAACTACCTACTGTATTTTTATCGGTAAATTTTAAAATTGTTTGTGATATGTTAGTATAATTTCTGGAATAATAATATTTTTTATTTTGTAGGTAATTGTCAAATTTAGTAACAAAATCATTTATGTCGATAAATTTTGTTGATAAACTGAAATTTTCTTGTAGTATTTATAATTACTTTGTGTGATCTAGCTCAATCCATTATTTAGTCAAGTTAAAAAAAATGCACTTTTAAAATATTTGATCCCTCATATTTCTATTAGGATTGTCATTGAAGTCTTATAAGTCCAATGTATAGTGGTCTAAGATTTAAATCTCGTTCATTTAGGGCGTCTCCAATGCCATTCCTCTAAAAACCTCTAAAAACCTACTTTTTTTGTGGGGCCCATGATGCCACATCATAAAAACCTCAAAAAGAAAAAACCTCATATTTCTCTCCACAATCCAAAAACCTCTAAATAGTTTTTTTGTGGACCCTACATTCCTAACCATAAAATCACATATCTTTTATTATATTTACATTATATAAAATGTATTATTACATTTATATAAAAATATATATCATTTATATTTTTACTTTATGAATAAAATATATGTTATACATATATTATTGGGTTATTGATTTTTTGCAACCTGTACTATAGGGTTATTGCGGTTTTAGTCCTGTACTATTGTTTTTGTGAAAATAGTACCTAAACTAAACGAATTTGTTGAAATGCAACCTAATACACACCGGCGATGGAATATTCCACCGGGATTCCATCACGTGACACGCACGCCCCTTTATTTTGTGAAAATAGTACCTAAACTAAACGAATTTGTGGAAGTGCAACTTAATACACACAGGCGATGGAATATTCCACCGGAATTCTATCACGTGACATGCACGCCCCTTTTTTAAGGGTATTTTTGTCAGTTTAGGTTGTTATTATTTATAAATGGACAAATATACCCTGTCATACCAACTAGGATTATGGTCAGGAAAAATGAAATTCTAGCACCAGAAATAAGCCAAAAAATCTACCACCACTGCCAAATGACAACCGACAAATGAGAAAATTTTCCAAACTCAAGAAAGCAAATTTTTTTTGAACCAATTGCAGATAAATAATAACTGGAAATTTACACACAATTTATTAGAATACAGTCCAATGGCTCCAATCAAGCAAATATTCAAGATTGTGGCAACTGAGACTATCTACTGAAAATTATTGTGACTACATTTAAAAATATAAAACTTTCCTCGAAACGACATCCCAACAAAGCACTCTCACCACCATTTTCGGAAGAAATCTCTCCCAATTCACAACAGACGAAGTATCCGCCGCCGCTACCTCCACCTCCGCCGGCTGAAATCTTTTGCTTCTTGCTCTGTTTTTCAGCTATCTCTGTTTCTGAAAATGGAGAATTTTGAGATATTCGAATTAGGGTTTGTATTGTGGAAGAGAATTTTGATTGCAATTTTTTTCACAAGTTAGAGATTTTTCGGAGGTTAATGATTTGTTTAGTTTAGGGTTCACAACTTGCAATTTGGGAACGCTAAGCCCCTATTTGGGTGGAGATTAATGACAACCTAAACTGACGAAAATACCCTTAAAAAAAGGGACGTGCGTGTCACGTGATGGAATCCCGGTGGAATATTCCATCGCCGGTGTGTATTAGGTTGCATTTCAACAAATTCGTTTAGTTTATGTACTATTTTCACAAAACAAAAGGGGCCTGCGTGTCACGTGATGGAATCCCGGTGGAATATTCCATCGTCGGTGTGTATTAGGTTGCATTTCAACAAATTCGTTTAGTTTAGGTACTATTTTCACAAAAAAAATAGTACAGGACTAAAACCGCAATAACCCTATAGTACAGGTTGCAAAAAATCAATAACCCTATATTATTTTATATAGCCAAACAATAGAAAAAATTTAGTTATAATTATTGCAGTAGTGCATCGTTAAACATTAAAATATTACAATTAATTCATAAAATTAATCTAAACAATAATCGCCTCCGTAGAGTGTCCAAATATGCTCAACTAAGTCGGCTCGAAGTTGGTGATGTATTTGACTATCGCGTAACACAGAACGTCTTCGAAGGTATTCTTGAAATTCTTGGGTGGAGCCCTGAAATATTTGTTCTGGAGGATCTCCTTCATTATCCACCCAGTTGTTTGATGTTTCCCCTTCATCCTCAATAATCATGTTGTGCAAAATAATGCATGTATGCATGATATCTTTTAAATTGTCCTTGTATCATAACCGTCATGGACCTCTGACCATTGCCTAACGAGATTGGAGTACTCCAAATGCTCGTTCAACATCCTTTCTTGCAGATTCTTGTCTTTGTTTGAAAATCTTTCTCTTAGGATCTTCCGGGCACGGAAAACTCTTGACAAAAGTTGCCCATTGTCGATAGATCCCATCAGTTAGATAGCACCTTTTTGTATATCGTGTTCCGTTTACTGTAAAATTGACGTCTGGTGCATTTCCTTGTAGAACGTCATTGAATAAAGGTGATTCATTAAGCACATTTATATCATTACGCGATCCTGCTACTTCAAAAAAGGCATGACATATCCATAAATCTGTAGATGCGACTGCTTCAAGCACAATTGTTGGGACTCCATGATCACCTCGAGTAAATTGGCCTTTCCAAGCCGTGGGATAATTTCTCCATTCCTAGTGCATACAATCAAGGCTACCCAACATTCCAGGAAACCCGTGCTTGCGGCCATGCATTTCAAGCAAACGTTGGATGTCAGCTTCATTGGGTCTTCTTAAGTATTGTGGCCCAAATACTTCAATAACACATTGACCTATGGCAATTGTCTCACCCATCCGTAGGTACTCATCGCAACTGTCGGCCGGGGATCCATATGCCAATTGACGGATAGCTGTTGTGCATTTTTGAAGGGGCGATAAACCTCGTCTTCCCACTGCATCGACTCTCCATTCAAAATATTCTGAGTAATTCTGCAAGGCATTGACTATGCGAAGGAATAACCCTTTTCGCATTCAAAATCGTCGTCGAAATACTTCATCAGGATATACTGGTTGCTCGGAGAAGTAATCATTGAAAAGACGATCATGTCCGGTTTCACGATCTTGATTTAAATACCTTCTTCTGTGAGTTCTATTGGAAGAATTCATAGCTCCTTGACGTCTACTTTCCTCGTGCTCAAGTAATTCCAACATCATTTGATCCAAGACATCATCAGAATCCACTAGAAAATCTCTCCATCGCTCAAATAGATTGGAAGGTCTAGAGTGATTCGGATCGTCAGACATTTGGGAATACAATGTGTGTAGAATAGATAATTATATCTTCTATACATGTATATATAAACTAGTTTGCAACGGCTAGTTTATAACGGCTAATTTGTAACGGCTAGTTTGTAACGACTAGTTTATAACGGATAGTTTGTAACGACTAGTTTGTAACGACCGATTATAATACCAATTATAATTTTCGTCAATATTTTGATAATTCAAAAAATTCATGAAAGACCTATTATAATTTTCATCCATATTGGATAAAATTTTGAATTATATGAACAAAGGAAATTAAGAAAAAGCAAGGTAATTGGATGTAGTTTGAACAATTTATATGCTTGAAAATTTGAGAGTAGTATGATGAATGAGAAAAAAAATTGTAACATATTTATAGGCAAAAAATTAAAAAACAATTTTATAAATATATATATATATATACACACATAAACTAGTTTAGTTGAGGTGAATACAAAATAAAAAACATAAATATCTATTAAAAAATTAATTAATCAAATTTTTTTTTATAGAATGGAGCGGTACCGTGAAATCGGTACCGCTTTTTGTGGGTTTAAAAAAAGCTAGGGGGTACAATGAGGGGAGATTTTTGGGTACATGGTTTTCAATTGAAAAACCCCATCTAAAAAGCTGCATTGTGGCTGCCCTTAGGTCATGACTAATGGAGCTCTTTTGGGGGTTGTGGAGAAAAAAAGTTGAATAAAAAACCTCGAACCAATGAGTTTGAGGTTTGAGGTTTTTGGGTAAGAGACATGGTTTTGTAGGTAAGGACCATGTTTTTTTCGAAATATTAAAAAACAATTGTTGGATGATTTTTTTGATAGATGTGATGTAAGTGTGGGGTCAATAAAAAGGTTTTTAGAGGTGAACTAGTTCAGTGGGGGAACTTGGAGAGGGGACACATGCACTCGTATAGGATCGAATTTGTTAGTCCAAGTGGCTACAATAATCTAGAGGGGAGGTGAATAGATTATCTCGATTTTTCAGATTTTGCTCTCTTTTTCGAAAAATCAAGCAAAGACGAAAACTTAAATGCGGAAAATAAACAACACACTTCGATTTAGAGAGGTTCAACCTACCTAAGGCCCAATCCTCTACCACCCCAGTATATCTAGGATGGATTTCAAAAAAAAAAGATTTTATTAATTACCAAAATTAATATAACACCTTTAGGATTACCACAACCCTTTTACAACACCTTGAGGATTACCACAACCCTCTTACAACACCTTCAAGGAGATTACCACAATCTTCCTTCACCACCTTTGAAGAGTACCACACTCTCCAAACACCTATCACTTAGATCACCCAAGTGTATTCTTACCACAAGAATACTCACAAGGATGTCTTGTGTTGAATGATGACCAAAATCAAGATTACAACTCAATAATGAATAATACAATATGAGTACAAGTGTAATCAAGAATTGAAAGCCTAGACATCAAATGTGTGCAAGTGAAAGTGCTTAGGCTAATACAACAAGATATATGAAAGTGTTTGCTTGTTTGCTCTTTGCTTGTGTAATATGTTGTATCTTGTTGTTTGAATGAAGCCTCTATTTATAGGAGAGGTCTTGGCTTTGATTTCCATACATAGGCTCCTTCTTGGGGAGTGATTTGCTGCAAAAGAAACCATTTAAAATCATCAATATAGCTGTTAGAAATCAATCCCACAAATTAGGGAAAAGTTGTCTCGAAAATGCAACGGATAGTTTCTCGATAAAAATGGGGTTCGACCGGTCGTGCGAGAGATAAGTTTGAAATAGGTTTTCTCGTGATTTTTACAGGGGGACCGGTCGGAGGGTTCGGACCGGCCGCCTTGATGTTGACGGTTGGGGTGTTCAAAAATGCGAAAAGAAGACAAAGATCTTCTTGGAGGGCGCCAGTGCACGGCCGCCGGGGGTCGACGGTCGCCCCTACCGGTCGGCCACACTGGTCGACCGGTTGCCCTCCTTAATTTTTTCTACGTCCCTTTTCTGTTTCGAAACTCAACTCAGGTATGGGTTGCCCTATAGGGCGACCGGTCGAGCCTGAAACAAATGTGTTGTTTAATTTTTTATCGGAAATAAACTCCAAGAAATACTCCAAAAAATAGTAAAAATATTTTAAATTGATCGGAATTATTTAGACAACATCTAGGGACATTGTTTTGGTTTAAAAACTCATTTGAACAAAATCATCAAAATCATGATAAAAACATTTATCTAACAAACTCTCCCTTTTTGATGATTACAAACCAAAACAATTTTCATGAGGACGATTTTGAAAACAAAATAATTTTCCGGTTTTACTAGTGAACTATCCTTTAAAAAATATTTTATAAAAAACTCCCCCTATCGATAAGCACATCAATAAGAAATATTGCATAAGCTAGAAGCATAAGCTATTTCAAGCTATTACAAGATACACATAAACATCATGAGCTAAGAAGCTCCCCCTGTCAAAATACTCATAATCTTTTGCAATTAAGTCCATAATACAAGTCATGGACTAAGTATACTTGGCTTTAAGAAGCCATAGCTTATAGCTTTTATATCGAGCTTTTATTAGCTTCTCTGAGCTAATGAGCCAATTTCCTGTTTCTCCCCCTTTGGAATCATCTAAAAGAATGTTAGGATGATAAAAACATCATACAAGTTTATCAAAGTGCGCCAAATATACGGTTTATCAACCATTGAACAAATTAGGCTTAGAATTCGAAGAAATGGGAGAAATGTATCATAAAAAATCCATGAGCTCGTTTTGTTTGCGAAGACATGATCTCAATAAATATTTAAGACTTTTGAAAGCAAGAGAATCATGTAGAAGTTGAAATTTTCATTGTGACATTTCATCGAACACTTTGTGGGCGTAAAAAATAAAAGAAGTTGTATAAAGGCCTTGTAAATGAATCAAGCCAAAAAATTTCATCATCAAATCATATCAAATACCATACAATACAACATAACAAATAAGCTCATCATGATCATATGAAATTTCATCAAGAAGTATACAAGAAAGCCACAAACTCAAGGGTTCAACCCAATTGAGCAAAGGAAGGAAAATTCTTACAATTTGATCGGTAAAGATGAGCAATGATGATGATAAACAAGCTATATAAAGTTCAAGATATGAATTGAATGCATGAAAATAAGTTTTGAGTGAAATTTGTGTGAATTTGACAAAGGGGACGAAAAATGGGAAAAATGGGTTAAAATGACTAAGGCAGGAGACAGAACGGTTTTAATCCGAAAAATTGCTAAGGGCGATCGGTTGTCGTTGAGGGTGACCGGTTGCCCTCAACCCAATCAGCCCACTTTCTTGCCAATTTTTTTTAAAATCTGAATTTTCAACCAAAAATCCGATTTTTCACCCCTAAGTTTTAAAAACATGCTAAATGCAAACGTAAACCTCATTCAATATGCATTATGCCTAACCGAGCTCGTATCGACGCAAAAGTCTCAGAAGATAGCGGTTTTGTAAAAATGTCCGCTAATTGATCTTGAGATGGTACAAAAGATATCTCAATTTTTCGTTTAGAAACACAATCTCTTAGAAAATGATGTCGAATCTCAATATGTTTAGTACGGTTATGATGAACCGGGTTTTGAGCAATATTTATAGCGGATATATTATCACAAAGGATAGGAACATTTTCAAAAGAACATTTGTAATCCGCTAAGGTTTGTTTCATCCAAAGAGGTTGAGTACAACAAAAAGCCGCGGAAATATATTCGGCTTCGGCCGTTAAAAGAGAAACACAGTTTTGCTTCTTTAAAAACCAAGAAACTAGGCAATCGCCTAAAAATTGACATGATCCGGAAGTACTTTTCCGATCATCAATATTTCCCGCATAATCCGAATCACTATAACCTTTAAGAGAAATTTTTTCATTCTTTGGATAGAATAAACCATATTGAATAGTGCCTTTCAAATATCTAAAAATCCTTTTAACGGCACTCATATGAGATTCTTTGGGATTGCTTTGAAAACGAGCACATAGGCATACGGCATGAAGAATGTCCGGTCTACTAGCGGTTAAATAAAGTAAACTACTAATCATACCTCAATACTTTGATTCATCCACGGACTTGCCTTTTTCATCTTTGTCAATTTTGACATTTGTTGCCATGGGAGTAGAGACGGTTCTTCCTTCTTCAATGCCGAACTTTTTCAAAAGTTCTTTTGTATACTTTGATTGCGAAATGTAGATACCTTCTTGGCATTTCTTAATTTGGAGTCCAAGAAAGAAGTTGAGCTCTCCCATCATACTCATCTCAAATTCACCTTGCATCAACTTAGAAAATTTCTTGCACAAAGAATCATTAGTAGCACCAAAGATAATATCATCAACATAAATTTGCACAAGTAAACAATCTTGCCCTTTTTCAAAAACAAAGAGAGTTGTATCAACTTTACCTCTTGTAAAACCATTTTGCAAAACAAAAGAGCTAAGTCTATCATACCATGCACGGGGTGCTTGCTTTAAACCATACAAGGCCTTTTTAAGTTTATAAACATCATTAGGCCTAGAAAAATTTTCAAACCCCGGAGGTTATTTTACATAAACTTCTTCTTGAATAAGACCGTTTAAGAAAGCGGATTTAACATCCATTTGGTAAAGTTTGAAATTTTTATAACAAGAATAGGCAAGTAAAATACGAATAGCTTCTAAACGTGCTACGAGTGCAAAAGTTTCATCATAATCAATACCTTCTTCTTGACAATACCCTTTAGCTACTAACCTTGCCTTGTTTCGAACTATGTTACCTTGATCATCAAGTTTGTTCCGGAATACCCATTTCGTACCAATAATAGTTTGAGATGGAGGACAAGGTACCAATTCCCATACATTATTTCTTTCAAATTGATTCAACTCATCTTGCATCTCCAATAACCAATCCTCATCCTCAATAGCCTCCTTAGCATTTTTAGGCTTTTTTTGAGAAATAAGAGCTTTCTCGGTAAATTTTCTCCGGGTCATCACTTTGTCAAGGGGATCACCAATAATAAGATCTTTTGGGTGATCTCCCTTAAATTTCAATGCAATGGGAAGATCCGAAGTGTCACCTCTATCTTCTTGAGGAACATTTGAAGTGGACGGTTGATCATTTGATGTAGAAGGTTGATCATTTTGAGCATCAATTTGAACAATGGGTTCAATAATATCCTCTTCATCACTTTCATCATTGGGTATTCTTTCAACACCCGAAGCTTCATTGAATTTAAATGGACGGATTCTTCTACAACTCCACTAGTCTTATTGTAAACCCGATATGCTTTGTTCTTTGTTGAATATCCCATAAATATCCCCTCATCGGCCTTAGGATCAAGTTTGTCCAATTCATCCTTAGTATTCAAAATGAAACACTTACATCCAAATATTTTGAAATAACTAATGTTTGGAGTTCTTCCTTTCCAAAGCTCATATGGAGTTTTATTCATTTTAGGACACATATAAACTCGATTAATAACATAGCAAGCGGTACTTACGGCTTCGGCTGAAATATATTTTGGAAGTGAAAATTCATTGAGCATGGACCGACTCATCTCTTGTAATGTCTGATTTTTCCTTTCAGCTACTCCATTTTGTTGAGGTGTCATTGGAGCCGAGAAATTATGAGCATATCCTTTGGTTTCACAAAAGACTCTAAAATCACCATCAAATTCTCCACCTCGATCACTTCGAATAGACTTAATAGTATCTTCCTTTTCATTCTCAATAAGTCTACATAACTTAACAAACTCATTAGCGGCATCGCTTTTATTGGTAAGAAAAAGAGCCCAAGTATATCTAGAAAAATCATCGACAATAACGAAAGTGTAATGTTTTCCACTTAGACTAGCCGTACCAATATCCCCATACAAATCAAGGTGAAGCAATTGTAGGGGTTTGGTTGTGGAAATTTTATTTTTGGGCTTAAAACTACTTTTAACTAATTTGTTCTTTTGACAAGTGTCACATAAGCCAAGATTTTCAAAATTCAATTTGGGTAGTCCTTTCACATGTTGGTTTTTGTAAATATTTTTCAAATTCTTGTATCCAACATGTCCAAGTCGCCTATGCTATAAACTAGTTAAATCATTATTGGCGACTAAACAAGAAACATTTTGACTAACCAAATCACTTGTACAAATTTTGTAAAGATTGCCTTTTCTATTTGCTTCACAAATAATTTTACCATTTTTAAGTATAAGGCATTTTTCTTTATTGAAAGAAATATCATAATTTGAATCACAAAGTTGGCTAACACTTATCAAATTAAACTTAAGCCCATCTACTAAAAGAACATTACTAAGAGAGAAAGAAAAAGTTACCAATTTCTCCATTTCCAAGAATTTTTCCTTTGCCATTGCCGAACATGACCATACCCTCTTCTTGGAGCTTGATGTTGGTAAAAAGTTCTATCCTCCCGGTCATATGGCGTGAACATCCGTTGTCCACTAGCCATTTTGAATCTTCCATTGTTGTTATAGCCCCTATTACCTACAAAAGAATTTCTTTTAGATACCCTATAATTTTGGGGTTCATGGGGGTTAGTCTTGAGACCTTTGGGTCTCCAAACATGACTAGAGTTATTTCTCAATTTGCAATTATTAGCATAATGTCCAATTTTGCCACAATAAAAACAAGTAGGAGTATTAGAGCTACTAGCACGTACAAAAGTCGGACCTTGGTTATTTTTCTTAAAAACACTTTGAAATGGTTTATAACCAAGTCCTAATTTGGAATGCTCACCTCTTTGTGCATCTAAAATTTTTGTAACTTTATCCGTGCTTATGTTAAAATGATGCACATCATTTTTCAAACATTCAAGATCTTTTGTGAGCGATTCATTTTCGGTTTCAAGAGAGTGAACTCTAGTAAGAGTAAGAGCATGAGCTTTGTCTAGTGATTCATAAGAAGTAAATAATTTTTCCTTTTCAATTTTAAGCTTTTTATGCTCCTTTTTCAAAGTCTTGTATTTAACAATTAAATTTTGAAACTCAATTTGCAATTCATCAAAATCACATTGCAAATCATCAACTATGGAGGAGGTAGAAGAAATAACTCGTTACTTTCATCGTCTATGGCCATAAGACCATGTTCGGTCTCTCCTTCCTCGTCGGTTGTTTCGAGTAGTTCATCCCACGTTCTGACCTCCGCATTTAGAGCCTTCTTTTTCGTAAAAGGCTTCTTTTTCTTTTGTTCCTCTTCATCGAGTTTTGGGCAATTGGCAATAAAGTGCCCGGGTTTTCTGCATTTAAAGCAAGCATTATCTCTCGGTTTTCTTGCTTTTTTTTATTTACAAATTTTGCAAATTTTCGAACAAGTGCGGCCGTCTCCTCCTCCTCATCATCATTATCATAGTATGCATTATTAGTAAAAGAAGCAAGACCTTTAGGAATAATTTGCATACCCGATTGATTTATGGGTGGTTTGGAATTTTTCCTCTCCTTGAGATAGACTTCATAGATGCGGAGGTTTCCGATGAGTTCATCAAATTTGAGTGTCTGAAGATTTTGTGCCTCCGTGATTGCCATCACTTTTTCGGACCATGAGCCGGGAAGAGCATTTAGTACCTTAGTCACCTTGTCTTCTTCGGAGATGACTTTACCAAGGGCCACAAGTAGATTGACAATGTTGTCAAGCCTTTCCACCATCTTAGAGATGCTTTCACCATCATGCATGTTAAAGTTTTCAAAGTCTTTAACAAGCATGGTCTTTCTCGCTTGCTTGACCTTCTTAGTTCCTTCATAAATTGTCTCCAATTTTTCACAAACTTCATGTGCCGACCTTATTCTTCTTATACGATTGTACTCGGTAGCGGTAAGAGAACAATGCAAAATATTTAAGGCCTTACCGTTTAGAGAGAAAACCTTTTTGTCATTTTCATCGAACTCCTTGAAAGGTTTCGGAACAGAGGTGTCATCCTCCAATTTCTTGGTTGGTTGATCAACTCCTTCAACAACCACATTCCAAATGTCGAACCCGCATCCTTGTAGGAAGCATTCCATGCGGTCTTTCCAAAATGCGTAGTTGTTGGCGTCGAATAGTGGTGGCTTATTGGTGGAGGCGCCGGTGGTGAGATAAGCTTCATTCGTAGCCATGGATCTTTTCTCTTTACTCGGAACGAGCTAGCCAAAGAGTTTGGCTTTGATATCACTTGTTAGTCCAAGTGGCCACAATAATCTAGAGCGGGGGTGAATAGATTATCTCGGTTTTTTAGATTTTGCTCTTTTTTTTGAAAAATAAAGCAAAGACGAAAACTTAAATGCGGAAAATAAACAACACACTTCGATTTAGAGAGGTTCAACCCACCTAGGGCCTAATCCTCTACCACCCCAGTATATCCGGGATGGATTTCAAAAAGAAAAAAATATTTTATTAATTACCAAAATTAATACAACACCTTGAGGATTACCACAACCCTCTTACAACACCTTGAGGATTACCACAATCCTCTTACAACACCTTCAAGGAGATTACCACAATCTTCCTTCACCACCTTTGAAGAGTACCACACACTCCAAACACCTATTACCTAGATCACCCAAGTGTATTCTTACCACAAGAATACTCACAAGGATGTCTTGTGTTGAATGATGACCAAAATCAAGATTACAACTTAATAATGAATAATACAATATGAGTACAAGTGTAATCAAGAATTGAAAGCCTAGACCTCAAATGTGTGCAAGTGGAAGTGCTTAGGCTAATACAACAAGATATATGAAAGTGTTTGTTTGTTTGCTCTTTGCTTGTGTAATGTGTTGTATCTTGTTGTTTGAATGAAGCCTCTGTTTATAGGAGAGGTCTTGGCTTTGATTTCCAGACATAGGCTCCTTCTTGGGGAGTGATTTGATTTTGCAAAAGAAACCATTTAAAATCATCAATATAGTTTGTTAGAAATCAATCCCACAAATTAGGAAAAATATATCCGAAAATGCAACGGATAGTTTGCTGATAAAACAGGGGGTTCGACCGGTCGCGCAGAGATAAGTTTGAAATAGATTTTCTGCGATTTTTACACAGGGGTACCGGTCGGAGGGGGGTTCGACCGGTCGCCATTGATGTTGACTGGTTTGGGGTGTTCAAAAATGCGAAACAGAGAAGACAGCATCTTCAGGAGGGCGCCCAGGTACCGGTCGCCCAGGGGTCGATCGGTCGCCCCTACCGGTCGACCACTTGGTCAACCAGTCGATCTCCTTAATTTCTTCTACGTCCCTTTTTCTGTTTCAAAACTCAACTCAGGTACGGGTTGCCCTATAGGGCGACCGGTCGAGCCTGAAACAAATGTGTTGTCCAATTTTTTATCGAAAATAAACTCCAAGAAATACTCCGAAAAATAGTAAAAACATTTTAAATCGATCAGAAGTATTTAGACAACATCTAGGGACATTGTTTTGGTTTAAAAACTCATTTGAACAAAATCATCAAAATCATGATAAAAATATTTATCTAACAGGATCTGGGTCATTCACCCTTACAACACATGTCTCAACCACTAGATCGAGCACAAAAATAAGGCTTTTTAGAGGTTTTTTGTTAGTGAAAAAAAAGTACGGCTTGTTATTTTTAACGTGGCAGGGATATGCCATCGTGTGATCCACAAAAATAGATGTTTGAACCTCTTCCCATTGGATAAGGATTGAACCTCTTCCCATTGGACATGTCCTTAGTAACTATTTTTTCTCATGAATCATTTTTCTGCGCAAGCCTCGCATCTATCTATTTCGAATAGATCATATAGTCGGGTTTTTTTTATTTAAAAGGTCAACATTTATAAAGTATCACAGTAAAATGAATATTAAGAAATAAATTAAATAAAAGCTTTTCGACTAAAATCTTGAGCGAAATAATTTTAATTTGGCCTTTTAAATATGACAGTAAATAACTTTAGGCCCAGAGCCATGTCAATTTTAGTTTAGTCCCAATCACTACTACAAAACAGGGTTTCTACATCAGGCCTTTACATCGGTTCACTAACGAACCGATGTAAAAAAAATCCGGTGGCAAAATTGTAAATATTTTGATATTACTACATCGGTTGTTGAGAAGAACCGATGTAGAAAAATGAGATTTTTTTTATCTGCATCGGTTGCTAAATAGAACCGATGTAGAATTAAAAGGATTTTTTTTATTTACATCGTTTGTTATAGAGCCGCTGTAGATATGCGGTTCTATTATATCTATAGCGTTTCTATAACAAATGATGTAGATAAATTTTTTATTTTTTAATTTTTTTTGAAACCAATTATTTTTTTTAGTTAAAACCTATTCACGTTTTGCCTTAGTTTTTTGCCTTAGCCTATCCCTTTTGTCAGCCCCTTTCAGTTTCCACCTGCGATATCTTCTTCTCTTCGAAACCACCTACGCCCTTGATATCTTCTTCTTCTTCTTCTTCTCTTTTTCTTCTTCTCTTTGACGTGTGAAGTCACCAACGCCACTAGCCCCCTTTTGCCAGCCCCCTTTCGGTTTCCACGTGAAACCCTAGCCTAAATCCCCTTTTGCCTTCCCACGCGAAACCCTAGCCCAGCCTTGTGCCGACGGAATGAAGAAGAGGTTTCCATATTAATGTCTGATTTGGCTTGCAAAACAGGGAAAATCAGAGGGTGGATCGAGCTTGGTGTTGGATGTAAAGGGAGCTCGGAGTGACGACATCGTGTGAGGCCTGGTTTAGTGTCTAGTTTCGCTTTTCTGGTAATTTTCTTTTCTTTCCTTGTTTTATTAAGCCAATTTTACATAGGTTTTACTAGTTTTTGGCTTTTTATATTCTGAATTTTGGGCTTTTTTATAATTGTTTGGTAATTTTATGAGCAATGTGAGAAAGGTAAAGTTCAACTTCAGGATATTTGAATGATATATGGACATACTTTTTAAAATTTTACATACGTGTTAAGCTTGGCAGCAATTTAAATATGAAGCCAATGATTTGCATTTCTTTTTGTGGTCATTATTCTCTGTTTTTAGTTCCTTATTTGAGAAAAGATTCTACTTGATTTGACTTAGGTGTTGCGCACCATATTTTGACTTAGGTGTTGCACACCTTAAAGTCTCTGAAGTAATGCAGAGTTGTGGGTCAGCTAGGCCTTTGAGGACATCTACTCTGCTACACCTTCATCACTGCTGAGACAAAAAATGCAGACCCCTATATCAAGGAAAAGTTGTAATTCACGATACAAAATTGTAGTGCTTAATTGCTCAGATGTATTTATTTCATAAACATTATGCATGTTTTCTATGGGCTAATTGAGTGTGTTATTTGACTGCAGACCTTTTTTTTTTTTTTGCCCAACTTAATGTTTTGTACTATATAGTTATCACCTCTGTTTTGACCATTCTGGAGCTTTCTTTGGGAAGTAATTAATATTTGGGATAATTACAACATCCCCCCTGATGTTTTGGCTAGTTGTTGTACATTCTGTTGACATAAGTTTGATCTATTGGATGGGAACAGAAATTAGAAAGAACCACTAAATGCTGAAATGATGATCATCCTTTTAGTTTTTGTTTTTTTCAGACGAGTAGTGATAGCTTCTGCTCCAAGAGTTTATATTAGTGGTTTTGTTTCATTTTTGGAGAAAACAAGCAATTAAGAACTACATATAATTTCCTGATTATAGAAGAGCATGATGTACTGTAGAATTAAGCACACACTTAAAACATTCTCACTCAAGATTGCCTATTATATCCTAATGCAGCTCTTGAGCTTTTGGAGAAAGTTGAAGTGCATGCAATTATTATTCAAAAAATATCAAACGAAGGGTTGTTACTGGCAAGGCTAGGTGACAAAGTCAATGTTCCATTATTATCATTTTCTTCATAATTTTAAGGGTTTTATTTTGTAATTTCCAATAATATCTGGAGTATTTTGTAATTAGACCGAACCTCGTTTTTGTTTGTTTTAAACTGATTTGTTTGTTTTTCACAAGCAAGAATATTGGCTCTAAATGCATCTTACTTCTTGAAAGCTGGTGGCCACTTTGTCATATCAAGAAAGGTTTGTTCTTTTTATTTCTCACTATAACAAGTAATGGAAACATATAAAAACCATCCCTGAAGTTTAGTGTAATTACAAAAAGCTCTAATTATCTTTCAGAATTACAAACCCCCCCCCATTTCAATATGTACCTTGTTCATATTATATATTGGCATGTAACTGTTGTCAGTATGCTTTGGATTATATGGATTGGTGTTGTACACTTGGATCATATTATATTACATGTAATTGTTGTATTGAAATCGCTTTTGTTGGTTATGGTTCAATGATGGGAAATTTCTGGTTATGGTTCTGGTTAAAAGAATGTTTTTCTGTTTCACATAGGACATGGAGGATTTCTGGTGTCTCATGTTAGTTTCTTGGCTTCTAGAAACAGTACAGTTGTGGGTTTTTTCCCTTTCTTTTTTTGTTTTTGAGTAAAAGCAAAAGTTGGGGATGTGTACATTTCATACAGTCAATTTTAATGTGTTTGTGTGTATATATTTCTTAAGATATGCAACTCCACTTGTTGTGCTCTAGTGATTGCCTGTTGCCTGTACTCTAAAGTCAAGTAGATATATTCCACCATGCATTAGATTCTGTTAGGATTTATTGATTTTTGATATGTCAGATTTTGTTGACTTTATTATAGAATTTATCATCAACTCTCATTTATATATGGAGACTGGCATTTTTATCTAAATACTAAAATACAAAACCTTCAAAATTTTATCCTATTGTAACATCAGATTAATATATTATATACCTGATATTGCTAATTAATTAGTCTGGCTACCAAATAAAAAAGATTCCCAAATGAAAATTCAAATTGCGTGGTACTTTTGGAAATCCCGTTCCAATTTGTTAGGTTACAGTGATATGATGAGTACGTGTAGTCCTATAAATTGAGTAATGCAAGAGGTCAACAAATATCTCAATTCTTAAGTTTTACATTTCACTTTGTAGAAAAACAATGCTAATGACTTACATCACAATGAAAAATATCATACTTTGTCTCATTTTGTTTGCAAACATTTTCCAAAGCAACGGCATCATTAATAATACTAAAACTAGATGTCCTATTACTGATGAATTTCAGGTTCATGTGGTGAATAGGCTTCCATATCCAAGATTGAAATTACATTGTGCGTCTGGAGATGATGACCGGACTTAACAAGTGAATCTAAGACAACAGAAGGTAGTTCAATATTGTCCAAAATCCTCCTTCAGCTTTTCCTTTAGCAGTTCGAGGTCCTCACTACCATATTCTTCAATAATAGTATTGATAAGCTGCATAAAAAAATATTTATCAAGACAGAACCATAAGAACAACATGAAAATTGTTATCCATGTTAGATGTCATTATAGATAAAAAAAAAGGAAAAAAACAGAACCAGAGAGGTGAAGACATGTTTTTTAGCTCTAAGTAATATTTCACTGGATGAAGAAGTTCGGAATTAAGTTACTTTACTCAATATTATCCATGTGGTGGCTATCATTCCTGGATTGTCATGATTTAAACAGATATTGATCCTTATTCAATGTTTAAATAATTTTGGGTTTGTAATTTGATCCCCTGAGCTCTGTATGCAGATTATAATGATAAGTGGTCATTGTCAATTTATTCATAAATTCCTATTTCATTATGTTACACTCAATTGTTTAATACTTAAGCATCTTTTTGTTGTTTAATTTGGAATCTTGGATAACAGAGTTTAAGACGACGAGGAAGAATGGTACAGATCAATTTTTGCAAATTCCAAAAAAGGAAGATGTCATTCAAAACCAATACGAGTTCTTTGTACAAAGAATGGGAGGGCCTCCACTATACAACCAAAGAAGAGGTATCAAGACAGAACCATAATAGTATTGAATGTGGAGATTGTTTCAACATTTTCTGAGAAGATGATGAATTGGATCGACGCAGAATATTGTTTTTGGGACATTTTTCATGTATTCGAATGATGCTTTGGTATGATTGTAACTTTTTGGGGTATGCAATTTCTAGAATCCTTTTTTGTGTCATATTTGTATGTAATTTTCATTAATGGAGAAATTAAACTTATGTAGGTTGTTGAATATGTGGTGGGAACATCTTTTGTTGTGTGTATTTGATTGGTTGGATTTGTGTCAAGTTGTTCTTTTGCTTTATGGAATTTTAGGTTTTATTTTGATGTATGAAATTGCAGATTGGTTTCCATTTTATAAAACAGGTTTAGAAAAAATGAAAATATTACATCGGTTGTAATAAAAACCGATGTAATAAATCCAAATATTTACATCGGTTGATTTTGAAACCGATGTAAATAAAACATGATTTACATCGGCTTATATATAGCCGATGTAACAATTGGAATATTCTACATCGGTTTCTACAATAGCCGATGTAAAAAAAGGCTCATTTTCCACTACGCTGGTTTCTACATCGGTTGAAAAACCGATGTAAAATGTGTCAAATAACCGATGTAAAAAGCCTGTTTTGTAGTAGTGTCTATCCCGTTTCTGATGTATTAATGTTTAATTCAAGTCAGATGCATAAATCTTCCTTTAATTTTTTGCATTGATCCAGTCTTTTTTTGCCTTCTACCTGTGTTGATCGCCTGCAATTCATCTTGTCTCATTGCATATATTTTTTAGAGTAATGCTACCAGGAAATTTCCTTGCCAACCAATGTGTTTGTCAAATTAGCTGCATTTTGAAGTCAATTAACTTGTTGTATTAGGTCACACGTTAGTTTTTGATGGGCAACTAAGGGAATAGACTCGGGTGAGTAAAAAAATAGACATGGATGACCAACTCATCTAGGAACATGGAGTACCAAAATCGAATAAAGGGTATAATTGGGGTACCAAATGTTAAAGTATCGCAAAAGCAACAACGTTCAAATATACTTATTTTAATTGTCATCAAAAGCAAAGACATGCTTAAGATTTAGTTGTGTTACATTGAGGAAAATTCATCAATTGTTCGAAATTTTGTGAAGACATTACTCATTGGAAAATTGGACCTTCTTGTCCACGAGATCATGTGACTTGCACATGCCTCAAACAAATTGTAACTAGGTACACGATTTGATGGATTTTAGAAACAATTTTCATGAATTCAGAAATTTTATGTAAATTAGCTACATCTTTCAATGAGTTTAACAAAGGAAACACAAATCATCTGATGTTATATATTTTTGTTCTGATAAAGAAACTTCAAAACCTATAAATTTACTTAAATTATGAAACAAACACTAAAAGGATGTGAAAAAAGTAAACAATACACCAACTCCTTTATTGATAAAACACAACACTCACAAAGATTGTACATATATAGGGGAACATTATTCAACCTAACCTTCAATAACATGAAGTACATTTATTTTGCCAAAGCACCAAGGCTTCATTATTTTTCATGCATGACCAAAGTAAAAAGCACAGGTACATAAGACATAATACATAATCACACAAATGATAAGAATATTCCCCACAAGAAGTTTACTATTCCCCATCTCTCGTCCTTTTTGCGACCCCATTATTCTCAGAATCATCTTCATGTTGTCTCTTCGACGTCGTTAAAAGATCCTTCACCTTGCTCTTCGGACCCTTTAAAAACTTGTTAAACCATAAAGCTGAACTTTTTGGGTGTCTCGTATGATTATTCATGTAATCAATGTAAGTTATACCAAATCTAGCCGTGTATCCTTCCATCCATTCGAAATTGTCGCACCATGACCGGATGAAATAACCCTTTATTTGCATCTTAAGTGAATTGTAACTGCACAATATTAATCACTCAAAATTTAGCTTGATTACTATAATCATAATGAGGGAAAATAAATTTAGCCGTGTATACCAAATGATTAAATAAATTATTTTCCCACATAATTATAAAGAGGCCATAAAAGAACTTACTATTCAGTTGCTTTCAAGGTAAGCAAGATGGTCTTGGTGATACTTAGCCCTTCTCAAGTCGTCATAAGCATCTTTTCTTTGTGTGTGAGATATCATTCAGATCGTAAACACTGCATATATACAAAAGTAATTGCAAAATTAATTTTGTCAAAAAATATCATACTTAAGGTTCTATAAAGAATACTAATTTTTATTCAAAAAAATAAATTAATAAATAAAGAATACTAATTAACAATTGGATAGTACCGTTTTCGGTGATGTAAACGGGAGGCAAGTTTGGATATTTTTCCACCATTTTTACCAAGTGCGCATATAGTCCCCATGGGACTATGTACAACCAGTCTGATCCAGACTAAATATCAAATGAGAAAACAAAGTTAAATTGACATTAAGAATAAATTAATTAGCTTAGTAAATCGTGTATTTGCAAAAGGTTTAATTGCAGTTTTTGGTTTGTAAATAAAAGGATTCGTTTAGTCTTGTAACTATATATTGTGTGTATCGATTTTAATTGGTCCTGTAAGAATAAAAAAATTGGCATATTTGGTCATCCAAGTATTCTCTGTAGCAATTTTAGTCCCATAAATTCTAAATTTGTGCAATTTTTAGTCCTGAAAATAGTGAAATATAACTTACTCATTTGAGACTAAACTTGCACAAAAATAGAACTTGTTGAACCATAATTACATAAAATTAAAATTTACGGGAACAAATATGTCATCCACTTAAATTTACGAGATCAAAATTACAACTAAGCCTTTGCAAAAATGATGACATAAAATTGGTAAAGAAAATGTTATAAAGCTTCGAGAAATATTCTCAGGTAATTAGAAAACTTACCGGATCTCCAATTAGTTTGCCATGTTTATTCTTAGCTACATTTAAAAGAAAAAAACAAATAAATGTCTTAGACCTTACAAGGATATTCGACCAACCAACGGTGCACGGTGGAGATTCGAACTTACTGAGATATTCGATTTTTTGATCTGAATCGTAGCCTACACCTTCAGGGTTGGGATCATGTTTAGCATAATTTGTTGTGTAATAATTTAAACCCACATAATCAACGGAACCTTTGAGCGAATCTATTTCAGTGGGTGAAAAATAACCAAGATTTTCTGGAGGAACATTCTCGATCATAGTTTTTGGGTAACGCCCATACAATACAGGCTCCAGAAACCTGAAATTAAAATAAAAAAAATATATGTTAAAATTAGAATTATTTTTCTTTGTTTTGAAACGAGCTGTATATAATAAATACTCGTACCAGCCTAGCATGAAATCCAAGGCTCTACCAACAGCAGCTTTATCTTTCTCGGAATATTCATCGTAAGGCACATGCCAGTGGGAGTTAAGTACAATTCCAATTTGGCCTTTTTGCACATCCTAATGTCATATGTAGACCCCATTCAACAAATTAAATAGTAACTTACATATGTATATATGTGTATCCCTATTCAGCTATTCTTTTTCAAGTTTAGTGACTAATGTATAGTCTATTTTGACTTAACCGCATCTCACTTTTAGATCACATCAATATCCGTAACCGATGTTTTACTTGTAATCACTTACGTCACATTTCGTCAAAATTCCGTCAAAATTCGACAATTTTGGTGTCCAAAAGTTTACTTTTTAATCACTTACCAAAATTGGCCGATGCTTGACAGATGATGGCGAAAGTAATTAAAAGTAAAATATGGGGTAACAAAATTGATATATACACCCAGAAAGTGAGGTATCAAATATGAAAATTCTGGCAATGGCTACTAAAATTGAAATTATCACATATAATTAAGGGATAATTACGAAAGACACCTTGAGATTTGAACTAATTCGAAAAAAAGAAAAAACACGGTTTTTGTAAATTACAAAAACTCCCTCTAATTTTAATTTCGTCTTACACTTTGCACCTTCATAAGAAAAAAAATATGTCAAAATACCCATGATATTTATAGAAATATTACAATACCTTTTTAAATTTAAGGCAAAATCAGACCTCATGGGATTTTTTGTAATTTTCAAAAATCTCTGGTATTTTTTGTAATTATCTCTATAATTAGCAATGTACATAGCCAAACCTTGAACTTTCTTCTATATGAATCAACTGCTGCTGCATGAGAAAGAAGCAAATGTTTTGCAACAGTATAAGCATCTTTGGCTGCTTCAACATTGTCGTGTTTCAAATTAGAGTGAGTTCGATCAGGAAGATGAAAACTTCTGTGAGCAGGGAGTTTTTTCTTAGCCCGATGGGGCGGGCACAAAGCCTGGCCGGGTGGAAAAGTGCCTTTCACGTAACCATTGACTGTGTAGGTCCATGGCTCATTTACGGTGGTCCACCATGCCACCCGATCACCGAATGCCCAAAAGCATAACTCTGCATACTCGCGAAAATCATCCCTGCATATATATTATTGAGAAAAATAAAAACGCATCATTTTTTGAAATCTAGAAAAACAAATTAACCTTAAATTAAAATATGTAACATATATAGAATTTCTAAGAGAATTTATAAGTTAGTCATGACTTACACTATTTTTTTATCTAAAAAGCCACCATACTCCTTTTCTAAGCAATCGGGAAGATCAAAGTGAAAGATAGTCACATAGGGCTTCATGTCTGGATCAAAGTGAACAAAAAGGATTTTAGCAGCTCAACTATACCATGTTTTCACTTTTAGTACATCACTTTCTGGTCATGTTAATTTTGGTAGTATTATTTAATCACTTTGGTCACATTTCATCAAATGCCTCATGTTTTATTAATTTTTAATCACCCCATATGTAACAAAAAGTGCATAAAAACAAAAATGACATATGTCCGATCAAATTTGTCGAAAGTGATTAAAGAGTAAAACACGGATCAGACACCAAAATTGATATGGCCGGAAAGCGAGGTACTAAAAGTGAAAATAAGACATAATTTGGGTACTAAAATTGAAATTACCCCTTTAACGGAATAAGAAACAAAGAAAGGTTGAGCTTTATATATATATATATATATATATATATAGAGAGAGAGAGAGAGAGGGAGACAGAGGTTTCAAATGTTACCGTTATCTAGAACAGTGTTGATGAGATCATTATAGTAATTGATTCCTTCTCTGTTGATTCCAGCACATGCTCTTCCACCTATTATATATACATACTCATATATAACTAAATTTAGTCCAACAAATTAATTTTGACATCATCAAATAGGAGAAACAAGTTAATATCACACATAAACAACTTTGTTTTTGGTCTAATTAAACAATACCCAATATTATAGCTTGGTCTATCTTACCTGGCAATATTCTTGTCCATGAAAGGGAAAATCTGTAGGCATCAAAACCCATTTGCTTCATCATCAGAATATCATCCTGCAATAAATTATATGCAATGCAAAAAAATAAGTAGCTAGCTAGGTAGCATATCCAGTAATTTAATTTGGCCTTTAGAAAATTAAATAGATAAAGTATAAATGTAAAAATTAAGGTGATGATAATTACCTTGTATCTATTGTACATATCACAAGCAACATTGCCATTGCATCCATCAGTTATCTTACCTGCCATATGATGCATGCACTCATATTAAATCCAGTCTTTAGAATTTGATAACAAGATCCTCTTTAACTTTATGAAATGTGTTCTAATATAACACATAGAATAGTATAGGAAAAAAATTAACAAATGTGAATCTCAGTTCCATGTATATATGTACGGCCGATTCTAAAACAAAAAAAAAAAAAAATGAGCTATGTGAAAAGTCTATATCAATTAATCGTTAAAGATCAATGGCTGGCAAACAATACTACAAGAAAAAACCAATTTCCCTTGTAAAGTTTGTAGGTAAGTATTTACATAATAACTCGCTACAACATAAGCAGGGGCGGACGGAGGGGGGACAAGGGGGGGTCTTTGCCCCCAAAATTTTCCAAAATTATTTCCCCCCCTCCCCAAAAATTTTTTAAAATTATTTTTTTATAGTTAAAATAAAGAAATTTCTTACAATTGTCCCCCCAAAACTTTGATAAAAAATCGTCAAATAGTTGTGTTTTACAATTGCCCTCCAAATTTTTTTTCTCATAGTTTAAATATATGAACTCGGTCCGTTTTTCGCCTTCCCAAAGTCGAAATCCTGCGTCCGCGCGCCACTGAACATAAGTGACATAAGGCAACACCCAAAAAATTAATAATACATAATAGCCATAAAATGTTACCATAGACCATTGGTAGCATTTTTAAGGTAATGCACTTGTTTGTGCTACCTATAATCTAAGGTATCACTTTTAATAGGTTTTATTATCACTTTTGTTAATGTTACAAGTTCTCTACTTGTAACACTTTGAAGAAACACTTAATTCGAAACTGTTGCATATGAATTTATGTAAAACATTTTTGTAACACTTTTTCTATATGTAAGATATTAATTGCAAAAAATTATTTCTAGAGTGTTATATATGAGTTTTATGTAGCTCTTCTTGAAGTGCTTTGTCTTTTTATCCTGGAAGAGCTTCGGACCGAAAACCTGTTATGTGTGGAGGTGACAAATTGTCACTAAGCTACGCTAATTCTTAGTACAATGTTGCTTTGTCTTTTCATATAAACACACACACACACACACACACACACACACACATATATATATATATATATATTAAAATTATATTATATGAATATATTAAAACTGTATATTAAAAATTATATTATATTATATATTAAACAATATAACAAAAATAAAACATATATGAAACAAAACTATTGACTGAGTAGTTCTCCATTGGCAAAAATAAAAATAAAAAATCTAAAAATATGAAATTATTTTACCAACTGATTGAAAAATTGTAACGGTAAAAAAAATAATGAACAAATAATGAAAACGTAATTTATCGATGTATTTTTTTTTTAAGTAATTACCGACAACATCAATTTTTGTTGTAAATATTTTCTAAAAAAGCCAAAAAAAATACCGACGAAATTAGTTTTCATTGGTAAAAATTAAAAAAAAAACATATTTACCTAGGAATTTTCCATCGAAATTAATTATCTCCGTAATAAAAATATTTTATAAAAAGAAAATAAAAATTCAATAAAAAACCGAGTACATGACGTCTACAATTTCTATGTTTAGTGGTTGTCTTCATCTATTTTGTGTTATCAAATTAACAAAATAAATCATTAGCATTAGTTAATGGAAGCGATATAATTTCGTGTAATATAGTGTTACAATTAATAAATTATAGCGTTACATAGAGTATTGTTTAATTAAAGCGATACATATATTTGTGTTACTAAAGAAATAACAAAAAAAAGTGATATTTAATAATTAAGTGTTACTTTTTTTAAAAAGTTACATATAAGCTTTACATATGGATAAAGTGTTGCGAAGGTGTTACATGAAATTGTAATATAAAATGTGTTACAAATATGTGTTACGTAATGTACCTTATGTAAAAATGTGCTACAATTGTTTGTTACCTAATGTCATTTATGTTATAGTGATTGTAAAGTACTGTAGATAAAATCATTGTAGAATTTTGGTAAATATCTATAATATTTCTTTCGGTTATTAAATTTAAAATATGCTGGTAATTTATCGGTAATTGATTAGTATAGTTTTAGAAAAAATAATATTTTTCTATATGAAAAGCGCAAAATTTAGTAACATGATTATTTTTGGCGGTAATTCTATTAGTAAAATGGAATCTTTTTTGGTAGTGCAAGTGAATCAACAAATTTTATCCATTGTGAAAGCTAATGTTGATTCCAATTAACATGATAATGTGCAAGACATATGCGTATTTTGCTAACATTAGTATCAGAGCCACAAAAATCACCTGGAGTCCTCAATGTGAAGTCGTCCCACACACTGCGGCCCCTACCACCAATTCCGGCAGCTCCTTCAACCTATACAATATAAATATATATGATAATGAGTTTATAACCAAGATAATAAGAGGAGTTTTCGAAAAGTCACTTATTAAAAAGTCCATTTTATTAATAATAATTAATAACGTACCTGATAAGCACCTGTACCGGATCCAAACACAAAATCGTCGGGGAAATCTCCACGCCTTATGTTGGAGTGATCCTTATTAGTAGGAAATCTGAAGTCTATGATATGTTCATCAGGACGAGGAAGAGAAGCTGGTTCTGCTGGAAAGATAGCAACAACGTTGTTTGCGGTCCCCATTTTTGAAACAAATTATCAAATTGACACAAATTATAAGCTTATATATTGCTAGATAGATTTTGGTGTGATGAGAATGAAGAACCCATGCACCTATTTATAGCGGCTGGCCTATCTTAAAGCCCTCAGAAATATTAGATATTTACTAATATATCCTCAGAAATTCTAGTGTTACGAAACTAGCTCGTACGTACTGAATTATTGTATTATTTTTATTCAAGCTAGCTTTTGTGAACCCCAGATTTTTCAACTATAGACGACACCATCGCGATATTATTATTTTTATTATATTTTTTTTCTTTCTTCTCTCTTCTTTTCTTTCTCGATATACAATTTTTAAATACACTGGTAATTTATTCTTATATTTACTATTTATTTTGCGATTCGTATTATGTTAATGGATTTAATATTGGTTATCTATTTCATCTTTGAAAACTATCTAATACTAAATTAGTATTTTAAAAATACAATACCTTGTATTGAAAGTTCATAGAGTACAAAATTTCTATTTTCAAAAGAATAGTACTTTAGATTTATTCTAAAAAGATCCAATTCTTTTTATTGAAAATAACAAAGTCTCGTTTTTATTTTGTGGTGTATGTTAATAATACCTATTTTCACTTCTTTCACGACTGTCGATTTCTTTCAACTTTTAACATGTTACATTTATAGGTTGGATTTCTTTTCTTAACGACTAGCTATTAATTTCTTATAGTAAAATATTTATATATATATATATATATATTTTGTTTTTAAAATTGTATATATATATATATATATTTTAATCTTCAAAATTGTATTTATATATATATATATATATTTTTTTATTTTCGAAAATTGTAGTTATATATATATTTAAAAAAATTAATCTCTACCTCTTAAAATCGGTCACAAGAGGAAGAGTAAGGGATTTGTTTCAATTTTTTAGCCTACTACATTTTTAAAATTTTTCCTACAAAACCCACCATCCCAATTATTACCAACTAAGAGTCAACAAAATGATTCCTCCTCTAAACATAGCATTTTGGCTAAATATCACTAGAAAGTAGTCTAGTTAATCTTTTATGTCCTAATTCCAAATTCTTCCAACTAACTCACCTTTCAACACCAAACAACACAAATTTCCAACATTTATACCCTCATTTTCGGTCATTATGAAGATTGGAGAACAAGAATTCATTTCATCCCACTACAACTTACCAACTCTCTCAAATACTCATCCATCACAAGAATACAAAACTTCCCTTCATCTTGTTCTCATAGAATCAAAAATTCCAAGAATTAAGGTAAGAAATTATTTTTCTTCCATTTTCATTTTTATCTTCTTAAAACTTCCAACATCTACCTCTGATTCTTAATATGATGAATCTTTCTTGTTGAGGTATTCCTAGAAGGAATTTCTTGAAGAATCAAGGGACCTAGACTTGACTACAAGTTTGTAGAAGAAACTCAAGATGTGAGAAAATTAGGATTTAGTATTTTTCTCTTAACAACATGAATAATTAATTTTTGACTCAAGAATATGATTTTTTGTAGCTTAGGGGCTGACCTACTGTTGGAAATAATACAACAATTGTTACAACGGGAAAAGCCTTCAACATTGGCCTTACAAAAATAGAAACAAAAATTACAACTTGAAGCAAAATCTAACTATTACAAGTCTTGAATGGACTCCAACTCCATGAGCATGAATCTGACAAAACTTGAAAGACAAAAGCCGAGTCGAGTAGAACTCTATCCGCAAGACAAACACGTCGGCTAGTGCTCACGGTTTGGCGTAATGTCCCCAAAGATAAAACGGCTTTACCTCCTTTGTGCGAAAGCACCACGACACAAAGGCACCTTTCGAACTAGGAGGAGCGAGAACGGCTTGCTTGACTCGAAAATGCGAAAAAGGAATATGCAAATGAGAGATGTGACGGATGTGACGACATTCGGGATAACATCCTCGGGCAGAATAACATTCAGAATATTTTCTAACTCTCTCTCTTTCTCCCTATTTCCCATGATTTCCTTCCATCTCATCTCTACGAATCAATGCAAGCTAAGCATATAAAGGCTGCAATTCCCAACACATGGAGGAGATTTAATGATAGAAAATGGGCAATTAACCAAATGTAACTTCCAAGAGTTACAAATCACATTATGACTACTATCTTGAGAGTTACAAACTCCAAGAGACTTACATGAACCTGGACACCTCCAATGTCCAGATACATCAGGCCCACCACTCACTTGAATTTGGGCCAAGCCCATTTTTGAGTGACAAACTAACGGAACCTAGACCCGAGCTTAAAGAATCGGGCCGGCCCATGGCCTATTGTGATCATCCACTTGTATTATAGTATATCCAACCAATAACACCTTCTAGTATTTTTATACTAGGATAAACTATGCCCATTCGCGTGGCCAACTTCGTGTATTAATTTCTCACTCATTACCCAAAAATTGGTTTTGAGAAATACAAAATACTACGAACATCTACTCGAAAGGTAGATTAACAATTCACAATTTAATTCCTCCAGAATTAAATTCTTAGCCACCGAAAATTTGGTCAAAGTCGGGACGACACCCACTTTATCAAAACCAAATTTCCAACAATCCCCCACATGAGTGGAAATTAATGCATGCATGAATGCAGACACGCAAACCAGTCCTCAAGAGACAATACTGCATCAGGATAGGTAGCTTGTGGCTTTGAACCTTCCATAGTTAATACTATCGGGTACACTGGCGGCCTAGTGGACGTAATGCCTTGAACTATTCATCCACGGTGTATACCGAGACAATAACATTAACACAGTAAGATCTCAACCCCTCCTGTTCTCACGTTTGTGTCCGTTTATGGCCATGGACACCACTTTGGATTCATAAGTGTTACCTTGAAGCGGCCCTCACTTCTCACTTATATAGGTGATCTCCTATCCGAGTATCCTGCCATACTCTACCTCAACGAGGTGTAGGAATCATTAAAAGTCAAATGACTTAGCCTCACCACAACTTGCAGGTGTTCAACACTTGGCATTGCTCTCTAGGGATGGGTTGAAACATTGTTTCCAAGTGTTACAACTTAACCTTCATAGCTTAGTTTTCCCATTGAACCAAGTTCTTGGGATCTCCAGTCATCATGGTTGGGTTACCACTATGATGGTTATTTTTACTTTGTGGACTTTAAGCCCATTCCCTCTAGCAATTTACACAATTGATCTCGATTCAATCCTTTCGTCAAAGGATCTGCCAAATTGTCTTTTGACTTTACGTAGTCAATTGACATCACACCACTGAGATCAATTGTCTAACGGTATTATGTCTCCGACGAATATGTCTAGACTTACCGTTATACATATTGCTCTGTGCCCTTCCTATAGCCGCTTGGCTATCACAGTGAATCGTCACCGAAGACACAGACTTTCTTCCAACATGGAATATCCTCCAAAATGTTTCGAAGCCACTCTGCTTCTTCACCAGCTTTATCCAAAGCTATAAACTCTGATTCCATGGTGGACCGAGCTATACACGTTTGTTTCGTGGACTTCCACGATACCGCACCACCTCCAATGGTGAATATGTATCCACTAGTGGAATAAGAATCTTTCGAATTCGAAATCCAACTAGCATCGCTATACCCTTCAAGTACAGCCGGATATCTCGAGTAGTATAGCCCATACTCCAAGGTATACCTCAAGTATTTTAACACCTTGGTTAACACTTTCCAATGCTCATGTCTTGGATTGCTCATGAACCTACTCAACATATTTACAGGGTAGGCCAAGTCTGGACGTGTACAATTTGTAATGTACATCAGACTGCCTATAATACGTGAGTATTCCATTTGAGCCACTGGTTCTGCTTCATTAGCAACCAGATTTACACTTAAATCAATGGGCGTCTTTGATGGTTAATTGTCAAAAGCATTGAATTTCTTGAGCACTTCCCCCACATTCACATAGTGGGATTGTGACAAGAAAATTCCATCAGGAGTTCTGCTGATTTTTATCCCCAGGATCACATCAGCAGTCCCCATATCCTTCATGTCAAAGTTTCTCTTTAACATTCTTTTCGTGTCCATGATAACATCATGACTCACGCCCATGATTAACAAATCGCTCTCACGTATAGACAAACTATGACAAATGCTTCCGATGTCCCTTTGACATATACGCATTTATCACATTCGTTGATTTTATACCCGTTTGACAACATCGTGTTATCAAACTTAAGATGCCATTGTTTTGGAGCTTGTTTGATCCATACAAGGATCTTATCAACTTGCACACCTTCTTTTCTTGACGGGTGCAACAAACCCTTCAGGTTGTTCCATATAGATTTCAAAGATCTATCTCTCCATTCGAAACGCCGTTTTGACATCCATCCGATGAATCTCTAGATTGTGCAAAGCAAGAATCGCGAGAAGCACCGAATAGACGCAATCCTCGTTCTGGGAGAATAAGTGTCAAAGAAGTCATACCCTTCTTTTTTGTTTAAAGCCTTTGGCTACAAGCGTGCTTTATACTTATCAATAGTTCCATCCGCTTTATATTTCTTCTTTAGGATCCACTTACATCCTAAAAGCTTGTGACCAGCAGGAGATCAACCAACTCCCACGTATGGTTTTGCGGAATGGACTCGATTTCACTATTGATTGCTTCTTGCCGGGCGGAGCATCCGGACTACTTGAAGCCTCTTTAATCGAGTTCGACTCACCATCTAACATCAATGTTAGAAAGTCAGTCCAAAGGACTTAACCACCTTTGGCCTCTTACTCCGTCTTAGTTCTTCACCACTCGGTGTTGAACTAACTATTCGTCAAATGTGACAATGATGTCGTGCCATATGTCGTTCGGATGTTATAACATCCGGCAAAGACCTTCAAGAACATCTGCGAGTAACATCCGCATTTGTTCCAGATGTGATAACACCGAAGTCACATCTCCAAAGAACATCCGAATACTGATCTTTTCTTTAGACTTCCATTTATCCTTTCTTTACAAGGATAAATATTCTCAAAGAATATAGCATTTCTTGACTCAATTATGGTACCAATTTGTCATTTCGGATTTTCGACTTATGTACCATAAAACAATATGCACTACTGTTAAGTGCATAACCAATAAAAACACAATTGACCGTTTTAGGGCCGATTTTCTGACTTATGTACCATAAAACAATATGCACTTACTCATTTGAGACTAAACTTGCACAAAAATAGAACTTGTTGAACCATAATTACATAAAATTAAAATTTACGGGAACAAATATGTCATCCACTTAAATTTACGAGATCAAAATTACAACTAAGCCTTTGCAAAAATGATGACATAAAATTGGTAAAGAAAATGTTATAAAGCTTCGAGAAATATTCTCAGGTAATTAGAAAACTTACCGGATCTCCAATTAGTTTGCCATGTTTATTCTTAGCTACATTTAAAAGAAAAAAACAAATAAATGTCTTAGACCTTACAAGGATATTCGACCAACTGGTGCACAGGTGGAGATTCGAACTTACTGAGATATTCGATTTTTTGATCTGAATCGTAGCCTACACCTTCAGGGTTGGGATCATGTTTAGCATAATTTGTTGTGTAATAATTTAAACCCACATAATCAACGGAACCTTTGAGCGAATCTATTTCAGTGGGTGAAAAATAACCAAGATTTTCTGGAGGAACATTCTCGATCATAGTTTTTGGGTAACGCCCATACAATACAGGCTCCAGAAACCTGAAATTAAAATAAAAAAAATATATGTTAAAATTAGAATTATTTTTCTTTGTTTTGAAACGAGCTGTATATAATAAATACTCGTACCAGCCTAGCATGAAATCCAAGGCTCTACCAACAGCAGCTTTATCTTTCTCGGAATATTCATCGTAAGGCACATGCCAGTGGGAGTTAAGTACAATTCCAATTTGGCCTTTTTGCACATCCTAATGTCATATGTAGACCCCATTCAACAAATTAAATAGTAACTTACATATGTATATATGTGTATCCCTATTCAGCTATTCTTTTTCAAGTTTAGTGACTAATGTATAGTCTATTTTGACTTAACCGCATCTCACTTTTAGATCACATCAATATCCGTAACCGATGTTTTACTTGTAATCACTTACGTCACATTTCGTCAAAATTCCGTCAAAATTCGACAATTTTGGTGTCCAAAAGTTTACTTTTTAATCACTTACCAAAATTGGCCGATGCTTGACAGATGATGGCGAAAGTAATTAAAAGTAAAATATGGGGTAACAAAATTGATATATACACCAGAAAGTGAGGTATCAAATATGAAAATTCTGGCAATGGCTACTAAAATTGAAATTATCACATATAATTAAGGGATAATTACGAAAGACACCTTGAGATTTGAACTAATTCGAAAAAAAAAAAAAACACGGTTTTTGTAAATTACAAAAACTCCCTCTAATTTTAATTTCGTCTTACACTTTGCACCTTCATAAGAAAAAAAAATATGTCAAAATACCCATGATATTTATAGAAATATTACAATACCTTTTTTAAATTTAAGGCAAAATCAGACCTCATGGGATTTTTGTAATTTTCAAAAATCTCTGGTATTTTTGTAATTATCTCTATAATTAGCAATGTACATAGCCAAACCTTGAACTTTCTTCTATATGAATCAACTGCTGCTGCATGAGAAAGAAGCAAATGTTTTGCAACAGTATAAGCATCTTTGGCTGCTTCAACATTGTCGTGTTTCAAATTAGAGTGAGTTCGATCAGGAAGATGAAAACTTCTGTGAGCAGGGAGTTTTCTTAGCCCGATGGGGCGGGCACAAAGCCTGGCCGGGTGGAAAAGTGCCTTTCACGTAACCATTGACTGTGTAGGTCCATGGCTCATTTACGGTGGTCCACCATGCCACCCGATCACCGAATGCCCAAAAGCATAACTCTGCGTACTCGCGAAAATCATCCCTGCATATATATTATTGAGAAAAATAAAAACGCATCATTTTTGAAATCTAGAAAAATAAATTAACCTTAAATTAAAATATGTAACATATATAGAATTTCTAAGAGAATTTATAAGTTAGTCATGACTTACACTATTTTTTTATCTAAAAAGCCACCATACTCCTTTTCTAAGCAATCGGGAAGATCAAAGTGAAAGATAGTCACATAGGGCTTCATGTCTGGATCAAAGTGAACAAAAAGGATTTTAGCAGCTCAACTATACCATGTTTTCACTTTTAGTACATCACTTTCTGGTCATGTTAATTTTGGTAGTATTATTTAATCACTTTGGTCACATTTCATCAAATGCCTCATGTTTTATTAATTTTTAATCACCCCATATGTAACAAAAAGTGCATAAAAAACAAAAAATGACATATGTCCGATCAAATTTGTCGAAAGTGATTAAAGAGTAAAACACGGATCGACACCAAAATTGATATGGCGGAAAGCGAGGTACTAAAAGTGAAAATAAGACATAATTTGGGTACTAAAATTGAAATTACCCCTTTAACGGAATAAGAAACAAAGAAAGGTTGAGCTTTTATATATATATATATATATATATATAGAGAGAGAGAGAGAGAGAGGGAGACAGAGGTTTCAAATGTTACCGTTATCTAGAACAGTGTTGATGAGATCATTATAGTAATTGATTCCTTCTCTGTTGATTCCAGCACATGCTCTTCCACCTATTATATATACATACTCATATATAACTAAATTTAGTCCAACAAATTAATTTTGACATCATCAAATAGGAGAAACAAGTTAATATCACACATAAACAACTTTGTTTTTGGTCTAATTAAACAATACCCAATATTATAGCTTGGTCTATCTTACCTGGCAATATTCTTGTCCATGAAAGGGAAAATCTGTAGGCATCAAAACCCATTTGCTTCATCATCAGAATATCATCCTGCAATAAATTATATGCAATGCAAAAAAATAAGTAGCTAGCTAGGTAGCATATCCAGTAATTTAATTTGGCCTTTAGAAAATTAAATAGATAAAGTATAAATGTAAAAATTAAGGTGATGATAATTACCTTGTATCTATTGTACATATCACAAGCAACATTGCCATTGCATCCATCAGTTATCTTACCTGCCATATGATGCATGCACTCATATTAAATCCAGTCTTTAGAATTTGATAACAAGATCCTCTTTAACTTTATGAAATGTGTTCTAATATAACACATAGAATAGTATAGGAAAAAAATTAACAAATGTGAATCTCAGTTCCATGTATATATGTACGGCCGATTCTAAAACAAAAAAAAAAAAATGAGCTATGTGAAAAGTCTATATCAATTAATCGTTAAAGATCAATGGCTGGCAAACAATACTACAAGAAAAAACCAATTTCCCTTGTAAAGTTTGTAGGTAAGTATTTACATAATAACTCGCTACAACATAAGCGGCGGACGGAGGGGGACAAGGGGGGTTGCCCCCAAAATTTTCCAAAATTATTTCCCCCTCCCCAAAAATTTTTAAAATTATTTTTTTATAGTTAAAATAAAGAATATTTCTTACAATTGTCCCCAAAACTTTGATAAAAAATCGTCAAATAGTTGTGTTTTTACAATTGCCCTCCAAATTTTTTTCTCATAGTTTAAATATATGAACTCGGTCCGTTTTTCGCCTTCCCAAAGTCGAAATCTGCGTCCCATGGCCACATGAACATAAGTGACATAAGGCAACACCCAAAAATTAATAATACATAATAGCCATAAAATGTTACCATAGACCATTGGTAGCATTTTTAAGGTAATGCACTTGTTTGTGCTACCTATAATCTAAGGTATCACTTTTAATAGGTTTTATTATCACTTTTGTTAATGTTACAAGTTCTCTACTTGTAACACTTTGAAAAAACACTTAATTCAAACTGTTGCATATGAATTTATGTAAAACATTTTTGTAACACTTTTTCTATATGTAAGATATTAATTGCAAAAATTATTTCTAGAGTGTTATATATGAGTTTTATGTAGCTCTTCTTGAAGTGCTTTGTCTTTTATCCTGGAAGAGCTTGGACCGAAAACTTTGTTATGTGTGGAGGTGACAAATTGTCACTAAGCTACGCTAATTCTTAGTACAATGTTGCTTTGTCTTTTCATATAAAACACACACACACACACACACACACACACACATATATATATATATATATATATATTAAAATTATATTATATGAATATATTAAAATCGTATATTAAAAATTATATTATATTATATATTAAACAATATAACAAAAATAAAACATATATGAAACAAAACTATTGTGAGTAGTTCTCCATTGGCAAAAATAAAAATAAAAAATCTAAAAATATGAAATTATTTTACCAACTGATTGAAAAATTGTAACGGTAAAAAAAATAATGAACAAATAATGAAAACGTAATTTATCGATGTATTTTTTTTTAAGTAATTACCGACAACATCAATTTTTGTTGTAAATATTTTCTAAAAAAGCCAAAAAAAATACCGACGAAATTAGTTTTCATTGGTAAAAATTAAAAAAAAAAACATATTTACCTAGGAATTTTCCATCGAAATTAATTATCTCCGTAATAAAAATATTTTATAAAAAGAAAATAAAAATTCAATAAAAAACCGAGTACATGACGTCTACAATTTCTATGTTTAGTGGTTGTCTTCATCTATTTTGTGTTATCAAATTAACAAAATAAATCATTAGCATTAGTTAATGGAAGCGATATAATTTCGTGTAATATAGTGTTACAATTAATAAATTATAGCGTTACATAGAGTATTGTTTAATTAAAGCGATACATATATTTGTGTTACTAAAGAAATAAAAAAAAAGTGATATTTAATAATTAAGTGTTACTTTTTTAAAAAGTTACATATAAAGCTTTACATATGGATAAAGTGTTGCGAAGGTGTTACATGAAATTGTAATATAAAATGTGTTACAAATATGTGTTACGTAATGTACCTTATGTAAAAATGTGCTACAATTGTTTGTTACCTAATGTCATTTATGTTATAGTGATTGTAAAGTACTGTAGATAAAATCATTGTAGAATTTTGGTAAATATCTATAATATTTCTTTCGGTTATTAAATTTAAAATATGCTGGTAATTTATCGGTAATTGATTAGTATAGTTTTAGAAAAAATAATATTTTTCTATATGAAACTGCAAAATTTAGTAACATGATTATTTTTGGCGGTAATTCTATTAGTAAACTGGAATCTTTTTTTGGTAGTGCAAGTGAATCAACAAATTTTATCCGCTGTGAAAGCTAATGTTGATTCCAATTAACATGATAATGTGCAAGACATATGCGTATTTTGCTAACATTAGTATCAGAGCCACAAAAATCACCTGGAGTCCTCAATGTGAAGTCGTCCCACACACTGCGGCCCCTACCACCAATTCCGGCAGCTCCTTCAACCTATACAATATAAATATATATGATAATGAGTTTATAACCAAGATAATAAGAGGAGTTTTCGAAAAGTCACTTATTAAAAAGTCCATTTTATTAATAATAATTAATAACGTACCTGATAAGCACCTGTACCGGATCCAAACACAAAATCGTCGGGGAAATCTCCACGCCTTATGTTGGAGTGATCCTTATTAGTAGGAAATCTGAAGTCTATGATATGTTCATCAGGACGAGGAAGAGAAGCTGGTTCTGCTGGAAAGATAGCAACAACGTTGTTTGCGGTCCCCATTTTTGAAACAAATTATCAAATTGACACAAATTATAAGCTTATATATTGCTAGATAGATTTTGGTGTGATGAGAATGAAGAACCCATGCACCTATTTATAGCGGCTGGCCTATCTTAAAGCCCTCAGAAATATTAGATATTTACTAATATATCCTCAGAAATTCTAGTGTTACGAAACTAGCTCGTACGTACTGAATTATTGTATTATTTTTATTCAAGCTAGCTTTTGTGAACCCCAGATTTTTCAACTATAGACGACACCATCGCGATATTATTATTTTTATTATATTTTTTTTCTTTCTTCTCTCTTCTTTTCTTTCTCGATATACAATTTTTAAATACACTGGTAATTTATTCTTATATTTACTATTTATTTTGCGATTCGTATTATGTTAATGGATTTAATATTGGTTATCTATTTCATCTTTGAAAACTATCTAATACTAAATTAGTATTTTAAAAATACAATACCTTGTATTGAAAGTTCATAGAGTACAAAATTTCTATTTTCAAAAGAATAGTACTTTAGATTTATTCTAAAAAGATCCAATTCTTTTTATTGAAAATAACAAAGTCTCGTTTTTATTTTGTGGTGTATGTTAATAATACCTATTTTCACTTCTTTCACGACTGTCGATTTCTTTCAACTTTTAACATGTTACATTTATAGGTTGGATTTCTTTTCTTAACGACTAGCTATTAATTTCTTATAGTAAAATATTTATATATATATATATATATTTTGTTTTCGAAAATTGTATATATATATATATATATTTTAATCTTCGAAAATTGTATTTATATATATATATATATATATTTTTTTTATTTTCGAAAATTGTAGTTATATATATATTTAAAAAAAATTAATCTCTACCTCTTAAAATCGGTCACAAGAGGAAGAGTAAGGGATTTGTTTCAATTTTTTTAGCCTACTACATTTTTAAAATTTTTCCTACAAAACCCACCATCCCAATTATTACCAACTAAGAGTCAACAAAATGATTCCTCCTCTAAACATAGCATTTTGGCTAAATATCACTAGAAAGTAGTCTAGTTAATCTTTTATGTCCTAATTCCAAATTCTTCCAACTAACTCACCTTTCAACACCAAACAACACAAATTTCCAACATTTATACCCTCATTTTCGGTCATTATGAAGATTGGAGAACAAGAATTCATTTCATCCCACTACAACTTACCAACTCTCTCAAATACTCATCCATCACAAGAATACAAAACTTCCCTTCATCTTGTTCTCATAGAATCAAAAATTCCAAGAATTAAGGTAAGAAATTATTTTTCTTCCATTTTCATTTTTATCTTCTTAAAACTTCCAACATCTACCTCGATTCTTAATATGATGAATCTTTCTTGTTGAGGTATTCCTAGAAGGAATTTCTTGAAGAATCAAGGACTAGACTTGACTACAAGTTTGTAGAAGAAACTCAAGATGTGAGAAAATTAGGATTTAGTATTTTTCTCTTAACAACATGAATAATTAATTTTTGACTCAAGAATATGATTTTTTGTAGCTTAGGGGCTGACCTACTGTTGGAAATAATACAACAATTGTTACAACGGGAAAAGCCTTCAACATTGGCCTTACAAAAATAGAAACAAAAATTACAACTTGAAGCAAAATCTAACTATTACAAGTCTTGAATGGACTCCAACTCCATGAGCATGAATCTGACAAAACTTGAAAGACAAAAGCCGAGTCGAGTAGAACTCTATCCGCAAGACAAATACGTCGGCTAGTGCTCACGGTTTGGCGTAATGTCCCCAAAGATAAAACGGCTTTACCTCTTTTTGTGTGCGTAGCACCCCACGACACAAAGGCACCTTTCGAACTAGGAGGAGCGAGGCGCTTGCTTGACTCGAGAAAATGCGAGAAAAGGAATATGCGGCGAGAGATGTGACGGCGGATGTGACGACATTCGGGATAACATCCTCGGGGAGAATAACATTCACGAGAATATTTTCTAACTCTCTCTCTTTCTCCCTATTTCCCATGATTTCCTTCCATCTCATCTCTACGAATCGAATGCAAGCTAAGCATATAAAGGCGCAATTCCCAACACATGGAGGAGATTTAATGATAGAAAATGGGCAATTAACCAAATGTAACTTCAAGAGTTACAAATCACATTATGACCACTATCTTGGGAGTTACAAACTCCAAGAGACTTACATGAACCTGGACACCTCCAATGTCCGGATACATCGAACCCACCACTCACTTGAATTTGGGCCAAGCCCATTTTTGAGTGACAAACTAACGGAACTGGGCAGGAGCTTAAAGAATCGGGTAGGCCCACGGCTTTATTGTGATCATCCACTTGTATTATAGTATATCCAACCAATAACACCTTCTAGTATTTTTATACTAGGATAAACTATGCCCATTCGCGTGGCCAACTTCGTGTATTAATTTCTCACTCATTACCCAAAAATTGGTTTTGAGAAATACAAAATACTACGAACATCTACTCGAAAGGTAGATTAACAATTCACAATTTAATTCCTCCGAATTAAATTCTTAGCCATAGAAAATTTGGTCAAAGTCGGGACGACACCCACTTTATCAAAACCAAATTTCCAACAATCCCCCACATGAGTGGAAATTAATGCATGCATGAATGCGGAACACGCAAAACCGAGTCCTCAAGAGACAATCACGCATCGGGATAGGTAGCTTGTGGCTTTGAACCTTCCATAGTTAATACTATCGGGTACCTTTGGCGGCCTAGTGGACGTAATGCTTGAACTATTCATCCACGGTGTATACCGAGACAATAACATTAACACGGTAAAGATCTCAACCCCTCTGTTCTCACGTTTGTGTCCGTTTATGGCCATGGACACCACTTTGGATTCATAAGTGTTACCTTGAAGCGGCCCTCACTTCTCACTTATATAGGTGATCTCTATCCGAGTATCTGCCATACTCTACCTCAACGAGGTGTAGGAATCATTAAAAGTCAAATGACTTAGCCTCACCACAACTTGCGGTGTTCAACACTTGGCATTGCTCTCTAGGGATGGGTTGAAACATTGTTTCCAAGTGTTACAACTTAACCTTCATAGCTTAGTTTTCCCATTGAACCAAGTTCTTGGGATCTCCGATCATCATGGTTGGGTTACCACTATGATGGTTATTTTTACTTTGTGGACTTTAAGCCCATTCCTCAGCAATTTACACAATTGATCTCGATTCAATCCTTTCGTCAAAGGATCCGGGTGTCTTTTGACTTTACGTAGTCAATTGACATCACACCACTTGAGATCAATTGTCTAACGGTATTATGTCTCCGACGAATATGTCTAGACTTACCGTTATACATATTGCTCTGTGCCCTTCCTATAGCCGCTTGGCTATCACAGTGAATCGTCACCGAAGGCACAGACTTTCTTCCAACATGGAATATCCTCCAAAATGTTTCGAAGCCACTCTGCTTCTTCACCAGCTTTATCCAAAGCTATAAACTCTGATTCCATGGTGGACCGAGCTATACACGTTTGTTTCGTGGACTTCCACGATCGCACCACCTCGATGGTGAATATGTATCCACTAGTGGAATAAGAATCTTTCGAATTCGAAATCCAACTAGCATCGCTATACCCTTCAAGTACAGCCGGATATCTCGAGTAGTATAGCCCATACTCCAAGGTATACCTCAAGTATTTTAACACCTTGGTTAACACTTTCCAATGCTCATGTCTTGGATTGCTCATGAACCTACTCAACATATTTACGAGGGTAGGCCAAGTGCGGGCGTGTACAATTTGTAATGTACATCGATCGCCTATAATACGTGAGTATTCCATTTGAGCCATTTGGTTACGCTTCATTAGCAACCCGGATTTACACTTAAATCAACGGGCGTCTTTGATGGTTAATTGTCAAAAGCATTGAATTTCTTGAGCACCCACATTCACATAGTGGGATTGTGACAAGAAAATTCCATCGGGAGTTCTGCTTTGATTTTTATCCCCGAGGATCACATCGGCGAGTCCCATATCCTTCATGTCAAAGTTTCTCTTTAACATTCTTTTCGTGTCCATGATAACATCATGACTCACGCCCATGATTAACAAATCGTCTACGTATAGACAAACTATGACAAATGCTTCCGATGTCCCTTTGACATATACGCATTTATCACATTCGTTGATTTTATACCCGTTTGACAACATCGTGTTATCAAACTTAAGATGCCATTGTTTTGGAGCTTGTTTGATCCATACAAGGATCTTATCAACTTGCACACCTTCTTTTCTTGGCCAAGGTGCAACAAACCCTTCAGGTTGTTCCATATAGATTTCAGCATCTATCTCTCCATTCAGAAACGCCGTTTTGACATCCATCTGATGAATCTCTAGATTGTGCAAAGCAGCAATCGCGAGAAGCACCCGAATAGACGCAATCCTCGTTACCGGAGAATAAGTGTCAAAGAAGTCATACCCTTCTTTTTGTTTAAAGCCTTTGGCTACAAGCCGTGCTTTATACTTATCAATAGTTCCATCTGCTTTATATTTCTTCTTTAGGATCCACTTACATCCTAAAAGCTTGTGACCAGCAGGGAGATCAACCAACTCCCACGTATGGTTTTGCAGAATGGACTCGATTTCACTATTGATTGCTTCTTGCCAGAGCGGAGCATCTGGACTACTTAGAGCCTCTTTAATCGAGTTCGACTCACCATCTAACATCAATGTTAGAAAGTCAGGTCCAAAGGACTTAACCACCTTTGGCCTCTTACTCCGTCTTAGTTCTTCACCACTCGGTGTTGAACTAACTATTCTGTCAAATGTGACAACAGATGTCGTGCCATATGTCGTTCCAGATGTTATAACATCAAAGCGGCGACAACCTTTCCAACATCTGCGGTAACATCTGCGGTACATTCCCGGATGTGATAACACCGGAAGTCACATCTCCAAAGAACATCGAATCTGATCTTTTCTTTAGACTTCCATTTATCCTTTCTTTACAAGGATAAATATTCTCAAAGAATATAGCATTTCTTGACTCAATTATGGTACCAACTGTCATTTCCGGATTTTCTGACTTATGTACCATAAAACAATATGCACTACTGTTAAGTGCATAACCAATAAAAACACAATTGACCGTTTTAGGGCCGATTTTCTGACTTATGTACCATAAAACAATATGCACTTACTCATTTGAGACTAAACTTGCACAAAAATAGAACTTGTTGAACCATAATTACATAAAATTAAAATTTACGGGAACAAATATGTCATCCACTTAAATTTACGAGATCAAAATTACAACTAAGCCTTTGCAAAAATGATGACATAAAATTGGTAAAGAAAATGTTATAAAGCTTCGAGAAATATTCTCAGGTAATTAGAAAACTTACCGGATCTCAATTAGTTTGCCATGTTTATTCTTAGCTACATTTAAAAAAAAAAACAAATAAATGTCTTAGACCTTACAAGGATATTCGACCAAGCAGTGCAAGCGGTGGAGATTCGAACTTCTTGAGATATTCGATTTTTGATCTGAATCGTAGCCTACACCTTCAGGGTTGGGATCATGTTTAGCATAATTTGTTGTGTAATAATTTAAACCCACATAATCAACGGAACCTTTGAGCGAATCTATTTCAGTGGGTGAAAAATAACCAAGATTTTCTGGAGGAACATTCTCGATCATAGTTTTTGGGTAACGCCCATACAATACAGGCTCCAGAAACCTGAAATTAAAATAAAAAAATATATGTTAAAATTAGAATTATTTTTCTTTGTTTTGAAACGAGCTGTATATAATAAATACTCGTACCAGCCTAGCATGAAATCCAAGGCTCTACCAACAGCAGCTTTATCTTTCTCGGAATATTCATCGTAAGGCACATGCCAGTGGGAGTTAAGTACAATTCCAATTTGGCCTTTTTGCACATCCTAATGTCATATGTAGACCCCATTCAACAAATTAAATAGTAACTTACATATGTATATATGTGTATCCCTATTCAGCTATTCTTTTTCAAGTTTAGTGACTAATGTATAGTCTATTTTGACTTAACCGCATCTCACTTTTAGATCACATCAATATCCGTAACCGATGTTTTACTTGTAATCACTTACGTCACATTTCGTCAAAATTCCGTCAAAATTCGACAATTTTGGTGTCCAAAAGTTTACTTTTTAATCACTTACCAAAATTGGCGATGCTTGACAGATGATGGCGAAAGTAATTAAAAGTAAAATATGGGGTAACAAAATTGATATATACACCCAGAAAGTGAGGTATCAAATATGAAAATTCTGGCAATGGCTACTAAAATTGAAATTATCACATATAATTAAGGGATAATTACGAAAGACACCTTGAGATTTGAACTAATTCGAAAAAAAAGAAAAACACGGTTTTTGTAAATTACAAAAACTCCCTCTAATTTTAATTTCGTCTTACACTTTGCACCTTCATAAGAAAAAAATATGTCAAAATACCCATGATATTTATAGAAATATTACAATACCTTTTTAAATTTAAGGCAAAATCAGACCTCATGGGATTTTTTGTAATTTTCAAAAATCTCTGGTATTTTTTGTAATTATCTCTATAATTAGCAATGTACATAGCCAAACCTTGAACTTTCTTCTATATGAATCAACTGCTGCTGCATGAGAAAGAAGCAAATGTTTTGCAACAGTATAAGCATCTTTGGCTGCTTCAACATTGTCGTGTTTCAAATTAGAGTGAGTTCGATCAGGAAGATGAAAACTTCTGTGAGCAGGGAGTTTTTTCTTAGCCCGATGGGGCGGGCACAAAGCCTGGCCGGGTGGAAAAGTGCCTTTCACGTAACCATTGACTGTGTAGGTCCATGGCTCATTTACGGTGGTCCACCATGCCACCCGATCACCGAATGCCCAAAAGCATAACTCTGCATACTCGCGAAAATCATCCCTGCATATATATTATTGAGAAAAATAAAAACGCATCATTTTTTGAAATCTAGAAAAACAAATTAACCTTAAATTAAAATATGTAACATATATAGAATTTCTAAGAGAATTTATAAGTTAGTCATGACTTACACTATTTTTTATCTAAAAAGCCACCATACTCCTTTTCTAAGCAATCAGGAAGATCAAAGTGAAAGATAGTCACATAGGGCTTCATGTCTGGATCAAAGTGAACAAAAAGGATTTTAGCAGCTCAACTATACCATGTTTTCACTTTTAGTACATCACTTTCTGGTCATGTTAATTTTGGTAGTATTATTTAATCACTTTGGTCACATTTCATCAAATGCCTCATGTTTTATTAATTTTTAATCACCCCATATGTAACAAAAAGTGCATAAAAAACAAAAAATGACATATGTCGATCAAATTTGTCGAAAGTGATTAAAGAGTAAAACACGGATCGAGACACCAAAATTGATATGGTAGGAAGCGAGGTACTAAAAGTGAAAATAAGACATAATTTGGGTACTAAAATTGAAATTACCCCTTTAACGGAATAAGAAACAAAGAAAGGTTGAGCTTTATATATATATATATATATATATATATAGAGAGAGAGAGAGAGAGAGAGAGAGAGGGAGACAGAGGTTTCAAATGTTACCGTTATCTAGAACAGTGTTGATGAGATCATTATAGTAATTGATTCCTTCTCTGTTGATTCCAGCACATGCTCTTCCACCTATTATATATACATACTCATATATAACTAAATTTAGTCCAACAAATTAATTTTGACATCATCAAATAGGAGAAACAAGTTAAGGTATTTATATAAGTCTTACGATTTTTCCACCTATTATATATACATACTCATATATACCTTCTCTGTTCAGGTATCGCAACCTTAGCCAAACACCCCCACACTTTAAGGTATTTATAAGAAGTCTTACGATTTTTCCACAATTCGTAAGGAGTCTTATCTTTCCCTTTAAGTGGGATTTTATTCAATATGTGGTTCGCCGTTAACACGGCCTCCCCACATTTGTGTGTTTTATACAACACGGATTACGCGAGAACTTACACACTCATGGTCTTTTCATTAGCATTAGAATGCTTTCCGTTGTTCTATTACTATTAGAACCTCGTTCCAACAATATTGTTAGAACCTCGTTTAAACAAATTTCAGAACCTTGTTCCGACAATTCTGTTCAAACTATTTTACCAGGAGTGTGACCTTAGATGTGGTCACATGTTCGGCAACATTTCGGACCGCACAGTTACCAAAGCGCCTTCGGTGTTACATCACCTTGGCATCACCTCAAACCATATTTGTCTTTTGTGTTTGCCTCTGTTGTAACAACATTTTTGGCAACACCTTACGCAATTGTGGTTCAACGTCGCCTTAGATGTTACCACATCTCGACTACATTTTTGTCACATCTAAATGCAAATCGTAGCTCGAAAGCCAAGATTGTGACAAAAAGTGTGGTCATACCTCCACAATTGCTGGATCCGTTAGAATTCTTAAAAAGTATTCCAACACACTTTTCTCAAGTCTCTAGCAAGACTTTCATGGATTTAACCAGGCCCTCGATTGCTTTCTTCGATTTCCAATCGAACAATCGTGCCACTAATCAAATTCCTTCCAGTTATGCATTTAGGAATTCATGAAAATTTTCCAACCTGGTAACAACATCTTAACGATGTAAACCATTTGGAATTTTTCATTTAAACAACATCCCTTCAGCACGAATATCATGCGGGATCAGTTGAAACTTTTACACTAGTTTCAACACATTTTTGGATTCTTAGAATCAATCATTTTCCAATCCAAAAATCTAGAAATTACGAACCTCTTGGAAATCACATCCTCATTTCGTATTTCTTTTCAAAACTATGAACTTGTTGGAAAAACATCCTCAGTTCAAACCACACAATACATACTGAGTAAAGTGCACAACTAAGTCTTTTAAAGACAAAGTTATGGCATAGGAAATTACCATCTAGCCCCACGCTTCAAACGCAACGCGCGTTTTTAGCAACAACAACAATTCAGCAACCCTTTGGAAGGTCTTCTGTCGATTCATCTCAAGCTTAGGTTTTGTTTCTCTCGCCATCGTGAAGGTCACGATATTTGTCTTGCGATTGTTGGAAATAATACAACAATTGTTACAACGGGAAAAAGCCTTCAACATTGGCCTTACAAAAATAGAAACAAAAATTACAACTTGAAGCAAAATCTAACTATTACAAGTCTTGAATGGACTCCAACTCCATGAGCATGAATCGACAAAACTTGAAAGACAAAAGCCGAGTCGAGTAGAACTCTATCCGCAAGACAAATACGTCGGCTAGTGCTCACGGTTTGGCGTTATGTCCCCAAAGATAAAACGTCTTTACCTCCTTTGTGTGCAGTAGCACCCCTGACACAAAGGCACCTTTCGAACTAGGAGGAGCGAAACTGGCTTGCTTGACTCCAGAAAATGCAGAAAAGGAATATGCAGCGAGAGATGTGACGACGGATGTGACGACATTCGGGATAACATCCTGCGGGCCAGAATAACATTGCAACGAGAATATTTTCTAACTCTCTCTCTTTCTCCCTATTTCCCATGATTTCCTTCCATCTCATCTCTACGAATCTGAATGCAAGCTAAGCATATAAAGGCTGCAATTCCCAACACATGGAGGAGATTTAATGATAGAAAATGGGCAATTAACCAAATGTAACTTCAAGAGTTACAAATCACATTATGACTACTATCTTGAGAGTTACAAACTCAAGAGACTTACATGAACCTGGACACCTCCAATGTCCGGATACATCGACCCACCACTCACTTGAATTTGGGCCAAGCCCATTTTGAGTGACAAACTAACGGAACTGACCCGAGCTTAAAGAATCGGTAGGCCCATGGCTATTGTGATCATCCACTTGTATTATAGTATATCAACCAATAACACCTTCTAGTATTTTTATACTAGGATAAACTATGCCCATTCGCGTGGCCAACTTCGTGTATTAATTTCTCACTCATTACCCAAAAATTGGTTTTGAGAAATACAAAATACTACGAACATCTACTCGAAAGGTAGATTAACAATTCACAATTTAATTCCTCCAGAATTAAATTCTTAGCCACCGAAAATTTGGTCAAAGTCGGGACGACACCCACTTTATCAAAACCAAATTTCCAACACCTACACCATCTCAAATTGAAGATAGAAGCTTGAAGGAAAATTTCCAATTTTAGAGACTACTTGAAGGCATTAAGGTGAGTAGTAACCATTTGGTCCTAGTATATTTTTTTTAGACTTGAGACTTTCATTTTAACACCAAAATATGGTTTGGATACCATTTAGGGGCTGAATTTCAAGAGCTTGAGACAAGAAGTTGATACAAGGAACAAGGCTCCATTTTTTAACAACCCGAGAAACTACTACGAGGTGGGTGGAAAAATCCTTTCAACTTCTAGGTGTTTTACTTAAAAAAATGCATGTAGTATTTTGATTTTGAGTACTTGAGATATATATTATGTATTGCATGCTATTTTCTTGTATCAAGTTGGAAAAAATTCTCAAGTGTTGCTCAAAAATGCGATTTATCGGAAAATAGGGCATACATGTACACTTTATTGTTATACTTGATGAAATTTTGTATGAGAATGATATGAATGTGTATGAATCTTGAAATTTATGTTTTGAATGATTTATAACCTGGACAAGTCGAGCATAATTGATTAAATTTCAACTTTTGGACCTAAAATGCAAAATTAGAAAGTTGGTGGACTTAATTGCAAGAAAATAAAACTTAAGGGACCCCTCTGTAATTTTCAATTTTTGGGACGGAACTCGGGTTCAAAAATTATGTTTTGACATTTTAATAAAGTTTTAAGAGTTTTTAGATAAATAAAATCAACCCTTCAAAGCCACAAGGACTAGATTGTAAAATTTTAGAAGTTTAAGGGCTATTTTGCAATTTTCGAAACTGTACCAGGCCCTAATTTGAAATTTTGAAATTTTAACTCTTAAGGGACTGGAAATAACATATTTTAAGTGTATTCCAAAAATCCAAAAGTTTAGAGCTTGGAAAGTAATTTTACTAAAATTGAGGGACTAAAGTGTAAAAGATTAAACTTGAGGACCCAAATGAAATTTCCAGGACTTATACATCCCATGCACCTGAAAATACTAATTTAACTATAACTTAATTATATTTTGGACCCAAGGTTTAAATTTCATAATAATTGGACCCCTAAAAGCCTTAAAGGCAATTATTTCAAAATGGGACAAAAATGAAATTTTCAAAGGTTATGGGACCTAAACTTATTTATTTTTAAAAGTATTTTTTCCCAATATCCCACTAACCATAGTGACATTTTCCAACTGGAATCACATTAAAAGCCCTTCCGGTTTGTGAGTTCCAATTATTTTAAACTTAGAGCCCGAAATGGCAATTTTAACAAATTTGGGGCCAATATGAGAATTTTATAAAAATTAGACCTCAAAAATTCAAAAACCTGAATCTCTGAACAATTTGGAGAATTTAGGAACTGACCTTATAATTTTTCAAGGTCAGGATATTTATTTATTCAATTTTTAACCCCAAAAGTATTGGTTTTTACAAAATGGGGCTAAATTGTAAATTTTCTTTTTATCAAGGACCTAACTCAAATTATTTTCCTTTTATTAAAACAGCCCTGAACCCTCTGACTTCAATTCTTAATTAAAATATTTTATTTTCTCAAAAACCCCTTGACTTATCGGACGCGCTTGTGGAGATTAATACCCCGTCGCGGGCGACTTCATCGTCTTGCGATTTGAATCTATAACGGGACTTATGTTCCACCTAATCTTTTAAGATATCGAAGATTGCTTATCCTCCCGATAATCATCTTCATCCAAATAACTCCACCAACACCATAATTGTCACTCGCAATTTTTAAAAATTTTCTGAACGCTTTCTTAATCAATAATACTCATTTGCTAGTTGACTACATGAACTTATGTTTACTTTCTGCTGAGTCAATTTGGTGTGTCGAGCTCCAAATCTCGGAATGGATCGTCGGGGGATGGGCAAGGCGGCTCATTTGCTATTCCACTCTTAGGCCCCATCGCCCTAATCCCATGGCGAGGGACGGAGTTTGTCGAGGAAGCGGGTCGTAGTCTTGAGGTATTATGACAAATCAGAGCCTTGCTAGCTCATTTGTGGATTTTGTCTTTTTGCATGGGGCGATAAGGTGACGGTCTTGGACCATCTTGCTCGGGGAGTTACAAGGAAGAAACGAAGGAATCATTTATCCGATCCGCGATTAAGGTTAATCGGACTCATTTGGTTGGCGCTACAAATTAAATGCGCAACCGCTTAGCTACTTGTATTGCATAGGTTGGCGCTACAAATCCAAAAATGCCTAACCGCTACTTGTCTTGCATAGGATTGGCGTTACAAATCCAAACGCAATCCTCCTCTCTGCTTGGACCATAGTGCCTGCTTGACCACGAACTATTTTAAGTATATTACTTAAACATATTTATCACGACGATTGTGGACTGTGTGTGAAATCATGCATCATCTCTCACGCGTTTTCATACAACTAAATTTCTCGCATTAACTATATACATATCGCTACACTTGCACATAATCACCCCATCCATTGAGATTTATGTCCCACCCCCTCCTGTTTTCTAACCTTTAGATGAAGAGTACGCTGAAGACATCGAACCTACTACAGATTGAATCCCTATCAGTGATGTGGAGCGACATTTCCTTTTACTTTTATTTGTTGTTGGACTCCTTCATTTTATTTGTTTGAATTTGTAAGTTAATTCGGATAATCTATTGGGTTGTATTTGAATACCGCGGACTTTAAGATGTAATTTGTACTCATGTTTATTTTAATTCCGCTGTATTAGACTCTTTTCGCTTGGAGTTTCATATCATTGGTTTAGACTGTTGATTTATTTCTGTTTAAGTAATGGATCGTTGTAGCGCACGTTTGGGGCGTGACAACTTTAGGTCAAAATGAGTCATTATCATTTTTCTTATTTGATTTATCTTCTTCTCTTCTTCAACTTTCTTAAAAAATTCGGCCGGGCAATATTAATCGGATGGGATCTTCTATTCCATGATGATGTTTCATCTCTTATTCAATCGCACGGATGATTGTCATGTGTATACAAGTTACCATATTAAAACGCTACAATTTAGGCTCGATTTATGCTCCAAAATTAATATGGTAATTTGTATACATGTGACATTTAACTTGGTATCGAGTAATGTAACTGAATATCCAGTTACATTTAACTTGACATGTACCTCATACCAGATCCTAAATACAACTGGATATCGAGTTACACAACCACCATTAATGAAGCATCAAACTTTTCAAACTAAAGCAAATTGTCTAAACATAGAAATTCTACAAATCTAACAATAAATCCTAACCTAAACAACTATATAAACTAATTAAATCAATAAAAAATATGAAATTAAAGGAATAGAATGAAGTGCTACAGTCGCCATAGAATCTATTTTTGCAAGTCGTCAAAATAGGATTTTGTTCCCAACTTTTGATTGCTGAGTTATGAGGGTGTGTGTATGACTCCAAAGGATCTAATCTGGCTTAAAAGGCAATTTGAGAATTTCACATTTTGATAAAAAAAACACGTGTTTCAAAAAAATAGCTAAAAAATATTTTGGTTTGAAAGGAATGACTAAAAAACCTAAGCACTTTATTGAATATGATATTAGAGTCAAATCATGAAAACAGAGGTCTGGCCAGTAGTGAGGGGCGTGATTAGAATAATTAAATATTAAAATGCACGCCTCTAATAGCTTAAACTTTTAGATGATGTCGTCATTTAATAAAATATGTGTGTTCTTCACATTCTATAATAAGACTTCATTTTCTTTTCAAAAAAAAAATAAATATAAAAAGACTTCATTTTCGGAAAATTGTTAGTTTCTGGGATAATTTGTAGGGGTGTCGATGTCGAACCCGTCACATAAATCGAATCTGAACCTAACATAAAATTAATGGGTATGAGTCCAGGCCGTGGGTCAGTCGAAAGTGGGTCTAACCCAAATAACTGCCAATTAAACATGTCGGTTTAAAGTCGACCTACTATGATCCATTTAACACGTCTAACTTTCGTTTATGAATTTAAAAAGAAAATTAATAAATAATTAGCGTAAGAAAAAAGCGCAAACAAGATATATATATCCTAAAACTTAAATGATAAAACCTCCTTAATTATGTATTTTTATTATTATGCATGTCTTTTTGAATATTGTCCTTAAAATATGATTATTATGATATGTTATTTATGCAATTATGTTATTTCTTTATGTATGTTGTGAATTGTGATACTTTTTATTGATTGAATAGTCTATGATAGTATTTAAAAAATGTTGGGATTTGGTCCAAAGATCCTGCTTGATGCAATGGGCTTTAAAATAGGCGCGGCGCGACGCGGTCGAACTCGTGATTTAGATTGCATAGTTAAAGGATAGCTTAAAGGATATGATTTGGACTACCTATCTACCAACAGATCATCTTCTTTTCGGTGCTCATTACATAGAAACTACGAGGTTAAGCGTGCTTGTCCTGGAGTAGACATGGGATGGGTGACCCCTGGGAAGTTTTTCGAGTGCGGCGTGAGTGAGGACAAAGCGCGCTAGAAAAGACTCGTGTTGGTTTGTGGGGACGATCGTCAATCCGAGTAGCGGCGCTAGAGGTCCAACAAGCGGTATCGGAGCAGTCACGAGTTCGAATTCCCTTGGAAGCACGCTGCGGTGGAGGTTTCGGGAGCGGTGGAGGCGAGATCTTTGGCGCGGCGGTGAAACGGACCGGGCGAAGGTAGGTTGCGGATGGCGGGGCGAGGTAGTATCTGTTGGGGCGAAGGTGTAGGTTCTTTGGGTGGACCAGGAAGCGAAGGGTAGGTTGCCAAGTGGCTTAAAAGCTTGTTTGGAGGCGAAGGTGTAGGTTCTTTGGGTGGACAGGAAGCGAAGGGTAGGTTGCCAGGTGGTCGGAACTCGGGTAAAATAGTGGGCCCGAAGGTGTAGGTTGTTGGGTGGACCGAAGCGAAGGGTAAGTTGCCGGATGGCGGGCGAGGTAAACAGATTCGGCCCGAAGGTGTCGATTCTTTGGGTGGCGAAGCGAGAGGGTGGCGTGACGCGACGCTTGAGGCGAAGAAGTTGGCGTTAGAGGCGAGGAAGTTTGGCGGACAACGAAGGTTGCCAAGCTTTGGAGTGAGAAGATGGCAGTCTTGGGGGGGGATTGTTGGGATTTGGTCGAGCATCCTGCCTGCAATGGGTTTTAAAATAGGCGCGGCGCGCCCGCGGTCGAACTCGTGGTATTTGGATTGCATAGTTAAAGGATAGCTTAAAGGATATGATTTGGACTACTATACCAACAGATGCATCTTCTTTTCGGTGCTCATTACATAGAAACTACGAGGTTAAGCGTCTTGGCATGGAGTAGACATGGGATGGGTGACCCCCGCAGGAAGTTTTCGAGTGCTTGGCGTGAGTGAGGACAAAGCGCTAGAAAAGACTCGTGTTGGTTTGTGGGGACGATCGTCAATCCGAGTAAGCGCTAGAGGTCCAACTAAAAAAAACAACATATTGGAAAATTCTCTCTCTACTTCTCTCCTCTCCCCAAAACCCTAACACACAAATCGGTAGCCCCCTCCTCCTCCCTATCCCACATAATCATCTTAGTCTTGCCCCTCCTCTTCACCATGGCCAGAGACCAAAAGCCCCATGGTCTGTGGTCACTAGCCCCTCACTTTCCGGTGGTTGCTCCTCCTCTTGTGGGTACGGTTCTTCTGAGCTTGGCTTGCGGGTTTAGGAGTTTTTGAGAGTGGTGGTGGCGGTGTTTGGAGGTGATCTTGGCGGGGATGGACAATGGCGTGGATTTGAGGGAGGGAGAGGCAAACTTCATGTCTTATGGCTTTCTATCTTTCGTTGTTGTTGTTTTTACTTGTCCCATTAGGTGGCTTTTTGTCCCAATAAGTGGCATTTTCTTCTTTTCAGTCTTTTTTGTCCCATGTGTGGCTTTTGTTCAGAAGACTCGGATGTGCTTTTAACTGATGATATGCGACAAAAATGAGATCAAGTTAACAGTGCGTGTTTTGTCCGGGCGCCTACGTTGCGAAGTTACGAATCTATGGATTCATTAGATCATTTAGATTTAAATTTTTGTTTTAGATCGTATATACATATAATACATGTCGTGGGCTTGCAATTGTTTTACATTTGATATTATGTCGGTTGTAAATTTCTTTTGTTTAATGAATGAATCTTCATTTTGACTCAAAAAAAAAAATAGTCTATGATAGTGATCGATTTTAAAAAATAAATTTTAAAAATATTAAATGTATATAAAAATAATTGATTAGCAGGTTCGCGGGTCGAGTTCGGGTTACTGTGAAATAAGCGAGTCAAGTCCAGGATCGGTTATTTTAGACATGCGAATTTTTGTGAACCTGGATCTGGTCGGATCAAACCCAAATTGACACCCCTGGTAATTTGGCCCAATAGACATTTACTATGGCGTTGTCAAGATTTATTTTTATTTCAGTTAGTTACTAAGAGACTTTTTGCATTTGATTTTATTTTTGTTTTACTATTGATTGTGTTTCATTAATTTTGGATATATAATCTTGATCTTAGACAATTTACATATTGTTTTTTAGTTTAAGATAAGTAATTTTTGTCACATTTTTGATACGTAATAAATTTTGGATACGAATTTGTGCTCGAAAATACTTTTAAGAACAATGGAATTACTAGCTGATGATTCTTTGTCTACACAAACTAATTAATCAATAGTGGAACCAATAAATGAAAGTAGGGTGCTGAGCTCGAAACTTAAAAAGATCGAAACCAGTGGAATAGCTAGAATTTATATTGGGGTATGCATATATACATATGAAAATGGGGTGAGTCGGATAAAAAAATTAATTAAAATGCATATAAATTCTAACTAATTTTTTTTCTAAAAACAATCCTATTTAATTTTTTTAAATAAAATGGAGGGGGGTTAGGTCTCAAGTTTGCCCACCTTTCGCCATGTGATCGAAATGCATATAAACTCTAATTGAATTTCTATTTATTTTTAGTAGTATAAGCTATATTAAAAACAAAAATGGGGAGGGGCACATCATGCCCCTATCTTTGTCGAGTGTCATTAATGTATCCACTAAAGTGTTAATTTCGGATCAAAGCGAATCTAACACGAAATTAATGGGTAAGAGAGTAAGAGACACATACTCGTATAATATTGAACTGTTACGAAACCAAAAGTTTGGATCTAATAAACTTGAAAGAAAGGTTATCGAATTTGTGACTCACCCCAAATTCACTATATTGCCTTTTATATCATAGAAAGTGATATAAAACATTGATTTTGTGGATGCATGCAATGGGGTGTTGTAGGCGAAGGCCAACCCGACCCCCGATAGCGTGAATTTTGCATGTATTTTGATGCGTATTTGAGCTATAATGATAAGTAAACATGCATATACTCGCGTTAAGCGTTACATATTCACTCCTTTGTGGAAAAGATATTACACTTTGCTTATTTTGTAGGAATTTCATGATATTTGAAGCTAATTGAATAAAAATATGAGGAAAGCAAAGTAGAAAGCGGAGAGTGAGTGGATATGTGAAACGTGAAGCCTAAGAAGCGAAAATTGAGCGTTCACGGAAGAAGCAGGGGGCACACGGGTTGGCGTGCCTCGAGACACCACCGTGCACCCCTGTATAAGGTGGATTCAAGACGCTGACATGGCGCACGGGTAGGCCGTGCTCGGCGACGCACCACCCGTGCACCTACGGAGAGTCGGGATTTTTTAGGAGTGGCGCACGGGTAGGCCGTGCTCGACGCCACCACCGTGCGCCCTACGGAGGAGTTGGGGTATTCCGGGGGTGGCGCACGGGTAACTCCGTGCGTGGGCACACGACCGTCGTCTCTTATTTGGAATCCCACAATCTGTTTGCATTAAGCCCTAAACATGATGGGGAGTATAAGAAGGCTTTTTGGGCGCACACAAGGGGAATCAGACATATTTTGGGATCTACAACACAAGACAAGCGGTCTATTCTTGGAAGAGGACATCAAGGAGACAATCGGGTTGCATCGGAGCTTAAGGAACGGAGATATATCGAGAGATTGTCGACTTCCCTAAGTTTTTCTTGCTTCTCTTTTAGTTTCAATCTTTCATTTTAGTTGTAATGGCTTTGAACAATTTGTTTATGAGTTGTTTAGAAATCATGTGTAGCTAAACTCTTGAGATTTAGGGTTTTGGAAGTAGATTAATGAACTCTTGTTGGATGTTTTAATCTTAGTTGAAGTTATTATCTTAAAGCTATTTGAGTATTTTGAGCTTATTCTTGTTTTATCACTTGATCAATGATTTAACTTGTTTGATATATTGATTCATAATTCGAGAGATGAGTTTCAATATTAGATCTTGAATACTCGACACAAATATTTGCATGAATCGAGAGGTTTGCGAATATTGTGAGGACATTTGATCTTTGATGCTTTTGGGAGTTGTGTATCTATTGTTGAGTAGAGATGCTAGCATAGATATTTCAATCTACGTTTTATATACATCTCGAGAGGGGGGATAAAATAGCTTTGTGATCGTCTTATAGGAATATTGATAATAACTTTGGCTTTGATTTAATCGGACAACAAGAGGATTATTAATCGAAACCTTAACTCGGAAATCCATTCCATTATCTTGATACTTCTATCATTTGTATTATCTCAATCTTGTGTTTTAGTGATTTAAATTGTCTTAATCTCAATACAACAATCATCAAATTTCGATCGTCTAAATAAAAATAAGACTATCTTGGTTCAATACTTAGCATAATAATTTATTAGTCTCAGTGGATACGACCTTGCTACCCTATTCTATAAACTACACCGTACACTTGCGGTGAAGCTAAAAATAAAGCGAACAAGTTTTTGGCGCCGTTCAAAGTGGACTAATACAATTATTGGTGCTAATATTGCGATAGATAAATTATTCTTAATTTAGACATTTTTCTTTATTATTTATTTTGTTTTTTTTTTTATGTGACTTGAATTCCACATTATTTGACTTGTGTATTCTAGTTTGGTCCGGGTAGTGTATGAACACGCGCTCTAAGCGGGGGACTTAATACCGCTTATCTTAGGAAGTTGAGGCTTTCGCGAGGAGGATCGATCTTTACCACTAGGCAGTGAAAGACAACACAATCCGATAATGGGGGATTTGAGCGAGTTACCAATCGCCAAACAATGGTGGAAACGAGTTACGATCTGGGTTCTGACAAGCCGTTCGTGATTACTTTCGACCACAAGCGAATCGTAATTACGGTGGCATTGCCCATATTCCCATCAATGCCAACAACTTCGAGCTCAAACCGGCACTAATCAATATGGTGCAACAAAATCGGTTTGGGGGGTTTGCAACGAGAAGATCCTAACTCTCACCTTGCGCATTTTATCCAAATATGCAATACGATCAAGATGAGCGGAGTCTCGGATGACGCCATAAGATTGCGCTATTCTATTCTCTTTACGGGATAAGGCGAGAAATTGGTTGGGTACTTTGTGAGGAAGTGTGAGCACTTGGGATGATTTGAGCCAAAAGTTTTTGTTTAAATTCTTTCCACCAAGCAAAACTTTGCAGCTCAAAGTGAGATCACTCAATTCCGACAATTTGATTCCGAGCCTTTGTATGAGGCTTGGGAAAGATTTAGGGATTTGTTAAGAAGATGTCCACAACACGGCTTTCAGGAGGATCACATGATTATGTTTCTTCTACAATGGTTTAATGGGGCAAACGAGGGCCTTTGTTGATGCCGCGGCGGGAGGAGCTTTGTTGGCAAGGTTTCCACAAGATGCCTTAAATCTTCTTGAGAAATGGCCATGACGATTACCAATGGCCATCCGAAAGATCAATGTACAACGAGTAGCGAAATCTCGATTCGGACACTATCAAAACATTGTCGGCACAAGTAGCGGCTTTGACAACTCAATTGAATGTATTTACGAAGGGGCGGAAGCGAGATCGAGCACGGGTAGTGAAGCTCTTCTATATCCGGCGGAAGAGGTAAATTATGTGAATAACTAGGAATTTCAACAATTTAGGAATAATTCAAATCCAACACACTACCATCCGGGGTTGAGAAATCATGAAAATTTTTCCTATGCAAATACAAAATGTGTTACAACCTCCACCGGGATTCAATGCTTGAGTGGAGGCGGTAATGGGGAAGGCAAATCGTCGTTGGAAGATGCACTCACCTCTTACATAAATCAATCGAATGTTTTCATGAATGACACGAGGAGCCGCCTCGCTAAGCAAGACCTTCGGATGGATAAGTTGGAACAACAAGTGACAAGCTCAATAAAGAATGCGGAGACTCAAATGGGTCAATTGGCTAAAATTGTGGGTGGTCAACATCAAAGGGTCAATTTCCAAGTAATACGGAAATGAATCTGAGAACAATGCAAGGCGATTCGTTTCTGGCGGTGCACGGAATATGAGGGGCCTAAAGAAAAATGCGGGAATCAAATTTTCGGATGAAGCATCTAGGCGAGAAACAAGAGACTCGTGATGAAGGATGATATTGAAGAAAATGAGAAAGAAGAGAACAAAGAGGCGGAACAAACAAATTTTGAAAGGCTAAAATCATCCTCTAGCTCGAATTTATCTAAGTTGCCTATATCTCTCCCCTTCCTCAAAGATTTCAAAAGAAAAAGCTTGATGATCAATTTGCCAAATTCCTTGATATATTTAAGAAATTGCACATTAACATTCCTTTTGCGGACGCATTAGAGCAGAGATGCGAACTATGCGAAATTTCTTAAAGATGTTATGTCAAAAAGCGGAAGATGACAAGCTATGAAACGGTGAATTTGACGGAAGAGTGTAGTGCAATTATCAAAGGAAGCTACCACAAAATCGAAAGATCAGGGAGTTTCACTATCCTTGTGCTATTGGTGGTAATTTCTTTAATAAAGCGTTATGTGATTTGGGGCAAGTATTAATTTGATGCCTTTGTCCATTTTAGGAAACTTGGATTAGGCGACGTGAAACCTACTACGGTGACATTGCAACTTGCGGGCCGATCACTTACGTATCCTAGGGGAATTATTGAAGACGTCTTGGTAAAAGTCGATAAATTTATATTTCCGTGGATTTTTTTGGTTTTGGATATGGACGAAGATCGAGGCGTTCCTTTGATACTTGGGCGTCCTTTCTTAGCAACGGGTAAAGCCTTTAATAGATGTGCGAGAAAGGGGAGCTCACATTACGTGTTAATGATGAGCATGTTTTATTTTCTATATATAAAGCAATGAAATTTCATGATTCGGTAGAGAATTGTAATTTCTTGGATATAGCTAGTTCATGCATTGAGGATTATGTTGATCATACATTGTCTGAGATGATTTGGAATTTGGTCTAGCCCACTCGTGCTCAATGTCGAGTGTTGTACTTGATTTTGATAACCAAGATTTGTACGACTATGTTTGTGCCTTAGATCATATGCGGGGAATTACCTAATAGCGCAAGAGAAAAACGCAGCGAAAAAAAAAAGGATGGAACTCTCACGAAGAACGCGGCCCGTGCGCCACCACGCCGCAGTCGGCCCGTGTGTGATCAAGTAACGATGGAACTCTCAAGAAGCAGCGCACGACCCGTCCGAGCACGGCAGCCCGTGCGTGAGATCTGAATGTCAACACCACCTGCGGAACTCAAGCAATTACGAACACCTCAAATATGCATTCCTAGGGACAAATAATGCAAATCCGTGTCGTTTCATCTCTTCTCACTCCTACCCAACTTGATAAATGTTAAGGGTTTTACGAAAACATAAGTCGGCACTATCATTTGGTCTATAAGCGATTTAAAAGGCATAAGTCCATCCATTGTGATGCATAAAATTCGGATGGAAGATGTTTATAAACCTCGATTGCAAAACCAAAGACGACTAAACCCTATTATGCAAGATGTGGTTAGGAAGGAAGTATTGAAATGGTTGGATCTTAGGGATCATTTACGCGATATCGATAGTTCATGGGTGAGTCTGTACAAGTGGTCTTAGAAAAAAGGGGGGTTCTGTGGTAAAAAATGAAAATGAGGAACAAATTGCTACTAGAATTGTTCTAGGGTGGCGAATATGTATTGATTATAGAAAACTTAATGATGCCACTCGAAAAGATCACTTTCCCCTCCCCTTTATCGATATGATGTTGGATCGTCTTTGCAGATTATGATTATTATTGCTTTTTAGATGGTTATTCCGGTACAATCAAATCATGATTGCTGTAGGAAGACCAAGAGAAAACAACATTTACATGTCCGTATGGCACATTTGCATTTCGACGCATGCCATTTGGTTTATGTAATGCACTGCCACTTTCCAACGTTGTATGATGGCTATATTTCACGATCTTATTGAAAAAGTTACGGAGGTGTTTATGGGCCGATTTCTCTGTGTTCGGGGGATTCTTTTGATAATTGTCTTCACAATCTTTCCCTAGTTTTGCGGCGATGTGAAGAGACCAATTTAGTACTAAATTGGGAAAAGTGCCATTTTATGGCACGCGATGGCATTGTACTTGGTCATCGAGTCTCTTCGGCAGGTTTGGAAGTTGATCGGGCAAAGATTGTAGCAATTGAGAAGCTACCACCTCCCACAAATGAGAAAGCCATTCGGAGCTTTTTGGGCCATGCCGGATTTTCTGAGAAGGTTTATCCGTGACTTTTCTAAAATTTCTAAGCCCTTGAGGCAATTCTAGAAAAAGATCTTCGCTTTCATTTTTTCCAATGAATGTTTGCGGGCGTTCGAAATGTTGAAGACTGACATTGGTGACCGCACCTATACTCGTCACCCAGATTGGAGCCAACCATTTGAGCTAATGTGTGATGCAAGCGACTATCTTTGTTGGGCTGTTCTTGGTCAAAAGAGGGAAAAATTGTTCCGATCCATCTACTATGCAAGTCGAGCGTTGGGCCGGTGCTCAGCGAGAATTATACCACAACGAGAAAGAAATGTTGGCGATTGTTTTCGCGTTCGATAAATTCGATCTTACTTGATCGGACGAAGACGATTGTGCATCATTGACCATGCGGCTATCAAATACCTCTTTGACAAGAAGAATGCGAAACCGAGGTTGATTCGATGGATCTTATTGTTGCAAGAGTTTGACGTGGAAATCAAGGACCGAAAAGGATGCGAACGTAGTAGCGGCCATCTGTCTCGATTAGAAAATCAAGAAGGAGAAAAAAAGGTACGGGATTGATAAAGAGGAGTTTCTCGATGAAAGATTACTCATGCTTGAGGCAAAGTTCCCATGGTATGCGGACTTTGTCAACTACTTAGCGATTGGAGTTCTACCTAGGATCTATCACCATATCAAAAGAGGAAATTCTTACATGATGTAAAGTTCTACATGTGGGATGACCCCTACTCTTTAAGAGGTGCGCGGACAAAATCATAAGGAGATGCGTCCTCAAGAAGAATGGGAGGAGTCACAACAATGATGTCACTCTTCACCATCGGCGGACATTTTGGTCCCACTCGCACGGCAAATGAAGGTATTGCAAAGTGGGCTCTATTGGCCCACTTTATTTAATGGCCCTTGTTATTTGTTTGTACAACAACAATGTGACAGTGTCGTGAATGGGAAACATTTCACGGAAGCACGAGATGCCAATGACCAACGTAATTGAAGTGGAGTTGTTCGATGTGTGGGGATTGACTTTATGGGCCCATTTCCATCGTCTTGGGTTATCAATATATTCTACTTCTTTGTGGAGTATGTATCCCGTTGGGTAGAGGCAATTCCTTCTAAAACAAATGATGCTCAAGTTGTAATGCGATTCCTTAAGAAAAACATCTTTACTAGATTTGGCACTCAAGAGCTTTAATTAGTGATGGAGGGTCGCATTTTGTAAACAAATTGATGAGCAACTTGTTTGCCAAATATGGGGTCAAACATAAAGTCGCATTGGCATATCATCCACAAGCCAACGGACAAGCGAGAAGTAGCTAACGAGGGAGATCAAACAAATCCTTGAAAAGGCGGTGAACATCAACCGAAAGGATTGGGCGTTAAAATTGGATGATGCCTGGGGCATACCGAAGCTGCATATAAGACACCGTTGGGCACATCTCCATATCAACTTGTATTTGGGAAGTCGTGCCATTTACCGGTAGAATTGGAGCACAAAGCATTTTGGGCGGTAAAGAAACCGAATCGGATTTTGGAAAGCCGGTGAGGAAAGGTTGCTCCATTTGAATCGGATGGAAGAGTTTCGGGATGAAGCGTCACGAAAATTCAGAATTTACAAGGAAAGAACCAAGCGGTGGCATGATAAGATGATCAAGAAAAGAGAGTTTTTCGGGAGAAGCAGGGCTCCTATACAATTCACGCCTTAAATTCTTCCAGGAAAACTCAAATCCAGTGGTCGGGGCCATTTGTGATAAAGAAAGTGTTGAATCCACCTGGGATTGTAGAATTGTTGACAAAAGAAGGCGAGACTTTCATGGTAAACGGCCAACGGATTAAGCACTATTTCCACCGAGGGAATCAAGAGGAGGTGACATCCACCACCTTGCGCGATCCGTAATTTAACAAAACAGGCGTCAAGCTATAGACGGTAAATCTAGCGCTTGTTGGGAGGCAACCCAATGGTAACTTCACACTTTTCTTTATTGAAATTCTATCTTTCCTTACGCGCGATATAATTTCATTTAAGTTTGGGGGAGAGATAGTATCTTGATATGAAATGTGTGGATTTTTAAAATTAAAAAAAAAATTAAAAAAAAAAAAAAAGTTCATGCATTTTGTGTTTTCATATAGTTGCATTAGAGCATCTTTAGGTTGCATTTGCATTAGAGCACGTTTATAGCTTTAGCATGTTTATTGATTTAGTAGTGGTTAGAGAGTGTGTTGACCAAGCATGTGCAACTTGTTGTTTGTGTGTTGATTGAGAATTCATATTGTTGGGATTGGATCTTTGTTTATGGATTGATTGAGCCTCGAATAGATAACTTTGAGCATGTTGATATGAAAAAAACTTGGTGTGATGCTTTGAATTACATTTTGACAAGCTTTGTGAGCTTTGAGCCTTTCGCTTATATCTTGTGCGATCTTGTTGTAATTTGAGTGTATCATTCATGTTGATTAAAATTCTAGAACTTGCTTGGGTATCTCTGTCAAGGCCACATGTGTATGTGAATTGTGAATGTGATTAAAGGCCATCTTTGTTAGCCTTTCATACCTTTTGCCTACCTAAAAATGTGAAAAATCTAGTTAGCCAAGTTGAGCCTATAGCTTTATTTCTTTGATAACCACAAAAATTTAACCCTTGATCTTACTATATTTCCATCACCTTAAACTCGAATGTATAATGTTGAGTAAAGGGAAATGAACGAGGTTGAATGGGTGGGAATTGAAAAATAGAATAATTGGGCATACTTGGTTAAATGGAATAAAAAGAGGAAGGAAATATGTTGAAAATGCACAAATGAAAAAAAAAAAAGATTGAAAAAGTGGATAAACTTGGGGCGAAGGATTGTGAATGGAGGTGATTCTCAAAAAAAAGACGGAAATGGAGATAAATGAAGTTGATAAAAATGAGGGATGATTGGAGTAGCATATGGGATTATAATGAAAATGATTGATATGCTCATCGATGTCTATACACTCGAGTTTGATCACTTTATCCAAAAATCTCCTACCTAAACCAAAGAGCCTTCATTACAACCAAATGAGAAAGTCCTTTATGATTCACAAATTGCATACACTCTCGTGGCGGAGATATGAGACAAATTGCAAGCCTATGGTAATTTTGCGACATCGAATTGATTTGGCGTAAACACGTCCTATAACCTTGTGAGATGAGAGTATACACTTAATTTCGAGAGTTGGATTGAGCATTTCACTTTGTTTTATTTGGCGTGTTCTTTGATTAGAGATTTGAGGCTTGATTGAGTTGTACTCGGCATTCATTCATGACGAGCAATTTGGATTTTCTTGTAGACTCTTGGTGTGCGTTATCTTTATCTCCTGTTATGCTTTATCGTGTTCTAAATATTGTTGATCGGGACGGTCACGATTTAAGTTTGGGGATTTTGATAAGCGTGAATTTTGCATGTATTTTGATGCGTATTTGAGCTATAATGATAAGTAAACATGCATATACTCGCGTTAACGTTACATATTCACTCCTTGTGGAAAAGATATTACACTTTGCTTATTTTGTAGGAATTTCATGATATTTGAAGCTAATTGAATAAAAATATGAGGAAAGCAAAGTAGAAACGCGGAGAATTGAGTGGATATACGAAACGTGAAGCCTAAAAGAGCGAAAATTGAGCGTTCACGGAAGAAAAGAGGGCACACGGGTTGGGCGTGCCTCAAGACACCACCCGTGCACCTGTATAAGGTGGATTTAAGCTGCGACAGCATGGCGCACGGGTAGGCCGTGCTCACGCACCACCCGTGCACCCTACAGAGTCGGGATTTTTACCTAGGAGTGGCGCACGGGTAGGCCGTGCTCCGACGCACCACCCGTGCGCCCTACTGAGAGAGTTGGGGTATTCGGCGGGGGTGGCGCACGGGTAACCGTGCGTGGGCACACGACCGTGCGTCTGGCCTGGAATCCCACAATCTGGCCGCATTAAGCCCTAAACATGATGGGGAGTATAAGAAGGCTTTTTGGGGCGCACACAAGGGGAATCGGACATATTTTGGGATCTACAACACAAGACAAGTGGTCTATTCTTGGAAGAGGACATCAAGGAGACAATCGGGTTGCATCGGAGCTTAAGGAACGGAGATATATCGAGAGATTGTCGACTTCCCTAAGTTTTTCTTGCTTCTCTTTTAGTTTCAATCTTTCATTTTAGTTGTAATGGCTTTGAACAATTTGTTTATGAGTTGTTTAGAAATCATGTGTAGCTAAACTCTTGAGATTTAGGGTTTTGGAAGTAGATTAATGAACTCTTGTTGGATGTTTTAATCTTAGTTGAAGTTATTATCTTAAAGCTATTTGAGTATTTTGAGCTTATTCTTGTTTTATCACTTGATCAATGATTTAACTTGTTTGATATATTGATTCATAATTCGAGAGATGAGTTTCAATATTAGATCTTGAATACTCGACACAAATATTTGCATGAATCGAGAGGTTTGCGAATATTGTGAGGACATTTGATCTTTGATGCTTTTGGGAGTTGTGTATCTATTGTTGAGTAGAGATAAAGATAGATATTTCAATCTACGTTTTATATACATCTCGAGAGGGGATAAAATAGCTTTGTGATCGTCTTTATAGGAATATTGATAATAACTTTGGCTTTGATTTAATCGGACAACAAGAGGATTATTAATCGAAACCTTAACTCGAAATCCATTCCATTATCTTGATACTTCTATCATTTGTATTATCTCAATCTTGTGTTTTAGTGATTTAAATTGTCTTAATCTCAATACAACAATCATCAAATTTCGATCGTCTAAATAAAAATAAGACTATCTTGGTTCAATACTTAGCATAATAATTTATTGAGTCTAAAGTGGATACGACCTCGCTAATGATATTCTATAAACTACACCGTGCACTTGCGGTGAAGCTAAAAATAAGGCGAACACCCGCTTCCCCCCTTTTAAAAAAGAAATTCTAGGTAAACCTTTTTCTAGAAAAAAATTTTTATTTTAATTTTATATAATTTTTCTTTTACTTTTTATCTAGTCCAACTAAATTCGTATATCGGTCCATTCCCATTTTATTCTTGGCTATGCAATTAGATTCATGTGTACATGGTAATTTGCAGAGAATAAATTGATAATAGTATGAATATGATAGGCTGTCAAACTATTTTGAAATGATAGGCTGTCAAACTATTACCACAAAATAACAGTTATCCACTTGCATAATTAATGAATCTTTACTTGTCCCAGTAATATGAATATGATAAAGATGTGGGCCCAAAGACGTTGAACATGATAAATTCAGTTCACATTTAATTTAGCCTATTACCACAAAATAACAGTTATCCACTTGCATAATTAATGAATCTTTTTTTTTTTTTTGAGGGAATAATTAATGAATCTTTACTTGTCCAGTAATATGAATATCATAAAGATGTGGGCCCAAAGACGTTGAACATGATAAAATTAATCAGACTTTGTGCTTTACGAGTTTTTTTTTTTTTTTTTTTATCGGTAATTGCTTTACGAGGTTTTATGTAAATGTATAGGTGGGATTGCATTATTGCAATTTTACTCCTATGGTTTAGAATTTAGGAGTGACAATTCAGACTAGGGTCGTAAGAGAATTAAATATTCTTTATTTGATTCGCGATTCGAATTTGAATATGATGATTCGAATTCGAAAATTTCGAATAAAAATTCAAATAAGAATATGTTTTCTTATTTGTATTCTTTTCGAATTCGAATAAGAATACAATGTATTCGATTCGAATATTCGAATTATATATATTTATATTATATATCACTAATAAAACATATATTATATATATATATTAGTAAATGATATTTTTTATATATATTTCATAATTTCTATCTTAATTTTATTATCATGTAAGTACTTATTTGATAAATTTTATATTATCCGTATTTTATTTTATCGTGTAAATTAATCATAATTTGAAGAAAAAGTTATATAAAATAATTAAAAAAATTCGAATACTAATATTCAAATCGAATCGAGCATATTCGGATACATAGGTCGAATCGAATACGAATCTATTTTTAAATTCGAATAATAAACAAATATGAATATGAATATTCATTTATTAGTCGAATTCGAATCGAATACTGTGAATATTCGATTCAATACGATTCTTCTACAACCCTAATTCTGACAAAGCATGCATGATATCGTGACACGAAAAAATACAAAAATAATGGGTTATTGTTTAGTCTTATCGTGTGTGTGTCCTTCTCATGTCGATACAATAAAAATATGAAATTTTTGTGTTGTCTTCGTGTAATTAAACACGATAAAAAACTAACATGCATATAGAATATTAACATGCTAACAACTTGTTAGTCTGATAGTGACAGGATTAGGACACGTTAACCTGTTAGTGATACGATAATAACACTATATAATGTTATGTTTACCTGTTAGTGACACGATAACCTGATATTTAGTATGTTTGTATCGTGTAATTTTGTGTCAAATCGTGTAATTTGCATCGTATATTACTTTGTTAATCAATTCTCTTTTTGTTTTTGTTTATCTTGTTAATCATGTCGTATCGTGTCAATATGAAAACTTATGTATTCATGTCGTTGTGTATGAATCAAATCATTATTTTATCGTATTCGTGTTTGATCTTATTGTGTGCTATCGTGTTGCGTGTCACCACAAAGCACATGCAATAAGATTATACAATTTGACATCTCTACCCATAACTATACAGAGTTGGTAATAATAAGTCTGCAGAAAAATGCTTTTTTTCGAAACTCTCGAACTCAATTTTTGGGTTTTGCATAAAAAGTCCACGAAACAGCATTTGGGGCCAAACCCATATTTGATGCGAAAATCAGCTTCACTTTTATGGATATACTTCGAATGAACTTTTATTTCCCGAGTTTTGGTCTAGATTAATAAGTTAACTCACTTGGAATATGTCATTATTAAGCAAATTGAGTTTCCCCATTAGCGGGTTTAACCGAAAATACAAACAAGTTAATTTTTTCGAAAATTTTCTAATCTAGCGACCAAAAGATCGAATTTGGGAATTTCTTAACAATTATGGGTTTTATTTCCAAATCGTAATTTCTGCAGTTTCTTTCTTTCTTTTTTTTTTATTTTTTGGCAACAACCATGACTAAAGTTGCAATTTAGTCTAAATGTATGTGTCAACAACTAATGCTCCAGGTTTAGAACTGTCAACAACTAACTCAAGAATGGATCAACCTTATGCTCCAGGTAGAGATGTATGTGTTGTAAGGGCAATTAATTCGAGTTTGATATATCCTATTTGAGTGCGTGTGTCACATTTCCTACTATTCCCCACTGTCATCATCATCATCAACTGCACCTTATCCCACTATGTGGGGTCGGTGGTGTGAAGTTTATAGTGTCCATTAATTGTCTAAAATTAATTAACACTGCAAAATTCACACAAAAAAGCAAAGTGGCAAAATTTTACGTCGGATGCCCTTCCTGACACAACCTTTATACGAAGGAGAGATGAGATGAAATTCCAAAACCATCATAATCACTGCTTTTTCCATGCAACTTGCATGGAAAATACGATGAGACGGCGATGAGTTGAGATAGTTGTTCTAGTCATGTCCCATTACATGATTGATATTGTAAAATCAACGTGTACATCATGAAACATGACCATGTTTGATAAATGGTTTTTATCATGATTTTGATGATTTTATTTTTATACCAAAACAATATTTTTAAAGGTTGTCCAAATACTCCTAAATAATTTAAAATAGTTTAAATATTTTCCGTAGTATTTCTTCAAGATTATTTTCGACAAAATTGGACAACGCTTTTATATGTTTTTATGTCAAGCGTTTTTACATCAAAACAATGTCCCTAAATGTTGTCCTAATACTCTTGATTGGTCTAAAATATTTTTACTATTTTTCGAAGTATTTCTTGAAGTTTATTTTCGATATAAAATTGGACAACACTTATGTTTCAGGCTCGGCCGTCGCCTTATAGGGCAACCCGTACTGTGTTGAGTTTTGGAACAAAAAAGGGATGGAGGAAAACTTGAGCGGCCAAGTCGACAGGTCGGCCGATTCGGAGGTTCGGGTCGGCCGGTCGCTAGAGGTTGACCACTAAGCCTTAGTGCGACTGTGGAAGCCCCTCAAGTGCGATCTTCTCTGTTTCATGTTTTAACTACCCCAACTGGGTCCAACATGAGCGGCGTGGCCGCACTCCCCTCCGATAGGTCCCCCGTGTAAAATTCGCGAAATTTCAATTTCAACTTATCTCTCTGCGGCCGGTCGAACCCCTCTTTTGGCAGCAAACTATCCGTTGAGTTTGCAGACAACTTTTCCTTAATTTGAGGGGTTGATTTCTAACAGCTCTTTTTTTCAATTGTCTTGGTATTTTTTACATAATTCATGTCCCCAAGAGGAACCTATGCTTGGTCAATTATCTCCTATAAATAGAGGAAGTTTTGGAACAACCATGATAAACAAGATACACTTCAAGCAAATATTTGTTCTTCATAGTTATTATTCTTATTGTAATTTTGCCTGGCTTATCACTTTCACATCCTTGAGGTCTAGGCTTATTTCTTGATTACACTTGCACTCAATTGTATTATTCATTATCGAGTTATAATCTTGAATTTGTGGTCGTCATTCAAACACAAGATATCCTTGTGAGTGTCCTTGTGGTAAGAACACACTTGGGTGAACTAGGTGTTAGGTGTAAGAAGATTGTGGTAATCTTCTTGTTGAGGTGTTGAAGAGTGTGGTCTTTCTTGAGGTGAAGATTGTGGTAATCTTCACAAGTGCCGTTTGGAGATTGTGGTAATCTTCAAGAGAGATTGTGGTAATCTTATATGTGGTGTTGAAGAAGAGTGTGGTGCTCTTCAAGGTGTTGGTGTAAGATTTTGTTGTAATAATTGTGGTAATTATTAATAAAATCTTTTTATTTTCGAAACCCATCCAGGAGATCTTGGGGTGGTAGTAGATTAGGCCCTAAGTGGGTTGAACTACTATAAATCGACGTGTGCTATTTACATTCTGCACCTTTGTTATTATCTTGGCGCATTTGTATCGAAAAAGAGGGCGAAATCGAAAAGATGGAGATAATCTATTCACCCCTCTCTAGATTATCGTAGCCGCTTGGACTTACAAGTGGTATCAGAGCCAAACTCTTTGGCAAACTTGTTTCACATTGCGAGTGAAGAGAAACGATCGTCGGCTACGAACGAAACTCATCTTACCGGCACCTCCACCACCAAGCCTCCACTAATTGATTCCAAAAATTTTATATTTTGGAAATAAAGAATGGGATGCTATTTACAAGGTTGCGGATTCGACATTTGGAACACCGTCATAAATGGATAATTCATTCCAATGAAAGACACACCACACACCTCCAAAGGCCTCAAAGAGCTAAATGATGAAGAGAAGAAAATCATCTCCTTAAATGGTAAAGCTCTCAATATTTTGTATTGTTCACTTACTAATTTGGAATATGAATATATTGTAGGAATTCGATCGGCACATGAAGTATGGCAAAAATTAGAAGCCATCTATAGAGTATATGTAAATGAAAGAAGCCAAACAAAAGCATCTACTTCTCAAAGTGATACAATGTCACATCTAAGGAACAAGCTTCTTACAACTTCCAACTATGAAGAAGTTGAACATTGTCTTATGGGCATCGAAGAAGAAAACGAGGTATGTCTTAAACCCTCTACTTCTTATGATATTGTTATTCAAAATGATTATAGTGATTTTCAAAATGATTTTGATGATCTTCAAAATGAATTCCAAAATTTACTTGTTAAGTACAAAAATTTGAAAAAGGTGTTCGCCTATATTTTTAGCTTCACCGCAAGTGTACGGTATACGTTATCGAATAGGATAGCAATGTCGTATCCACGGAGACTAATAAATTAATATGCTAAGTATTGATCCAAGATAATCTTAATTTTATTTAGACGATCGAAATTTGATGATTGTTGTATTGAGATTAAGACAATTAAAATCACTAAAACACAAGATTGCGATAACACAAATGAAAGAAGTATCAAGATGATGAAATGGATTTTCGAGTTAAGGTTTCGATTAATAACCTTCTTGTTGTCCTATTTAATCAAGCCACATTATTATCAATATTCCTATAAGACGATCACAAAGCTATTTTATCCTCCCTCTCGAGATGCATATAAAACGTAGATTGAAATACTTATGCTAGCATCTCTACTCAACATGAATCATTCAACTCCTAAAAGCACAAAAGATCAATTGTCCTCACAAATATTTACAAACCTCTTGATTCATGCAAATATTTGTGTCGAGTATTCAAGATCTAATATTGAAACTCATCTCTCGAATTATGAATCAATATATCAACAACAACAACAACAAACTGGCGCCTTTAATCCCGCTCGTGGGGTCGGGCTATACGGATCATATCGCGCCATCACGGTCATGCCATAAGCCATATTTTCGTTTATTTCGGGTATAACATGTCATGTTTAATAGCTTCTTTCCAAGTCTTTTTAGGTCTACCTCTCCTCTTTTGATTTGTGTGAGTGATTCTCTCTACCTTCTAAACGCCGCACGTGTGCATCTAAAGGTCTCCTATAAACATGTCCAAACCATCTTAATCGTGTTTCTCTAATTTTCTCGTCTATTGGTGCTACTCCCACTTTGTTTCTAATGTGTTCATTTCTTATTCTATCTAATCTAGTGTGTCCGCACATCCATCTTAGCATTCTCATCTCTGCTACCGTCATTTTTGTTCGTGTTCATATTTAGTCGCCCAACATTCTGCTCCATAAAGCATTGCGGGTCTTATGGCCGTTTTATAAAATTTTCCTTTCAATTTTAATGGTATTTTACGGTCACAAAGGATAGAAGATGCACTCCTCCATTTATTCCAACCCGCCTGGATCCTATGTGTGACATCTTTATTGATTTCTCCGTTCTCTTCAATTATAGATCCTAAGTATTTAAAACTCTTTGTGATAAAACAAGAATAAGTTCAAAATACTCAAATAGGCTTCAAGATAATAACTTCAACTAAGATTAAAACATCCAACAAGAGTTCATTAATCTACTTCTAAAACCCGGAAATCTCTGGAGTTTAGCTACACATGATTAAACAACTTATAAACAAAGTGTTCAAAGTCATTACAAATGAAAATGAAAGATTGAAACTAAAAGAGAAGCAATAAAAACTTAGGAACGCCGACAATCTCTCGATATATCTCCGTTCTTCAAGCTCCGATGCAACCCGATTATCTCTTGATGTCTCCTTCCAAGAGTTGACTCTTGTCTTGTGTTGTAGATCCCAAAAATGCCAGAATAGCCTTGTGCGCCCCAAAAAAGCCTTTTTATACCCACCATCAAGTTTAGGGCATAATCTTCCATTATGGGATTCGGCAAAAGTGAGCACGCACGGGTGGTGCGCCGGAGCACGGAGTTACCGTGCGCCACCATGCTGAAATTACCCAACTCTCTGTAGGACGCACGGGTGGTGCGTCAGAGCATGGCCTACCCGTGCGCCATTCTGGTGAAATACTCCAACTCTCTGTAGGATGCACGGGTCATGCGTTGATGCATGGGCTACCCGTGCGCCATCTTTCATTGCAGATTATCTTCATACAGGGGTGCACGGGTGGTGTCCGAGGCACGCCCAACCCGTGCGCCCCTTGTCCTTTTTCGTAGACTCTCAATTTTCTCTCTTTTAGGCTTCACATTTCGTATATCCACTCAATTCTCCGTGTTTCCACTTTGCTTTCCTCGTATTCGTATTCAATTAGCTTCAAATATCATGAAATTTCTGCAAAATACGCAAAGTGTAATATCTACTCCACAAAGAGTGAATATGTAACATTTAACGCGAGTATATGCATGTTTACCCGTCATTATAGCTCGAAATACGCCTCAAAATACATGCAAAACTCACGCCTATCAAAATCCCCCAAACTTACACTGTTGACCGTCCCGATCAACAATTTTTATTTTTGAAAACACAATCAAGCACAACAGGGAGATAAGAATAAAAGCGCACACAACGGATCCAAAAAGAAATTCATATTGTTCATCATGAACGTCAAGCAACAAACCAATCAAGCCTCGAATATCTGATCAAAGAACACACCTCAAGTAAACAAAGTGAAATGCTCTGAATTCCAACTCTCAAAGTTAAGTGTATACTCTCATCTCACGAGGATATAGGACGTGTTTACGCTCAAATCAATTCGATGTCGCAAAATTACCATAGGCTTGCAATTCATCTCATACCGCCGCCACTAAAGTGTATGCAATTTGTGAATCAAAAAGGACTTTCTCATTTGGTTGTAATGAAAGCTCTTTGGTTTGGGTAGGAAATTTTGGATAAAGTGACTCAAACTCGAGTACATAGATCGATGAGCATATCAATCATTTTCATTATAATCCCATATGCTACTCCAATCATCCCTTATTTTTATCAACTTCATTTATCTCCATTTCCTTTCTTTCTTTTGAGAATCGCATCCATTCACAATCCTTCGCCCCCCAAGTTTATCAACTTTTCAATCAAATTTTTTTTTACTCAACTCTTTTCCTTCCTCGTTATGTCCCATTTAACCAAGTGTGCCCATTTACCCTACTTTTCAATTCCCACCCATTCATCCTCATTCATTCCTTTACTCAACGCTACACATTCGAGTATTAGGTGATGGATATATTAAGATTAAGGGTTAAATTATTTATTTTTTTTTGGCTATCAAAGAAATAGGCTATAGGCTCAACTTGGCTAACTAGAAATTTCAATATCATCATTAGGTAAGCAAAAGGCTTGAAGGGCTAACAAAAATGGCCTTAAATCACCTTCACACTTTGCATACAACATGTGGCCTTGACAGAGATACCCAAGCAAGTTCTAGAATTTTAACGACATGAATGATACACTCAAATCACAACAAGATCACAGCAGCAACATAGAAGCAGAAAGGCTCAAAAGCTCACAGGCTTGCAATTATGTAATTCAAAGCATCAAACCAAGTTTTCCATATCAGCATGCTCAATGTCATCTATTCAAGGCTCAATCAACTCGTAACCAACATCCAATCCTAACAATATGAATTTTCAATCAACACACAACAACAAGTTGCAACATGCCCGGTCAACTCACTCTCTAACCACTACGAAAGCAATAGACATGCTAAAGCTATAAACGTGCTCTAATGCAAATACAACCTAGAATGTTCTAATGCAACTATATGAAAACACAAAATGCATGAATAATTTTTTTTTCGTATCCACACTTTTCATGTATTAAAATACATCTCTCCCTCCAAACTTGAATGAAATTATAGTGTCCGAAGGGGAAAAATAGAATTTCAATAACGAAAAGTGGGGATATACCTGAATTACTGCGGCGGTGGGAAGTGGCCTTGAGAAATATGCCACATCTGTATCTGTTGGAGCACTTGCCATGATCGCTTGCTGAACTTGAGAAAATCAACCCTATGTTGCCTCAAATCCTCTCCTTGCCACCTCAACTCTTCGCCTTGCCGGCACAAGTCCTCCCCAAACGCATATAATATGTCTTGAAAATCAGTGCCGCGTTGGGGTCCTCCACTATGAGAAGTACCGGGACGATCCCCGCTTTGAGAATGTCGGGGGTAATCGCCTCCGTGTGAGGACTCGGGTATATCATACCCAATTTGGGGGTGATGAGGTTCCATCCCCATTTTGCGTCCATGTATCTCATCCTCCTCCGCCACCATATCTTCCTCATCCAAGAAACCTTCAACTCTGCGCTTCTTTCTTGCCTCTATAACTTCGGTAATTCGGTTATGTGCGTCAGAGTTCATTAGGAAGTTGGTGGTGTCCGTCAATGTATCGACTGTGGTGTATGGCGGGTTAGGCAACGGAAATGCAACACCTTTCTTTTGTAGAAGTACCAATGTGTTGTCTTCGTTTCCTATGAACTTCATGTGGTGCAACGATGCCAAGTTAACCCGAGTGCTGCCTGGGATAGGCTCCAAGCCTCGGAAATCGACATTGAAATGCCGGGCAATAGGGGTAATGGGGCCCCCTATAGTAATCGTACCCCCTTCCCGCCTAGCTAAGCTGTTCGATTTGCTCGGCAAAATTGACGGGCGGTGTCGTAGGGGTGTTTTGACCATACACCGGAGAGGAGATAAAGCTCCTTAGTCGTCATCCCTCCAATATTTTCTCGGCGAACACGGAGGATCTTTGTCACGCCCATTTTGTATATACCAGAAAAACCGGATTCTCGGGATCCATGAGTCTTTGGCGGTCCGCGCGCATACAACACATCGCCCCGTTTGTGGTGTTTCCACAAGCATTCTCCAAGTCGTATTGATCATAATGGGGCATCGGGGTCACGAGCATTTGTTGGGACCTCGAAAATGTTGTTCAATTGGGTCATAGAGCAGGTTGTCTCTAACGTTCCTAATGAAATTTTATCATATACAGTTCAAAGGTCCCGCCTTGTTTGAGTACTTCCACGGTACTCAAAAACTCAATGTATATTTTTAAATGTTGGCCACCTTCGACTCATGAAGTTCGTCCATCCAACTTGGCGAAAAAGACGCCACACGTCCTCATGTATCCCTAAAGTTTGGGTACAATCATCGTCGGCGTAGCGAGATGGAGCTATTTGGCGACCGATCAAGCGATTCCATCGCTCAAGATCATCGGCATTTGTCAAGTCAACCCCATATGCCGCTGGACTGTTTTGATCGACCTCCGGTGGTGCCACGTCGTGTTGTGCCGCCCCACGTGCACATCTTCTTCCACTCTGGGGGTTTCTTCGCTCGGCCATAAGGAATTTGTACCTGAAATACATTCTATTAGCATCCCAATATCATCAATGGCAACACAAAGTAAGGGATTAAAGCTAACATATTAGGTGATGCAAATTCACTTGCCTATTTTACTATGATCAATCAACTACCCCAAGCAAGCAAAAATTATGGCCATTCTAGACAAGTATTAGCTTAAACAATCATTGGCCATGCCGTATTCATCCACAATTCATCCTAAATCTCCTCAATTACACAAGTCCATAAGGTGTTTGATAATTTGCCTCAAAGAATAATTCACACAATTCATAGCAAAAATATCAAAATAAGCACCTATCATGATCCCTAATACATAATTGACAACGAATTCACAAGGAGAAACGGTGTTCTTACTGGAATTCTCTAAGTTAAACTCGAAGTGGAGGATTTGAACCCTAGGTGCTTTTGCTCACAATTCTTCAAGCAAATGTGAATTCGATGTAAAGTGAAGTTCAATTGTGGTGGGGGAGGGATTATGTGACGAATTTGAGTGAAAACTTGGAGAAATTTCGAAAACAATGGAGGATTAGGGCGTGCGCGCGAGTTGGAGGGTTTTGAATATGAAGAACAGGTTTAAAACTGTCCAATTTATCCTTCTTCTGCAGGGCGCACGGGTGGTGTGCCGACGCACGGGTTGCCCGTGCGCACCTGTACAACAATTCAGGGTTTTTTTATATAAAAACACACAAAAATGAAACAAAAACACACAGATCACACTCACACAAATTACTCCTAATCACACAAAATTGAAATTAAACACACATAAAAATGAAAGTCACACGAAAAACCGTTGGGTTGCCTCCCAACAAGCGCTATATTTATCGTCTTTAGCTCGACGCATGTTTTGTTAAATTACGGATCGCGCAAGGTGGTGGATGTCACCTCCTCTTGATTCCCTCGGTGGAAATAGTGCTTAATCCGTTGGTCGTTTACCATAAAAGTTTCGTCTTCTTTTGTCAACAATTCTACAATCCCAGGTGGATTCAACACTTTCTTTATCACGAATGGCCCCGACCACTTAGACTTGAGTTTTCCCGGGAAAAATTTAAGACGTGAATTGTATAGGAGCATTGGTTCTCCCGGTAAAAACTCTCTTTTCTTGATCATCTTATCATGCCACCTCTTGGTTCTTTCCTTGTAAATTCGGGAATTTTCGTAAGCTTCATCCCTAAATTCTTCCATCTGATTCAAATGGAGCAACCTTTCCTGACCGGCTTTCTGAAAATCCAGATTCAGTTTCTTGACTTCCCAAAATGCTTTGTGCTCCAATTCTACTGGAAAATGGCACGACTTACCAAAGACAAGTTGATATGGAGATGTGCCCAACGATGTCTTATATGCAGTCCGGTATGCCCACAGAGCATCATCCAATTTTAACGCCCAATCCTTTCGGTTGATATTCACCGTCTTTTCAAGGATTTGTTTGATCTCCCCTGTTAGCCACTTCCGCTTGTCCGTTGGCTTGTGGATGATATGCCAATGCAACTTTATGTTTGACCCGTATTTTGCCAACAAGTTGCTCATCAATTTGTTTACAAAATGCGACCCTCCATCACTAATTAAAGCTCTGGAGTGCCGAATCTAGTAAAGATGTTTTTCTTAAGGAATCGCATTACAACTTGAGCATCATTTGTTTTGGAAGGAATCGCCTCTACCCAACGGGATACATACTCCACCGCAAGTAGAATATATTGATATCCCGAAGATGATGGAAACGGGCCCATAAAATCAATCCCCACACATCGAACAACTCCACTTCAATTACATTGGTCATTGGCATCTCGTGCTTCCTTGAAATGTTTCCCATTCGTTGATTTTGTCACATTGTTGCACAAACAAATAATCATTAAATAAAGTGGGCCAATATAGCCCACTTTGCAATACCTTCTTTGCGGTGCGAGTGGGACCAAAATGTCCGCTTGGATGGTGAAGAGTGACCTTTGTTGTAGGACTCCCCCATTCTTTGAGGTACGCATCTCCTTATGATTTTATCCGCGCACCTCTTAAAGAGTATGGGTCATCCCACATGTAAAACTTTACATCATGTAAGAATTTCTTCTTTTGATACGGTGATAGATCCGGAGGTAGAACTCCTCGTGATTAAGTAGTTTACAAAGTCCGCATACCATGGGAACTTTGCCTCAAGCATGAGTAATCTTTCATCAGAAACTCCTCTTTGATCAATCCCGCCTCCTTTTGCTCCCTCTTGATTTTCTAATCAAGACGGATGGTCCGCTTACCACGTTTCGCATCCCTTCCGGTCCTTGATTTCCACATCAAACTCTTGCAATAATAAGATCCATCGAATTAACCTCGGTTTCGCATCCTTCTTGTCAAAAAGGTATTTGATAGCCGCATGGTCGGTGTGCACAATCGTCTTCGTCCCGATCAAGTAAGATCAGAATTTATCGAATGCGAAAACAATCGCCAACATTTCTTTTTCGGTTGTAGTATAATTATGTTGGGCATTGTCCAACGTTCGACTTGCATAGTAGATGGATCGGAACAATTTTTCCCTCTTTTGACCGAGAACAACCCCAACCGCATAGTCGCTTGCATCACACATTAGCTCAAATGGTTGACTCAATGGGCGACGAGTATAAAAGCGATCACCAATCTTTGTCTTCAACATTTAACGCCCGCAAACATTCATTGGAAAAAATGAAAGCATCATCTTTTTCTAGCAATTGGCTCAAGGGCTTAGAAATTTTAGAAAAGTCACGGATAAACCTTCAGTAAAAAACGGCATGGCCTAAGAAGCTCGAATGGCTTTTCGTTTGTAGAATGTGGTAACTTCTCAATTGCTACAATCTTTGCCCGATCAACTTCCAAACTCGCAGAATAGACTCGATGACCAAGTACAATGCCATCGCGCACCATAAAATGGCACTTTTCCCAATTTAGTACTAGATTGGTCTCTTCACATCGCCGCAAAACTAGGGAAAGATTGTGAAGACAATTATCAAAAGAATCACCAAACACAGAGAAATCGTCCATAAACACCTCCATAACTTTTTCAATAAGATCGTGAAATATAGCCATAATACAACGTTGGAAAATAGCAGGTGCATTACATAAACCAAATGGCATGCGATTTAAATGCAAATGTGCCATACGGACATGTAAATGTTGTTTTCTCTTGGTCTTCCGCGCAATCATGATTTGATTGTACCGGAATAACCATCTAAAAAGCAATAATAATCATAACCTGCTAGACGATCCAACATCATATCGATAAAGGGGAGGGGGAAGTGATCTTTTCGAGTGGCATCATTAAGTTTTCTATAATCGATACATATTCGCCACCCGGTAACAATTCTAGTAGCAATTTGTTCCTCATTTTCATTTTTCACCACTGTTACCCCCCCTTTTTTCGGCACCACTTGTACCGTACTCACCCATAAACTATCAGATATCGCATAAATGATCCCGGCATCCAACCATTTCAACACTTCCTTCCTAACCACATCTTGCATAATAGGGTTTAGTTGTCTTTGGTTTTGCACTGATGGTTTATAAACATCTTCCATCCGAATTTTATGCATCACAATGGATGGACTTATGCCTTTTAAATCAGTTATAGACCATCCTAGTGCCGACTTATGTTTTCGTAAAACCCTTAACAATTTATCAAGTTGGGTAGGAGTGAGAAGAGATGAAACGATTACTGGATTTGCATTATTTGCCCCTAGGAATGCATATTTGAGGTGTTCAGGTAATTGCTTGAGTTCCAGAGGTGGTGTTGTCATTTTAGTCTCACGCACGGGCTGCCCATGCACCAGCGCATGGGCCGTGCGCTCTTCAGAGAGCTCAGTCCGTCCTTTAGCATCACGCACGGGCAACCCGTGCGTGGGCGCATGGGTGGTGCGTTCCTGTAAGTTCGGCTCCCTTATTTCTGGCTTTGCGTTCTCGCCTCTTGCGCTTATTAGGTAGTTCCGTGATATGATCTAAGGCACAAACATAGTCGTACAAATATTGGTTATCAAAATCAAGTACAACACTCGACATTGAGCACGAGTGGGTTAGACCAAATTCCAAATCATCGTAGACAATGTATGATCAACATAATCCTCAATGCATGAACTAACTATATCCAAAAATTACAATTCTCTACCGAATCATGAAATTTCATTGCTTTATATATAGAAAATAAAACATGCTCATCATTAACACGTAATGTGAGCTCTCCTTTTGCACATCTATTAAGGCCTTACATTTGCTAAGAAAGGACGTCCAAGTATCGTGGAACGTCTCGATCTTCTTCCATATCCAATACCAAGAAATCCACGGAAATATAAATTTATCAACTTTTACCGACGTCTTCAATAATTCCCTTGGATACGTAATTGATCGGCCTCGCAAGTTGCAATGTCACCGTAGTTGGTTTCACGCCGCCTAATCCAAGTTTCGAAAATGGACAAAGGCATCAAATTAATACTTGCCCCCAAATCACATAACGCTTTATTAAAGAAATTACCACCAATAGCACAAGGATAGTGAAACTCCCGGATCTTTTCGATTTTGTGGTAGCTTCCTTTGGATAATTGCACTACATTCTTCCGCAAATTCCTTTGTTTCAAAGCTTCTCATCCTCCGTTTTTGACATAACATCCTTAAGAAATTTCGCATAGTTCGCATCCTGTTCTAGTGCGTCGCAAAAGGAATGTTAATGTGCAATTTCTTAAATATATCAAGGAATTTGGCAAATTGATCATCAAGCTTTTTCTTTTGAAATCTTTGAGGAAAGGGAAGAGATATAGGCAACTTAGATATATTCGAGCTAGATGATGACTTTAGCTTTTCAGCCCCTATTTGTTCCGCCTCTTTGTTCTCTTCTTTCCTATTTTCTTCAATACCATCCTTCATCACGGATTCTCTTGCTTCCGGCCTAGATGCTTTATCCGAAAGTTTCGGATTCCCAGATTTTTCTTTAGGCCATTCATATTCCGTACCGCTTCGTAAATGAATCGCCTTGCATTGTTCCTTAGGATTCATTTCCGTATTACTTTGGAAATTGACCCTTTTGATGTTGACCACCCACAATTGTAGCCAATTGACCCATTCTGAGTCTCGATTCTTTATCGAGCTTGTCACTTGTTGTTCTAACTTATCCATCCGAAGGTCTTGCTTAGCAAGCGCTCCTCGTGTCATTCATGAAAGCATTCGATTGATTTATGAAGGAGGTGAGTGCATCTTCCAACGACGATTTGCCTTCCCATTACCGCTCCACTTGAAGCATTAAATCCCGGCGGAGGTTGTAACACATTCTTTGTATTTGCATATGAAAAATTTTCATGATTTCTCAACCCTGGATGGTAGTGCGTTGTGTTTGAATTGTTCCGGAAATTGTTAAAATTCCGGTTATTCACATAATTTACCTCTGCCATCGGATATAGAAGAGCTTCACTACCCGTGCTCGTGCCTGCTTCTGGCCCCTTCGTAAATACACTCAATTGAGTTGGCAAAGCCGCTACTTGTGCCGTCAATGTTTTAATGGGTCCGAATCCGAGATTTCGCTACTCGTTGTACATTGGATCTTTCGATGGCCTTGTGTAGCTGTTCATGGCCCATTTCCTCAAGAAGATTCAAGGCATCTTGTGGAAACCTTGCCAACAATGCTCCTCCCGCTGCGACATCTACAAATGCTCTCGTTTGTCCCATTAAACCATTGTAGAAGAAGCATAATTGTTGATCCTCTGGAAACCCATGTTGTGGACATCTACGTAACAAATCCCGAAACCTTTCCAAGCCTCATACAAAGGCAAAGTTGAGTTGAACTGCCGAATTGAGTAATCTCGCTTGAGCCGCAAAGTTTTGCTCGGTGGAAAGAATTTAAACAAGAACTTTTGGCTCAGTTCGTCCCATGTGCTTACACCGCTTGCGTCAAAGTACCCAACCAATTTTCGCCTTATCCCTTAAAGAGAATGGGAACAAGCGCAATCTTATGGCGTCATCCGAGACTCCGTTCATTTTGATCGTATTGCATATTTAGATAAAATGCGCAAGGTGAGAGTTAGGATCTTGATTGCAAACCCCAAACCGATTCCCATTTGCACCATATTGATAAGTCTTGGTTTGAGCTCGAAGTTGTTGGCATTGATAGGAATATGGGCAATACCACCGTAATTACGATTCGTTTGTGGTCGAAAGTAATCATGAATGGCTTGCTGTTGAACCGGTATCGGTAACTCGTTTCCATCATTGTTTGCTGGTATTGGTAACTCATTCAAACCCCCCATTATCGGATTGTGTTGTCTTTCAGCCCGTCTAGTGGTAGCACTGATTCTCCTCGCAAAAACCTCAACTTCCGGTATGAGCGGTATTAAATCCCCCCGCCTAGAGCGTGTGTTCATGCACTACCTGGACCAAACTAAAAGAAACAAGTCAAATAATGTGGAATTAAAGTCACACTACAATAAAAAAAAATGTCTAAATTAAGAATAATTCTATCTATCGCAATATTAGCACCAAAAATTGTATTAGTCCCCGGCAACGGCGCCAAAAACTTGTTCGCCTATATTTTTAGCTTCACCGCAAGTGTACGATGTAAGTTATCGAATAGGGTAGCAAGGCCGTATCCACAGAAACTAATAAATTAATATGCTAAGTATTGATCCAAGATAATCTTAATGTTATTTAGACGATCGAAATTTGATGATTGTTGTATTGAGATTAAGACAATTAAAATCACTAAAACACAAGATTGCGATAACACAAATGAAAGAAGTATCAAGATGATGAAATGGATTTCCGAGTTAAGGTTTCGATTAATAACCTTCTTGTTGTCCTGTTTAATCAAGCCACGTTATTATCAATATTCCTATAAGACGATCACAAAGCTATTTTATCCTCCCTCTCGAGATGCATATAAAACGTAGATTGAAATACTTGTGCTAGCATCTCTACTCAACATGAAGCATTCAACTCCTAAAAGCACAAAAGATCAATTGTCCTCACAAATATTTATAAACCTCTCGATTCATGCAAATATTTGTGTCGAGTATTCAAGATCTAATATTGAAACTCATCTCTCGAATTATGAATCAATATATCAAACAAGTTAAATCATTGATCAAGTGATAAAACAAGAATAAGTTCAAAATACTCAAATAGGCTTCAAGATAATAACTTCAACTAAGATTAAAACATCTAACAAGAGTTCATTAATCTACTTCCAAAACCCGGAAATCTCTAGAGTTTAGCTACACATGATTAAACAACTTATAAACAAAGTGTTCAAAGTCATTACAAATGAAAATGAAAGATTGAAACTAAAAGAGAAGCAAGAAAAACTTAGGAATGTCGACAATCTCTCGATATATCTCCGTTCTTCAAGCTCCGATGCAACCCGATTATCTCCTTGATGTCTCCTTCCAAGAGTTGACTCTTGTCTTGTGTTGTAGATCCAAAAAATGCCATAATATCCTTATGTGCGCCCCCCAAAAAGCCTTTTTATACCCACCATCAAGTTTAGGGCATAATGTTGTAGATTATGGGATTCAAATACAGACACGACGGGGTGGTGCGCCGGAGCACGGGTTACCCGTGTGCCACCATGCTGAAATTACCCAACTCTCTCGTAGGACGCACGGTGGTGCGAGCACGGCCTACCCGTGCGCCATTCCGGTGAAATACTCCAACTCTCTGTAGGATGCACGAGTCATGCGTTGATGCATGGGCTACCCGTGCGCCATGTCGTAGCTATGATTATCTTCATACAGGGGTGCACGGGTGGTGTCTGAGGCACGCCCAACCCGTGCGCCCCTTGTCTTTTTTCGTAGACGCTCAATTTTCTCTCTTTTAGGCTTCACTTTTCGTATATCCACTCAATTCTCCGTGTTTCCACTTTGCTTTCCTCGTATTCGTATTCAATTAGCTTCAAATATCATGAAATTCTGCAAAATACGCAAAGTGTAATATCTTCTCCACAAAGAGTGAATATGTAACATTTAACGCGAGTATATGCATGTTTACCCATCATTATAGCTCGAAATACGCCTCAAAATACATGCAAAACTCACGCCTATCAAAAGGAATTCATTGTTTTGAAAAATGAAAAGGATAGTTTGTTTACTTCATATGAATCACTATCATATGCTCACACCACCACCCTTGACAATGTTAGAAACCTTGAAAAACAAAATAGTACTCTTGTTGAGAATATGAATTACATGAAAAATGATTTATCAAAATCAAACTTGAGTACCAATAAATTGCCCAATATTGTGAATGTTAATGGTTGTGATAATTCGAATAGTGAACTTGATCATGAGCCTAATATTGTCAAGCATATGAAAAAGAATCAAGTTCCTATGCATGTTACTGATACTACTTGCTTTTATTGCGGTAAGAAGGGTCATACGGTAAATACTTGTTGGGCTAGAAATAGCTCTAATTATTGTTGGAGACCTAAAAGTCTCAAGACTAATTCCAAAGGACCCAAACACTTGAGGGTACCACAAAACAATGTCATATTAGGTACCCGGTGGACTAATAATCGAAGAAAATTCATACTGCCAAGAAGACATCAAATGACCATTTCATTTCATCAAAGGAGAAAATATTTTCAACAAAGTAATTTTCCAAGAAGAGGAAATAATCAAAAATGGGATGAACAAAATCCTTGGAAGTGGCAAAGACATCATAAACAAGATGATTTTCCAAGAAAAATACACTTTCAAAAATGGAAAGACCACAATGCTTGGAAATAGAACAATTGGAGAAACCATCATCAACAATGGGAACGTCATAACCCATGGAAACGGCGTAATTGGTAAACCGTATCTTCCTATTTAAATATTTATTTTATGCATGCTTTTATTTGTGTCTTAATTGCAAAATGAGTTTTCAAGTATTTATTTTTTAATTGAGGTCTTCAATATATATTTTTAAAATATTTTTGAAAAAGAAGACCTTATATGATGTTTTTAAAACTCTTGTGCATTTTTGTAGACTAAAGTGTGTTATCATCTCTTATGGATTTTTATGGCATGAGCTTACTTGTGATATCTCTTAGCCTACACTTTTATCATTATGATTTGTGCTAGATTTGTTTTAAGAATTATGTAGGATTTACATATTTTCACAAATGGCCATTTACGTCATTATTTGTCAAGAAAGGCATAAATTATCGAGGTACGTTTACTTGTGTTATTCTTACTCTTATAGACTCGATATATGTATTGCCATGTGCCTATGTGCTTGTTTTTCATAGTATTTCATACAAGTGCCATTAAGAGGATTATTAGATTTTTTGAAAGGCACTATTCGATATTTGATTGCACATATTTGCTTTGTCAACTCTAGTTCAAATACTTCTTTTAAATGAGGTCTCAACTATATGATATCGGATTTTCAAATTTCAAAAGAGACCTTTTGTAGCTTTCTTAAACTTATTTGAATTCGCATGATTTATTAGACTCTTGATGATATTCTAAAGGCATAGTATGTGTTTCTTGCTTCATGGTCTATATATATAGTGTCTATTTCTACTATGCTCTTATGTAAGATATTTTGTGATTGATGATTGAGGCTTGTTTTTACACTTGGGCTATTTTTTCTTGTTTATATAAGCGATACCGGTAATGAGTTTGTTAAGTTGTGTAGATGAGAAATGAAGTACTCCAAATATTAGTTACCTCAAAATATTTGGATGTAAATGTCCTATCATGAACACCTTAGATCAATTGGATGCCCTATGATGATAGTGATGAAGAAGACAAAAAGGGTATTCCGGAGCAAACTCGATGACCAAGGCAACATTGGTCGAACTAAGCCGAGGTTAGTAGCTCGAAGGTATTTTCAAGAAGAAGGTAATTGATTTTGATGTAACATTTGCACTCATAGCACACTTAGTAGCTATTTACATTTTACTTGCCCATTCTTGTTTTAAGAAAATTTCAAGCTTTACCAAATGGATGTTCAATCCAATTTTCTCAATGGTTTTATTCAAGAAGAAGTCTATGTAAAACAACCTACGGGGTTTAAAATTCTTCTAGGCCAAATGATTTTTATAAAAGGCCTTGTATGGTTCAAAACAAGTACCCCATGTATGGTATGATAGACTTGGCTATTTTTGCTAAATGATTTTACAAGAGGTAAAGTTGATACTACTCTCTTTGTTTTTGAAAAATGGCAAGATTGTTTGCTTGTGCATATTTATGAGAATATTTTTGGTGCTAATAATGAATATTTGTGCAAGATATGTTTTTCTAAGTTGATACTAGGTGAGCTTGAGATGAGCATGATGGGGGAGCTCAATTTCTTACTTGGACTACAAATCATTAAATGCCAAGAAGATGGTTATATAAGAACACTTGAAGGAGTTAAGCATTGAATAAAGAAGAACCATCTCAACCTCTATGGCTAAAGATTGACAAAGGTTGATAAAGGCATATCGCCGACAAACAAATTCGAGGTATGTTTTCTTGTATTATTCCTATAGAATCGACATTCCATATGCCTTATGTCTATATGCTCGACTTCAAAAACTATCCCAACGAATCTCATTAAAGTGTCATTAAAAGAAATTTTCAAATATTTGCAAGGCACTTCTTCTTATGACTTGTTGCATCCAAAGCTTTAAAACGTTCTTATTTTTCGGGATAACAAGTCCGGTAAAGATTACTCAAAATATGGTTCGTCATAATCGAACTAAACATATTGAGATTCAAAAAACTTTCTAAGGGATTGCGTTTTTAACAAAAAACTTGAGATGTGTTTAATTCCGTCTCAAAGTTAACTCGCGGATTTTTTAAATCGTCAACCGCTGAGTATTTTACCTCACTTCGAGCTTGATTATGACATAATATATATTGAATGAGGTCTACGCTTGCATTTTGCACGTTTTAAAACTTAGGGGCGAAAAATTGGATTTTGGATCAAAATCCGGATTTTTTATAAAAAATGAGACAAAGTGGGGTCGATCGGGTGAGGGCAACCGCCGCCCACCCACCCGATCGGCCGCTCTCACTGGACCGGTCGCCCTACGATTTTGGGTTAAAAATGGTTTTGTTTCCAGACTTAGCCATTTTGGCTTATTTTGTCCATTTTTCGTCCCCTTCGCAAAGTGCACACAAATTTCACTCCAAATTTGTTTTATTGCATACATTTTATATTTTGGAGATTATCTAGCTCGGTTATCATCATTGATGCTCGTCTTTACCGATCGAATGGTAAGAATTTCACTCTCTTTAGCTCAATTAGGTTGAACCCTTGAGAACTTGGTTTAAATATCTATTTCTTGATGCAAATTATATATGTTTGTATGATTCGACTCTTCCCTCCTATTTGGTTTAAAAGCTTCAATGTTCAAATAGCTCGATATATCGGTTTACTTGCGCACTTTGATATGAATATATGATGTATTTATCGTGATAACATTCTTTTTGATGATTCCAAATGGGGAGAAACAGGTTATGAGCTCTTTAGCTCAAAGAAGCTAAGATAAGCTCAAACGAAAAGAAGCATAAGCTTTGGCTTTTAAAAGCCATAAGTTGTGGATCATATTTATGTCCACTTGATGTATTATGGTTATGTATGATTCTTGGTCCATTGGTTGTAGTATGAACTTATATACGTTTCTAATGATGTCTCTTTGACAGGGGGAGCTTTTAAGTCTTTTAATACTTAAGCTCAATATCGAAAAGCTAAGATTTTATCTTATGTTTAAGTTGCTTCTATATAACTCTTGTTGTGCATGTTGATAGGGGGAGCATTTGTAATATGTGTTTGAATATCTCTACTCCCTTCCTTGTGTTTATATTGCGCGGAATATTGTCGCCCTCAACGGATATTTGTTTTTGACCGGAAAACTTGTTTTGTTTTCAAAATCGCCTCTCAAAATTGTTTTGTTTTCAAAATCGACCTTGTTGAATTGTTTTGGTTTGTAATCATCAAAAAGGGGGAGATTGTTTGATAAATGGTTTTTATCATGATTTTGATGATTTTGTTTTTATACCAAAACAATGTTTTTAAAGGTTGTCCAAATACTCCTAAATAATTTAAAATGGTTTTAAATATTTTCCGGAGTATTTCTTCAAGATTATTTTCGACAAAATTGGACAACGCTTTTATATGTTTTTATGTCAAGTGTTTTTACATCAAAACAATATCCCTGAATGTTGTCCTAATACTCCCGATTGGTCTAAAATATTTTTACTATTTTTCGGAGTATTCCTTGAAGTTTATTTTCGATATAAAATTGGACAACACTTATATTTCATGCTCGACGGTCGCCCTATAGGGCAACCCGTACCTGTGTTGAGTTTTGGAACAGAAAAAGGACGGAGGAAAACTTGAGGGCGACGGTCGGCCGGAGGTCGACCGCAGGGGGTGACCTGCCAGGGAAGCCCCTCAAGGTGCAAAAGATTCTCTGTTTCATGTTTTAACTACCCCAACCTGGTCAAACATGAGGGCAACGATGCCGCACCCCTCCGACCGATCCCCCTGTGTAAAATTCGCAGAAATTTCAATTTCAACTTATCTCTGCGCGACCGGTCGAACCTCTCTTTTGAGAGCAAACTATCCGTTGAGTTTGCAGACAACTTTTCCTTAATTTGAGGGGTTGATTTCTAAGCTCTTTTCTTCAATTGTCTTGGTATTTTTTACAAAATTCATGTCCCCAAGAGGAGTCTATGCTTGGTCAATCATCTTCTATAAATAGAGGAAGTTTTGGAGCAACCATGATAACAATTGAGATACAACACAACAAGATACACTTCAAGCAAATATTTATTCTTCATAGTTATTATTCTTGTTGTAATTTTGCCTAGCTTATCACTTTCACATCCTTGAGGTCTAGGCTTATTTCTTGATTACACTTGCACTCAATTGTATTATTCATTATCGAGTTGTAATCTTGAATTTGTGGTCGTCATTCAAACACAAGATATCCTTGTGAGTGTTCTTGTGGTAAGAACATGTGAACTAGGTGTTAGGTGTAAGAAGATTGTCGTAATCTTCTTGTTGAGGTGTTGAAGAGTGTGGTACTTCTTGAGGGTGAAGATTGTGGTAATCTTCACAAGGTGCCGTTTGGAGATTGTGGTAATCTTCAGAGAGATTGTGGTAATCTCATAGGTGGTGTTGAAGAAGAGTGTGGTGCTCTTCAAGGTGTTGGTGTAAGATTTTGTTGTAATAATTGTGGTAATTATTAATAAAATCTTTTTCTTTTCCGAAACCCATCCCGTAGATACTGGGGTAGTAGTAGATTAGGACCTAGGTGGGTTGAACTACTATAAATCGACGTGTGCTATTTACATTCCGCACCTTTGTTATTATCTTGGCGCATTTGTATCGAAAAAGAGGGCGAAATCGAAAAGATGGAGATAATCTATTCACCCCCCTTTAGATTATCGTAGCCATTTGGACTTACAGACCATACTATTCCCCACTGTATTTAACAACAACAGAAAGACCAAGAATGACCATGGCATTCCAAAAATTCTTGTAAGACGATGTTTTAATTTCTAAAGAATAATTAAACCACTTATTCATTAAGTTCTGCTTATTTTAGTATCATAAACTCGCAATGCCGGTTATATTATTCATCATTAATCCTGAAATCCTGACTTAAAAATTAATTAAATTAGACGATTTTACGGATTTAATTTCGTGAGAGGATTCTAAATTAATCTATATTAGCTAATTCATTTAGATTGAATCTAACTTATTTCAATTTGCAAACTGGGTTGGATCCATCTTATGAATTAAAATACGCGAGATGGCCTCACATTAGCTAGACTTGCTCTTAAATTATTTAGCTGCATTTAGAAAATTTGTTATGATTCATGTAGCCGACTCCACGTACTGGGAATCGTCCATGTGTTTGTATATGTAAGCTCCTAATTTATTTTGTATGTATCATGTTTTTTTTTCCCGAGAAGTGATTATTGAACAAATGCAAGTATAACATATTAACATCTACAATCTTTTGTGTAGTGAGGGTCTTCAAATGTGGTCTCAACTCTCAAGCCATTAAACCGGATAAACCAGATAACACAAAGATTATAACATAAATTAACCTAATATATAATGCCTAACAATTAATATAGTATAAAAAGAGCATAGTTAACTTGTATTAGGTCGGATGGATTGGTGTGGTTGAACATGTTTAACCTACATACCGAACCACTAACTGATAGTAAGATCGATTTACTCAACGTCTTATTTAAACCACTGGTATGTACTGTATCATATATAAAACGTGTTGTGACTTTTGAATGGTCATAAATGTACTATATAAAATCATGTACTATCCAAATTAGTGAATGTAAATTCCCACTTGTTCCCACCGAAGACAATTAATAAGGTGGTCCTTTGACGTACACATACAACCAATAAATTAATTCGGATCGTTATTTCTTGTCATCATGATTTGATATGTCTAGATTTGTTCTTGTAGTAAGTTGAAAATATTTCATTTTAATAAATATTATTTTTATGATAGTATGTCAATTAATTGTTTACACTACAACATAAATGACATTAGGTAACACAAATTTTGTAGCACTTTTTACATAAGGTACATATGTAACACATGTTTGTAACACTTTTTACATTACAATATTTATGTAACACTTTTGTAGCACTCTATCAACATGTAACACTTATATGTAACACTTTTATATAAGTAACACTTTTTAAGTATCACTTTTTTTTGTTATTTCTTTTGTAACGCAAATAGGTAACACTTTTATCAATATGTAACGATTATATGTAACACTTTTATATAAGTAACACTTATTAAGTATCACTTTAATTATTTTTGTTATTTCTTTTGTAACACAAATATGTATCACTTTATTTAAGAAGCACTCTTGACAACACTATATTTTATTGATTGTAACACTTTTTAAGTTATATTTTAGTAACACAAAATTATATAACTATCATGTCAAAGATTTATTTAATTAATTGATGTCACCAAACCTAAAAATTGTAGACATCGTGTACTTAGTTTTTTTAACTGAATTTTTGTTTTCTTTTTACAAAGTATTTTAGTTTTGCTTTTATTTTATTATTTTTTACGAAAGCAATTAATTCCGTCTTAATACCGATGGAAAATGCGCTTGTATATCTTTTATTATTATTATTTATTTATTTTTTAATTTTTAGTAATGGAGACCAATTTCATCGTTAAACCTTTTTTTTTTATTTTTTTTACTTTTTAAAAAAATTACCAATGAAAATCGATATTGTCGGTAATTACTTAGGAATTTTTTCCATCGGTAAATTATTTTTTCGTTATTTTCTTTATTATTTAATTTTTTTACTGTTAGAATTTTTTTATCTGTCGGTAAATTAATTTTATATTTTTATATATTTTTTATGTTTATCGATTGAATATTTATCAGTCGGTAAATTTATTTTATATATTTTTAATATTTTTAATTTATTCTGTCCTTTAATATATAATATAATATGATTTTCAAACTATATACTATACAATGTAAAATTTGATATATACAGTGTATAATATAATTTAATATATATTATAAAATATAATATTTATTATATAAAATATATTATATATACATATAATATATATATATATATATATATATATAAAACAAAGCAAATGTTGTAATAAGAATCAACTTAGCTTATTGACAAATTGCCACTTCCATACATAACAGGTCATGGGTTCGAATCTACATGGTGGCAAAAAATAGTATTTCTACGAAGTGCTACAAAAAAATGTTACACGAGATTCATATGTAACACTTTAGAAGTATTTTTTTTAAAGTGTTACAAATATAAAAAGTGTTACAAAAAAGTGTTACATAAGATTCATATGTAACACTTTAGAAATATTGCTTCAAAGTGTTACCAATAGAAAACTTAATGTAACACTTACAAAAAGTGTTACTAAAAGCTAATAAAAGTGATACCTTAGACTATAGGTAACACGGGCAAGTGCAGCGCCATAAAAGTCTTACCTATTGTTTATAGTAACATTTTATGGCCATTAGGTAACATTTTTTTGAGTGTTACCATTAGGTAACATTTTTTGAGTGTTACCTAATGTCATTTATGACCACTTCTGTCTTTTGTTGTTGGACGATTTCCAGCACCGTCGATTATTAATGTATTTTCCTTTTTCCTAAAAAAATATAATTACTCATTGATACATAATTATCTCTCTGTACTTGGAAAATATTATTGGTTGAGTTTCTGGTTGAAACAGAAAGGCTTCATTAAATTTATTTTGCAAACTTCGTTTACCTCGTGTTTATAATTTGTCTTATATATTTTGTCTTTTTAAACACACATATCTTTTAAGAATAGATCCAACATGAAATTAATTACAAGCCTACAATAAAACAGCGAACCGCATTTTGGCCAAGAAAAGCTTATTAAATGTGTTCCCACCAAATCTAACATTTTCTTTTACCTTGTGGGGTATGATGATATTTTTAGGAAATTACACTTAACCTCTTCTACTATTCGTGTTTTTATATTTTACCACATAAATTATTTTTTATTATATTTTACCATCTAAACTACATAACTTTCTGAACTTTGCCTTACTCCTAAAATTTTATTTTTCTTTTATTAAAAAAAATACTTCATTACGATCATAGTCAACCCATCATATTTCCGTATAAAAAACTAATAAATTCATACATTATTTGACTAGACTATAGTTGAATATTCCCGGTTAGTGATGAATAGTTTCATCGCTAATTGAGTAAAATTATATATTTTTTATTGGTTAGTGTCGAGTACTTAAAATTGGAAGCTAACGTCCAAAGTTAGCAACAATTTTTTTGTTACCATAAGTTTTTGGTTTTTTTTGTTTTGTTGGTATGAGTCATTGCGATGCCTCTTAAAGTTAAGTGTTAGGAGTAGTCATAAAACTATATGTGTGACGACCATCCCAAAAATCGACTGAGAATATCGCTTCATTTCATTGAAACAAAGTATAAATTTAATAAAATATTAATTTAATATACAATAACATGATAGGTTGATGACCATAATGAATTATTATCGTTATTCTAAGAAAAATAAAACATTAGGGGTAAAATTGTCCATATAGGATAAGTGAAAAAATTTACATAGTTCATATGGTAAAATATAACAAAAAATAGTTTATATTGTAAAGGATAAAAATACAAATAATACAGGGAGTTTAGTGTAATTTCCTCTGATATTTATTCCAAAAGTATACATTATGTGCAATATATAGAAATATTTATTTTCTATTAACAATTTTTACTAAAAATATTATTTTGTAAATAATCAAACGATTTACACCACCATGTTCTTGAATTAATACTAAATTTTCAAAATGGATTTTTTTTACATAAATAAAAATTTTATCAACTTCTTTCTGATTTTTAGAATTGTCCTTATTGGAATTTGGACTATGGTAATGTTTGTAAAATTCTCTCTTGTTAAGAGATATTTTTATATTTGCATATGAACATTCACACTAACTGAGTATAAACATTAATAGAGATGTTAAAATGGGTCCGACCCATTGGGCTGACACGATCGATCCGATAAAAAGATTGGACTGGACTTCATATTTAGAGGCTAAAAATAAAATAGACCTATTTGGCTCGATCTATTAGGCCCAAATATTGGATTGGCCCAGTCAGCCCTACATATTATGTGCATTTTATATGTGTATTCCCCATATAATTGTTTTTTGACTTGAAAGTAGAGTTGTCAAAACGACGGGCCTGGCCCGTCCCGCCCCGCTCAAGGTAGGGGGTTGAGTTAAGTATTTACTAGCTCGCCAAGGGGCGGGCCTAAACAGGGCTAGCCCGCCGCGGGCTTGGCGGGTTTGGCCGGCGGGCTAGCCCGCCAGAAATTTATAAAAAAAGGAAAAATTAAAAAAATAGATAAAATAGACCAAAATTTAGTATAATTGATATTTTATATTTTTATCTCTTATAAACGTGTATATAATATTTTTATAAAATATGTACTTGTTATCCATTAGTATATTTAATTCATTAAAATTAATAATATGAATACAAAAATAATTTTTTCATTTTTTTATTTTTTTTTAAATTTTTGGCGGGCCGGCCCGCCCAACCCGCAGCCCAAGGAGGGTTGGGTTGGTTGAGGTTTTATCGGCCCGCCACTCGGCGCCGACGCGCCCGCCCGCCGAGTGGCGGTGTTTTTTTGGGCCGGTCGGCGAGCCCGCCGCCCGTTCGACGACTCTACTTGAAAGTCTAAGCGACGAGGCCCTGGACCATGTTGAGGAAACCAACATCCCTTGTTTGGTACATTATAGTAAGATGGATAAAATTGCCTTAATCCTCGCGGGGAACCATCCCCGTTGATACCCAAATAAATTGGGACCAAAAATCCCCGATTAATTCAGGGATAGTGATTCCCCACTTTTCTGAAACCGGGGATGGGACGGGGATGATATTTATATCCCCCGTCTCATCCTCGTCCCCATCCCCGCCCCCGATTAGATGAAACGGGGATTCCCCATCCCCGTTCCTGTTCACCGAAATATATATGCATTTATATTACTAATAGTCTACTAAAAATAGTTGTTAGTGAGAAGGGTTTATGTTTATATTTTTTATTTTATTAAATTGTAAAATTAAACCCTAAAAATTATGTGTTTTATAATGTAATGATTTTTAATTTTTAAAATTATAAGACTTTGTATTTTAAAAATTGTTTTATTTAACTCAATTTGTTAAAGTTTTTTTATATTGTGGAGTTATTACAAGATTAACTAGTGATTCATGATATTTTATCTATTTTAATTATTAATTATTTAATGTAAAAAATTATATTTTTTATTAATAAATACAAAATGGGGACCCCGTTCCCCGAATGGAGATTCCCTATCCCCGTACCAGATGCTCAAAACTGGAAATGGTACGAGGATGGTATTTGAAATGGGATTCGGGGACGGGGATGGTATGTCCCATACCAGCCCCGTCCCCACCCATTGTCATCCATACATAAAAAAGGGTCAAATACATCTAGTCTCTTAATTTATTTTTTTGGTCCCAAATAATTATTTGGGGCAAATTTAGTCCCATACAAAACAAAAGTTGCAACTTTAAACTCAAAACTAATGAGTTAATTGCATCTATGATCCCATAAGATTTTCTTCATTACAATTTTAGTACCACGTTTGCGCAATAGTCCCATAAGATTAAGATTGTTGCAAAAGAAGTCCTGAGATCTTAAATTCAGTATATTTGGTCCCATAATTTTCAAAGGTTGCACCTTCGGTCCCAAAATAATTCATTTCATATTATACCCGATTGGCCTTAGAATCGTTGATTCAAAATGGTATCATAGCCCAGGTTTATTAAGAACTTTTAGTTAAATTTATTGTATTTATGTAATTAACAATTGGTGAGGAGAAATTACTCCGAGATTATGGATCCGGACCAATGTCTGAGATGTACCCCTTACAGGACATATCGTCAAATATTGACGATGTATGCACAAGAACACTGACCAGGTTTCATATTGGGAATAGCAACATGAAGAAAAAGAATGCACAGAGCCGATGGGAAAACCTTAAGGCAATGCAAAATGCGAGAGAATATTATAGCGATTCTAGATGCTTAACTGCACTTATATGTTCACACGATGAACCTTCAAGAAAACGGTTCATGAAAATTCCCATCGAACAATGATTCCCGATGGAGTACATGAGTGGGGACGTGATACTTCCAGACAAATCTAAGTTCGCGAAGATCTTAGAGAAGTCCGTAAGACGGTGCGTAATTATGGCAACCGCCATATTCATATACCAAAGACAAGTTCATCGAGATCGAGAACTGGATGGAGACGATGGTGAAATATCGAATGAAACTCTTGAAATTCTTCTTGATATTCGAAACGAGTCAAGAACCCGGAGGACAGCCGAGTTCTTCCGGGAGGAAAGAAGCGTATAGATTTTGGGACGATGACTATTTACACCAAAAAGGGGAAACCAACCGAAGTTATACAAAAAATGACAGAGGAGAGAAGCTCATTGCTCTAATCAAAGGAAAATCCATCAAAAATTAAAAAAGATGGATATGGAAAAGATAAATCTTAAAGATCTACATGATCTTGTCGAATCCTTTGCAAGATTAGGAATTGTAGATCTAAAGATGAACACAGGAGATGGAACATTGGTCACCTATGATCCAGCAGGAAGACCAATTCCACCACCACCACCAGTTAATCGTAACGTCGAAGAAAGTACGGGTTCGCATCATGGAGCTCAGGACGAGAGGATGCCACACACTGGGGATTTCACGACCGGGAGTGATCCACTTTCAGGGACAGGAGGTCGAAACCCTCTTGCAGGAACTCGACAACCTACCGGAAGGCCGAATGTATATCAAACTCCTTATGGAAGATCGCACCTCGACCCAATACATCCATATGGGTTGATGTTAAATCTGGACATTCCAGACTTTAAAAATAGAGAAGTTCTCATTGATGAATGGGCTTCAGCTATGAGAATTTCAGCAGGAACTCTCGATCTTACAAAGAATTCATTCATTTTACTCCTTGAAATGAGTCTTGAAGGATCGATGAAGATTTCATGGGATATGACCGATGCTAGTACAAAAGGTTCGGTCACATCAGGAGAATCACTTAAAGGAATTGTCGATAGAATGGCAAAACTATTCAAAATCCAGTTCATCGGCACAGGTTATTTCGAGGGAATAGAGGATGAAAAAAGAAAGAGATATAAACAAGCCCTCTATAGCCTTAAGTTATATGATATTTGTCATATTGATGAATATATCAAGTTGTTCACCGAATACCGGTGGAAATCCAAGATTGAAGAAAAGGAAGCTGCACAGCTATTCTTTGCCAAGATTCCAAGTCCCTGGAGAGAAATGCTTATCAGGGAATACAACGATGGAGCGGAAGTAGAAACTGTGGCCAGAAAAATGTCTTTCCAAAAGTGTAGGTCCCAAGGGGTGTGAGTATAAGGTTTAGAAGGGGGGGGGTTGAATAAACCTTACCAAATTTTTCGATTTAGTCCTTTTAAAAGTTCAGAGTTGATACTACACAACTGTGTCCTTGGTGGACAGCCAATTTAGTTAATCAAGAGAGTTAGTCACTCAACAGACTCGATCGATTTGTTGATAGAATAACTCAAATTGTTAAGACCGAGTTAGCTCAATCGTGGTTTGATTTCAATGGAAGACTTAACACCCTTAATATGGTTTAGTAGAGATTTAAAGCTTGATTTAGTACTTAGAGATTATCTAATGGATAGCAAATATGTCAGCAGAATTAAACAAATATGATGCAGTGTAGGTCCCAAGGGGTGTAAGTGTAAGGTTTAGAAGGGGGGGTTGAATAAACCTTACCAAATTTTCGATTTAGTCCTTTTAAATCTACAGAGTTAATTCTACACAGTTGTGTCCTTGATGGACAATCGAATTAGTCACTCAAGAGAGTTAATCTCTCAAATGACTCAAATTGAGTTGTTGATGGAGTAACTCAGTTGTTGGCTACAATTTAACTCAATCGTGGTTTTATTTTTTGGAAGACTTAACACCCTTACGTTTGATTAAGCAAGATTTTAGAGCTTGATTTAGTACTTATAAATTGTCAAATGGATAGCAAATTTATCGTGAGATATAAACAGATTAAAAGTGCAGGAACTTAAATGCCGAAATGTAAATGACACAAAGAAAGTTTTTATAGAGGTTCAAGATGGGGTAATTCTTCTACTCCTCTCTTCTCCAACTCCCGGAGGAATCCACTAAGTAATGATCAGTTTACAAAGTGGTAGCAGTCCGATACAAGTCTTGATCACAACAGCCGACTTGATCCTTTGGGACTCATCTGAGACGCCTTGATCACTCACCGGCTTCTCGACGACTCGGCCTTTCTTCACAGGGTAGTGCGCTTGCTACTACAAACTCACTTGCTCAAGCTCTTTGGATTTGATCACGAAGCCCTCCAAAAGCTTAAGACTTAGTTCAACTTGAACTTTTCTACAATCCTTCCCGGAAAGCGGACTTTGTTGTCAAAGGTTTCCTCTTCAACTCGATTGAAGTTCTCTTCCTCCACAGTGAGTGTTGGATTGATGTACTTGAAATGTAGGCTTGAGGATTGAGATTGTTTCAGTTTTTCTAATGTACTTGTATATCTCACGTATGTGTCATATATATGCATCATCTCTCTCAAACAAACTCCTCGGCCTTTTATAGTGAACTTTCAAAAATTCGCCCGTTGAAGAGATAGGCTTATTTTTGAAAGTCACTTTGCGTCGTTGGCTTGCGCTTCTTGGAATTGCCATTTCCTCGTATGAATTGTTCTTTCACCTTTCCGCAGTTCGACACGGTGTAGTGCTTCCCATTGGTTCATTCCTTTTGCACGCTTCCGGGACCGAGCACTCCAAGAAAGGTGGTATGGAGATATTACTTGTTTAAGTAAATCTCTTGATTTTCAGGCAACGGTTCTTTTACGATTATCTCGACTTTTGCATTTCCTTGATTTCCCAGGTGACTTAGAGTCGCCTTCCAATCATGGATGACTCTTTCGTCACTTCAACTTGAGACTTAGCTTTTCTTGAGTTGACTTGATCGATACTCCACTCACCGCATCTCACCGCTTCTTCAAGAGAGTTCCCTTCTACTCTTCTTTGCCATACTCACTGCCTCAATGAGTCTTCCTCTAGTCTTGATTGTCTTCTTGCATGTTAGGGTGTAGGTGATTTATCTCACTTGGCCACTCTAATTGTTATAATACATTTTACAACAAGAATTGGTGTGCCAACTTTCTATTCTAAGTTTTACATGGCATTCATCAAAATCTAAACAATAAAATTCCTAACAATTTCCCCTTTTTGATGATGCCAAAACTTAAATCATTCAAAGATGCAAACAAAGAAAGATACATACAGATAGTGTATTGACATAGAATATATGCGCAGAATAGATCTCGTTTATTGATCATATCATTCTGTTCTTTTACCTGTTGTTTTACAAGGTGTATCAGAGCACATATTTGTCTACACCGAAAATAAAGAATTCATAACTTTATTACGAAGACTTACATTGTATTTATTTACATGATAAAATACACGAAGGGTTGACAAAGAACACTTCATCTCCTTCTTTTATCTCTTTCTTTCATCTTGATCAAGATCTTCTTTCTCTTCTTCTCTTCTTCTCGTCATCACCCTTGCCTTCTTTTTTCTTCTCATATGCCCTCCCTGGCAGCCTTCATCTCTTCTTAATCTTTCCTGTCTCTCCTCCCATAGCCGAGTTTGTCTTTTGTTCTCTTCTTCTATTCTTTTTGCATACTCAGCGTTAGTTTTTGCCACTTTCAAATTTGCCACTTGGTCGTTCTTTTCACCCAGAGATCCCTCCTTTCTTTCCTGGATCTACGTATTCAATATTCTTGGGCGGAGGCCTAGTCCAAGCTTCTTCCTCCACTATCGCTTCTTCCCCTACCTGCGGGCGATATCAGATCGGGGTCTTCTTCTTTTCCTGAAAGTGCCCTGCCCAGCAGAGCGAGGTTGTCTGTCCTCACGTCGCCTTCTTCACATAATGTGAGACCCTTTTCCCAAGACAGTCCCAAGCTTGAGCCATGGACATATTTGCAAAGTATCCTCGACTCGAGCGTTTTGAATTCATCGACCGATCGCGGCTCGTCCCGACATCCGAGATGGCATAGGTGTCTCGCTTCACTGGAATGCCCCGTGTTCTTTCAAGATGTTCATCACCCTGGCATCCATTCTTCCTTCCACTTCCTTCATCCCTCGCTTCAATTGATTTTCTTCTTCCCATAGATACAAAGCAGAGTGTTGGAGTGGCAGAGTCACCGGAGTTTGCCGCTTATAATGCCACCGTGACAGACCTTGTTGGGGGTTTGTGCAATCATCAATGTCACATCCGTTGATCCTTCCCCTCAACATTTTTTCCTTTCTTCTCGCTTTCAAGACTTCCTCACCGATTTTCCCGACTCAAATTTTCCTTTCTTTTCGGCTTGGAGAATTTCTTTGCTTTAAGGTATTCCTCTTCCCCTTTTTGGCATCATCAAAGGATAGAGGAACCCCAGGAACATCTTGGCAAGCATGAAGTCGAGTCTTCGATGGTTGAGTTCGCTTCAAGTCTCGCTGCGTTGTATGCGGCCGGAATTCAGATCGAGCGTTGTTGGATTCTCACTGAAATCACTTCATCTCAGCCATGAGAAGGCTGAATTTTCTTGTCATGTGTTCTTCCAAACGTTGTAGATCATGTGTATGTTGCTCACGCAGCAGCTTGATCTCGGCAGTAGTGTGAGCTTCATGCATATGCTCAATGTGTTCTCTCGCCTTTGTCTTTGCATCGTATTTTCAGCTCTCCACACCAGCAGACTTGTTGAACAATTGTCAAGTATCTCACCATTTCCACACGCATTGTTTTCATTCTTTGTTGCCACCATTCCCTTATCCGAATGTTATGCCTCTTAAATCACCGTAAGGGTGGCATCTCTCGTTGTCTAGTCGCATGTCCAAAGAGGCCTCGATGCCTCATCCATCCTTTCAATCTCGGCCAAGAGTGCCTTGAACACTTCTCGAACTTCGGCCGATTCTTCGTCGCGTACTGATGGCCATACAAAGATCGGGTCATAATTACCGAACAATGGTGTCTGTTGGAAGAACAGGGCCGGTCCGTGATAGCGTGCTGTTCGCTTTTCGATTCTTCATGGAGTTCGTATCTCCAAAAAAGGGAAAGATTCTACAAAAATTCATCACCGCCAATCGGGATCCGTTCGATGATGAGTGGGGGCGCGTGAAGTTCTTTTTGGGAATCGATCTGCCGCAGCTTGAGGAGCTCGAGCAAAGTGGTCTCTTGTTCAAACCGGGTTCTCGGGTGCAGAGACCCGGCTTGCCGAGCCTCGGTGCCTTAATGCCTTCGTTGGTCTCGGTGATTTCTCCTTTGAGTAGATCGGTCCTCGGCCTTATCGAAGCGTCATCGGACGATGATGAGATTTCCATTGGTGGCTCATCATCAAAATTAAAGGTTTGACGAGTAGTCTTGGGATCGACTTGCTCGTGCTTGGAACATCCGCACCGAAGTCTTTTGGATTTCTCATGGGGATGACTCGCTTCTTCTTCGCCTCGCCGGATCCCGGAAAAGTGACATCGTGGTTGTCCTGGGAATCATGAAGTGCGCTGATCTCCTTCTCGGATGGGTCGATGATAGCAGGGAGGGATGTTCTCTACTTCAGCTTCTTTACCCCGGAAGTCTCAACCTCCCGTGGGCCTTCATTACCTCCGGCCAGTCTCTACTATCATGCGAGGCTTGGTCCACCCTTTCGACAATGTCACTGTCTTAGGGTCTTCACGGTGGCATCCATTGGAGTCTCAACCCCATGGATTGCACTTTCTTCGCCTGCAGTGTTAACTCCCGGTCATTCCTTCCTCGTGCCTCGATCGCATCGCAGCGTCGTCATTAGCCTTCGAGCGCTTAGCTTTTCTCCGAGAGACAGTCTCAATCGCCCGAGCTTCGTTGATGGCAACTTGTCGTTCTTCTTGCGTTTGAATTTTCTCTACTTCGCCTCCTACATTCTTTGTGGAGTCACCGCAAAGATCCTCCGACCTTGCCGGTGGAGGGAGTTTCCTCACCGGGCGCACCGGTGAGTGACTTGAATGGGGTCACTCGTCTCCAAGCTCCCGGCTATTTCGATTGATTGCTCGGCCGTTGGGGCGGTGGTAGCACACCTTCAATAGGGGTTGGCTCGACTGGGGTCCCCACTATCCCGGTTTCATCGCCATTTCCCTTATCGCTTCTTCCGAGTGAGTGGGAAGTGGTAGAAGAACAACAAGTGGCTATTTGTTGAACCACTCCCATTGGGTCGATTTCAGCTGTGTTCGGAGGACTCTCCTGGTCCCTCCATTAGTCTTTGCTCGTGAAGGATTCTTGATTCGTGCAATGCTTGCTGCATTTGCGACTCTTTTCTCGCGGGCAGCAGATTCTCTGGTTCCTCGTCACTGTTAGAAAAGATATCAAGGAGAGGATGTGTGTGTTCTCAGGGTGGAGATAGGCGGATGCTTGCCTTCTCTCGTGCTTCGGCTTCTTCAGCTTGCTTTTTCTCTCTCCTTGTCCTTGTATATCTGCAGGATGTCTGTGCACTTGTCTTCATCCGAGCTGGGAGCACCGTAGTTAATCCAAGGAAATTTAGCAGATTCCTCCTCTTCTTCTATGAACTCGGCCGTTGAACTGTTCACTTGACTTGCTCAACTTCCATTTCCTCCACTCACGCAGACGATTTTGGATGTCCGGGTAAGGTGGAGATAGAATCATTACATCACTATCCGCCTGGTAGGTTCTTCTTGTGCTTCATTTGTGTGAGCTACGAGTTGTGTCTTCGGGTTGCCTCACGATCGCTTCAAACAGACTTGGGTCGTTTATCAACTACATCCGGAGACTCTACTTCTTCGATAGTCTCCGTATTTGTGCTAGCCGAGTAATCGATCTGGTGGTTTCTCCTGCTCGGATCGCTTTACAAGTCTTCATCGTCTCTTAGTTTGTACCAGGAGGGATTTTGTTCGTAGACGGTGTCTCTGAGTCTGGCGGCCGGGCCGTGCGGTGTGTTTGTTTCGAGGAGCAGGCCGTCGTGGCTTCTCGGTTCTCTCTTTTTGACGATCGGAGAAGGTATTTGTGAGTCCTTCTCGACCGCTGCAGAGGCGGGGATACGGCTTCTTGGGCGGGTGACTCTGCTGCAGGGCGGAGCATGTTTGGTTTTCTTTCTTTGCAGGGGCAGCAGCTTCTTCTTAGCTGCAGGGCAGGGCGCTTTCTTCTTCTTGGCCGAGAGGAAACAGTTTGTATCTTGGGTCAGTGATTCCCTCATCGTGTCGCTCTCTTGGCGTAAGCTCGCTCTCGAGCGCCGGCAGAGGTTAGCTCGAACATCCTCTTGTTAACATGGAAAGCCTTCCCATGTTTAAGAGGGACTCCTTTCACCTCCAATAGCCGGCCAATCACAGGCCATATCCTAGGGATCCTCCAAATGACCCATATTCTTTGAAGGACTTGTTCCCCACGTTCGGCAGTCCGCCGTAGATAAACTCAGCCAGCTTTATCTTCTTTTTTCTCGATGATTGCATCCATCACAATCAGCTTTGCCTTTGACAGTTGGTCAAAGCCGCCAAATTTGATGTCGATACACTTGGCAACTATGTCCAACAATTTGTGATAATCCTCCTTCAAAGATCTCTTGTTTTTGCTGTGTATATTATTTTGTCAAAGAACGTCGGACTTGGCTATTTCTTTCCATGCGTCGCCCAAGTTTACATCGCCTTCTTTAATCTCGATGCTCCTTCGCTAGTAGTGAGCAATGCTCACCCAAATCCTCGCGATGATAGTCACTACTTTCCGTGTACGCAGATGACTTGATTCCTTCATCGTGAATCTCAAAGATTCACGAGAATTGTGCGACTTCCTCCATGTAGGTCATCGGATATTCTAGTGTTAGAAATGGTTTTAGCCCGGACATTTCCAACTTCTCAACGATTTTCTTTACCAGGGTGTCGTCGGACCGCTTCACCATTCCGTCGAAATCCACGGTCAAACCGGTGTGGATTTGTTTTCCCAACTTGGTAAAGTCATAAGTTGGTGCCATTTCTCAGAATAATTTCAAGGAAAAACTCTTAAATTGATTTGAAGGTTGATAGGGTTTCGAGAGTATTTTGCCTTTGCCTTTTGAGAGAAAGAGATGAACATTTTAGAAGTGTGAGAGAGAAACGGATTTAAAATGGTTTAAATATGGTTTTTGAAAGAACGTGCGGCGGTTTTGAATTGTGATCGAAATCAACGGCTTGGATTTCGACGATATTGAGCGATTCATGTCTCGTATTTAATGCGGTAGCATTTATATACAATCATAGGCTTGGTGTGCGGCTTTATGTCCAGACACATCATCATTATCTTTCGACGTGTTTCTTAAAACATTCGCTTAAGTCAAAGCGATGCGTTTTTGTCACTTTGCTCATAAGTTATTGACTTATCTCTTAGCCGCTTTAACTCTACTTCTCACATTTCTCTTAGTGACTCATTTATCACCGACTTGGTATAGCCGACTTTTCCGATCTGGTGATTTTCGTGATGATTTTTGTTTTCACTCTTTTTCACTTCCTTTCTGTTTCATTTCTTTTCTTTGATTCTTCCGTGTCTCACTTAGCTCAATTAGCCCCAACTCATGTTTGAGTTCTTCAAATCTTGACTCACATAATGGTTTTGTGAAGATGTCGCCTAGTTGTTTATCGTTGAGATATATTCCAGGATGATGTCCTTCTTTTCAACATGGTCTCTTATGAAGTGATATCCGACATCAATATGTTTTGTTCTTGAGTGCAACACAGATTTTGAGTGATTGCAATTGCACTTGTGTTATCACACATGATTGGAATTCCTTTTTCTTCAACTTCATAGTCTCATTTCTTTGTCTCATCCATAGGACTTGGCACAACAATTTTGCTATGCACTATGTATTCCGCCTTTTTGTAGAGGTGGCGATTTAGTTTTGCTTCTTGCTAAACCAGAAATTAGTCTGCATTTCTAAAGCATTTGACATGTGCCTCAAGTACTCTTCTGTCCACTCTTGCATCCAAAGATAGTCGTAGTCCGAATAGCCAATTAGCTTGAATCCACCTTCCTTGGATACCATAGCCTACTTCTTGGCTTCCTTTTAAGTATCTCAATATTCTCTTAGCTTGGTGTCATATGGCTCTCTTTTGGAGCAGATTGAAATCTTGTTTGGCCTGTTTCTTTGTGAGATAGAGCAATGATCCAATAAGTGCTCGTATCTTGTTTGATCTGTGCTTGCCATCCGCATCCATGTCCATTTTGATCGATGTGTTCATTGGTATTTTTACGTAAGACTTCTCCTCCATACCAAACTTCTTCATTAAATCTCCGTGTATTTTGTTTGACTTATGAAGGTTCCATCCTTCATTGTTTCACTTGAAGTCCAAGGAAGAATGTCGGCTCTCCCATCATGCTCATTTCAAATTTACTTTGCATGAGGTTTGAAAATTTTTCACACATGACTCTTTGTTAGTGGATCCAAAAATAATGTCATCCACATATATTTGAACAAGCAAAAGATATACTCTTCTTGTCTTGAATTCTCAAGAGTGTTCTATCTACCTTTCCTTTTGCGAATCCATTTTCGATTTAGGAATTGTGACAGGTATCATACCATGCTCCGGGTGCCGCTTCAATCCATACAGGCTTTCTTGAGTTTGTATACCTTGTCTCCAAGAGTCTTCGTCGAATCCTCGGAGGTTGTTCAACATACACTTCTTCTTCCAATAAGCCATTTAGGAATGCACTTTTTACATCCATCCGATAAACAATGAAATTCTTGTGAGTTTTGATAGGCAAGAAACATCCTTATAGCTTCCAATCTTGCTACGAGGGCAAATGTTTCATCAAAATCTATCCCTTCTTCTTGGCAATATCCTTTGGCCACTAGTCTTGCTTTGTTTCTTACCACAGAACCTTCCTCGTTCATCTTATTTCTGAACACCCATTTGGTTCCAATAACATTTTGATGTATGGGTCTTTGCACTAATTCCCATACTTTATTTCTCTCAAAGTGATTGACTCTTCTTGCATGGCTCGAATCCAATGTGTGTCATCCAATGCTTGTGACACATCTTTGGGCTCAATTTGTGAGATGAAGCATGTGAACATTGCTTCTTGTTGAGTTCTAGATCTTGTCTTGACACCTTCTCTTATATCTCCAATGACAAGTTCGTGGATGGTCTCTCGGCCATCTTACATCAGGTTGGAGTAAGTTAGTCGGGTTGGTCGACTTGCGATTGTGTTGTCGTGGTTGACTCTCTCGTAATCACTTAGCCGCAAATTTTCCATTTGTTTTTGAGATTCACTATCTCATCTTCTTCTCGAATTGATAATTCCACTTTCCCTTCAAAGATAGGGACTCTTCGTATGGTTAGATGTTTCACTTATCGGTGACTCTTCAATGTCTTCTCCATTTATGTTTGGCTCATCAAATACCACATGAATGGATTCTTCCGCAACCATAGTTCTTTTGTTGAGTATTCAGAAGGCTTTGCTTTCAAATTTGAGTATCCTAAGAAGATACCTTCATCGCCTTTAGCATCAAAAGCCTTTAGATTGTCTTTGCCATTGTTGTGGATTAAGCATTTACATCCAAATATTTTGAAATATGCAACACTTGGTTTTCTTCCATCCAGATCTCATAGGGAGTCTTTGTCATTTGTCTATTTCATACATCCTGTTTTGAGTGTAGTAGTTTGTGTTGATTGCTTCACCCAAAATCTTTTTGGTAACTCGCTTGACTAACATGGTCCTTGCCGCTTCTTTGAGGGTTCTATTTCTTCTTTCGCAACTCCATTCTCTTTGTGGAGTCCTTGCTGCCGATAGTTCATGACCAATACCATTCTCAATACAAGATCGAAGTTATTATTCCATTGACAAACTCGGTTCCCATCGATCTTATTTTGATAATGGTTTGACTCTTCTCGTTTTGAATCCTCTTCATCGGTGTGGTAGTTTTTGTAGAGTTTTTTCTTCTTACACATGAAAATTGTCCATGTGTATCTTGAGTAGTCATCTACTACCACCAAGGTGTATTTCTTTCCACTTATCTTTGGCGGGTTCCATCTGGGCCAAATAGATCCATATGAAGCGGATGCAATATTCTTGTTGAGGATGGGCATGTCTTTTCTTTAAATGACGACTTGATTTGTTTTCCCTTTCGACATGCGTCACATATACTCTCCTTCAGATCATCGAGTCCTGGAAGTCCTTCCACAAGATGACTTCTTGCAAGTTTGTTGATCGCTTTGAAATTCGGATGACTCGACTTTTTTTGTGCAACAACCTAACTTGATTCAATGTGCTCTTTGCAAGTAGAGTCTTTGGGTGTTGCAGATTGACCAATCCACTACATACATATTTTTTCGTCTACATCCTTGCAGGACCACTTCATTTGATTCAATATCTTTGATTTGGCATATGCCCATGTTGAATCCAACATTGTAGCCCTTGTCACAAAGTTGATGATGCTTAGTAGATTGAAGTTTAGTCCTTCAACATATGCAACATCTGTGATTTCTAATCCATTCCTCTTGATGGATCCAATGCCTCTTATTTCACCAGAGCTTCATTTCCTCCAAATATGACTTTGGCTCCTTTGACTTCCTTGAATTTTGACAGATTTCTCTTATTTCTGTCATATGTCGGGAATGACCACTATCCATGTACCAGGTTCCTTGGCACTCATTGTTCCTTGAACCCGCAATCAAGGAAATTAAGTTTTAGGTACCCATTCTTGTATGCGGGTCCCGAGGGGTTAGAATTGTAAGATGATCCAACCAACCTATAGCCAAATGATTTGACTCTAAGAGGTTGCCATCTATCGGTGCCATAATCATAATTAATCCTGGCAAATTGCTTGGGATTCTAGGTTCATACAACTGTCTCTTTTGTCTCGTATACCGCATATATGTTTTAGCAATTGCTTTTCTTGGGTAATTGTGGTGTTTTTGAGTATAGTGCCTAGGTGCATATGTGTCTTGATGAAAGCTCTTATGCTTTTGGAATGGCCTTTTCTTTGAGTTCTAGGCCTTTGCCATTTGGGCTTATATTCCATAAGTCTATCCGATAGTTCACATTATTCCAATCAGCTTGGCTTGGATATTTTCTACCATTCCCATCATATGTATTTCTTTTATGGATTTTCGGGATTTTTGGTAGCTCTCGCTTCCTTTTACGAGTATTTTCTCGTTAGGAGTTTCTTTGAGGACTTTTGAATCTCTTCTCGGTGTCTTTCAAGACACTCAATCGGCTATTTTCCTTTTCCTTTGTAACCAAGGCCAGTTTGCTTAGTATTGTGCTTTGGATTGAAAGTGTGTGCAACATTTAGAGTTTTGGATTTTTCGGACTCTTCATGACTTGAAGATCCTTTTTCCAAAATTACTCTTGAGGTTTGACATGGCACAGAGGAATTAAATCCTAAGCATGTCTTGTCTCCACATTCTCTTTTACTCATAATAAGATCATCCAATGATTTAGATGCCTTAGTGAATGAGGCAATAACATTCTTGAGGTCATTCTCCCTCTTTTCTATAGCGGCAATCTCTGCTACTAATTTAGCATTTTCAAACCTTTAAACTTTCATTTTCAACAACTATTTGACTTAGAGTACTCGGCTCCTTAGTCACTTTGAGTTTTGACTTTTAAGTATTTGTTTTCCTCATTCAATAGTGTGTGTGAGGATTTAATGTGCTCAAAATCTTTCATCATTTTGCCTAATGAATCATAAAGATCAAGTAGGTGATGAAGTGTGTGTGTCACGATCACTATCACTAGTGTCCGAGCTTGTTGAGTTAGATTGTACCTCATCTTCTTGATCTTGTTCTTTGGCCATTAAGCGGATCAAGGCTTCTTTTTCAGAGTCACTTGAGTAGTCGGCTTCTTGCTCTCAATCAATCATTGTCTCTCTTGACTTTTTGTCTCAAAGATCTCTGCAGACCATCATTGCCTTTTTCTTTTCTTGTCTTCTTTCTCTGAAGACCTTTCTTTCTTCATTCATTTCTGTACTTGTTGACTACAGGATATGAGCGATCAATGGCATGGTGACCTGGTTGTCTACAATTCCAACATAGATATTCACTTTTGTTCAGCTATTTCTACTCTTGAGTTGTCGGCCCTTTGATACTCAACTTGTTGATGATCTGTTCTCTTGGTTGGCCTATCATCCCTTGATTTGGAGGGAGCTGAGTGTCTTCGGAAGATTCACCCTTTCCTCTCTTGTAGTTCTTGTTAAAGAACTTGTTAAATCGTTTAACCATCGGGGCTATTTCTTCGGGTCAATTGCTTCTTTGACCTCGGCTCTCTTCCCAACTTTGACAATTAGAGCAAATTGTTTTGGGTACTGTTGTCTCTTCCTGGTCTTTCCTTCTCACTCAAACTCGTAGGCTTTGAGGTCCGAGAATAACTCATGATTGGATGTCTTTGATAGGTCCATGGAGTGTCTCGGTGCCATGACCTTCATTTCCCATTCAATTTGGAAGACTTTTTAGGATCTTCATACACATTTCTTTCTGTGTATATTCCTTTCCAAGTGTAGACAACTCATTTGTGATTTCGTCAGAACCGAGCATCCAATTGATCCAGGTTCTCTCCCGAGATCATTTTGAAATTTTCAAACTTCAGATACCATGATAATTTGTTTTCTTTGATTTTGCTCTGAACCTTCACAAATCAAAGTCAACTTGTCCCATTTCTTAGCCGTTTTGCAAGATTTGACTTTATTGAACATAGCTTTGTCCAAGGTTTTGTAGAGGATGTCCTTGGCTACATTGTCCAGGTTGTATCTTTTCTCGTCATCATTTGTCCACTCAGTTCTTGGTTTTCAACCATGATCGTGCTGGGATCGCATTTTCCTCTCCTTCACCGCAACTCTTCGTACAATGTGTTCACCTTTAATATTTGCAGAGGCCCATCTTCTATCACTATCCACATCTCATCATGTAATCTTTGATAGATGAGCTCGCATACGAATTTTCCAATCATCAAATTCTTCAATAGTGAACATAGGGATGCGTGTCGATTTGCTTCCATGATAATAACTTTTGATGATAAAGGAGAGTTTTAAAATTTTAAGTACTAAAGCAGACTTTGAAAAGTTTGGAGATCTAGTTCAAGAACGGTGCGGAGGGTTCAATGAACCAACCGCTCCGATACCACTTGTAGGTCCCAGGGGTGTAAGTGTAAGGTTTAGAAGGGGGTTGAATAAACCTTACCAAATTTTTGATTTAGTCCTTTTAAATCTACAGAGTTAATTCTACACATTTGTGTGTCCTTGATGGACAGTCGAATTAGTCACTCAAGAGAGTTAATCTCTCAACAGACTCAGCTGAGCGTTGATGGATTAACTCATTTGTTAACTTCTACAATTTAACTCAATTTGTGGTTTTATTTTCAGCGGAAGACTTAACACCCTTTACGTTTGATTAAGCAAGATTTTAGAGCTTGATTTAGTACTTATAAATTGTCAAATGGATAGTAAATTTATCAGCAGATATAAACAGTTAAAAGTGCGGAGAATTTAAATCTTTGAAATGTAAATGACACAAGATAAAGTTTTTATAGAGGTTCGAAGATGGGGTAATTCTTCTACTCCTCTCTTCTCCAACTCCTGGAGGAATCCACTAAGTAATGATCAGTTTACAAAGTGGTAAGTCCGATACAAGTCTTGATCACAACAGCCGACTTGATCCTTTGGGACTCGATCTGAGACGTCTTGATCACTCGGTGGCTTCTCGACGACTCGGCTTCTTCAGGGCAGGGCGCATTTGCTTGCTACTACTGACTCACTTGCTCAAGCTCTTTGGATTTGATCACGAAGCCCTCCAAAAGCTTAAGACTTAGTTCAACCTTGAACTTTTCTACAATCCTTCCTGGAAAGTAGACCCCTTGTTGTCAAAGGTTTCTCTTCAATCGATTGAAGTTCTCTTTCCTCCACGGTGAGTGTTGGATTGATGTACTTCAAATGTAGGCTTGAGGATTGAGATTGTTTGAGCTTTTTCTAATGTACTTGTATATCTCACGTATGTGTCATATATATGCATCATCTCTCTCAAACAAACTCCTCGGCCTTTTATAGTGAACTTTCAAAAATTCGCCCGTTGAAGAGATAGGCTTATTTTTGAAAGTCACTTTGCGATCGTTGGCTTGCGATTCTTGGAATTGCCATTTCTCGTATGAATTGTTCTTTCACCTTTTCGAGTTCGACACGGTGTAGTGCTTCCCATTGGTTCATTCCTTTTGCACGCTCTCGGGACCGAGCACTCCAAGAAAGGTGGTATGGAGATATTACTTGTTTAAGTAAATCTCTTGATTTTGTGCAACGGTTCTTTTCTGATTATCTCGACTTGACTACATTTCCTTGCTTTCCCCAGGTGACTTAGAGTCGACTTCCAATCATGGATGACTCTTGTCACTTCAACTTGAGACTTGGCTTTTCTTGAGTTGACTTGATCGATGCTTCACTCACCGCATCTCACCGCTTCTTGATCGAGTTCTGTCGCTTCTTCTTTGCCATACTCATTTGTCTCTCACAGAGTTTTCCTTCAAGTCTTGATTGTCTTCTTGCATGTTAGGGTGTAGTGACTTATCTCACAGCGGCTCTAATTGTTACAATACATTTTACAACAAGAATTGGGTTGCCAACTTTCTATTCTAAGTTTTACATGGCATTCATCAAAATCTAAACAATAAAATTCCTAACATGCAGGAATTAAAGTGATGAAATGTAAAAGACACGATAAGTTTTTATAGAGGTTCGAAGATGGGGTATTTCTTCTACTCCTCTCTTCTCCAACTCCTGGAGGAATCCACTAGGTATTGATCAAGATATACAAAGTGGTAACAGTCGGATACAAGTCTTGATCACAGTTGACTTGATCCTTTGGGACTCGATCTGAGACGCCTTGATCACTCAATCAAGCTTCTCGCACGACTCGCCTTCTTCTTAGGGCAACCGCCTTTGCTACTATAGCCCACTTGTTCAAGCTCTTTGGATTTGATCACTAAGCCCTCCAAAATCTCAAGACTTGGTTCAACCTTGAACCTTCCTACAATCCTTCGTGGAATGTAGACCCCTTGATTCTTCAGTAATTTCCTTTTCAAGCGATTGAAGTTATCTTTCCATCACGGTGAGTATTGGATTGATGTTCTTCGTAGTGAAGCTTGAGGATTAAGCGTTTAATAACTTGAGAATATTTCAGGTTACAAAATGTTTCTTTCTTGCTTGTATGGTCAAGGTAACCTATGTAATATTCGTTTTTTTTAAGAGTTATTCCTCAGCCTTTTATAGTGATCTTTCAAAAATCTGCCCGTTGAAGAGATAGGCTTATTTTTGAAAGTCACTTGTGGTTGTTGGCTTGTCTTGTTGCGATCCTTGGAATTGCCATTTCCTCGTATGAATTATTCTCCGACTTTTCGTAGTTCGACACGGTGTAGTGCTTCCCATTGGTTTATTCCTTTTGCACGCTTCTCCTGGGATCGAGCACTTCGAGAAAGGTAGCATGGAGATATTACTTGTTTAAGTAATTCTCTTGATTTCGCGGCAAACGGATCTTTTTTGATTATCTCGACTTGATCGCATTTCCTTGCTTTCCCAGGTGACTTAGAGTCGACTTCCAATCATTGGATGACTCTTGTCACTTCAACTTGAGACTTGGCTTTTCTTGAGTTGACTTGATCGATACTCCACTCACCGTGCATCTCACCGCTCATTCAATAGAGTTCCGTCTTCTCTTCTTTGCCATACTCACCGTGTCTTGCAGTGAGTCTTCCTTCTAGTCTCCATTGTCTTCTTGCATGTTTGGGCATAGTCGACTTAAATCACTTGACCAGCCCTATTTATTACAATGCGTTTACAACAAAATTGGGGTGCCAACTTCCTATTCTAAGTTTTACATGGCATTCATCAAAATCTAAATAATAAATTTCCCAACAATTTCCCCCTTTTTGATGATGCCAAAACTTAAAACATTCAAAATGTAAATAGCAAAGATACACACAGATAGTGCATTCACATAGAATGTATGCGTAGAATCAATTCTTTTATTGATCATAACATTCTTGTTCTTTTACACAACTATTTACAAGGTGTATCGGAGCAAACATTTATCTATACAAAAAAATAAAGAATTTACAACTTTATTGCAGAAGACTTACATAATATGTATTTTCATAGTAAAATACATGAAGGGGTGGACAACAACACTTCATCTCCTTCGCTGCCTCCTTCTTTCATCTTCCCTGGGATTCTGTCATGTTCGTCTTCTTCTCTTTTTCTCATCTCCACGCCTTCTTCTTCTTTTCATATGCAAGGCAGACTTCATCTCTTCTTAATCTCTCTTGTCTTTCCTCCCATAGCTGAGTTTGTCTCTTATTTTCTTCTTCTATTCTTTTGCATACTCAAGATTGCTTTTAGCCACTTGCAAATTGGTTACTTGGTCAAGACCACCAAAGTGAGATCCCTCCTTTCTTTTTGTATCTACGTACTCAATGTTTTTGGGCGAGGCCTGGAGTCTAAAACCTCTTCCTCCACCATCGCTTCTTCCTCTTCCCTGGGCATGTATTGTACTCGGGGTCTTCTTCCAGTTGAGTGACCGGCGGAGTGACAGCAGAGTGACTACCGGAGTCCTTGCTGTCGGCCTTCTTCACATAACGTGAGACCCTTTTCCCAAAGACAAGTCCTAAGCTTGAGCCATAGACATATTTGCAAAGTATCCTTCGGATGCGGCGTTTTAAATTCATCAATCGATCATGGCTCGGCCCCGACATCCGAGATGGCATAAGTGTCTCTGTCTCTTTGGAATGCCTCCATGTTCTTTCAAGATGTTCATAACCAGGGCATCTATTCTTCCTTCCACTTCCTCCATCCTCGTCAATTGTCTTTCTCTTTTCACCATAGATATAGCAGAGTGTTGGAGTGGCAAAGTCACAGTGGAGTTTCTTTGATAATATCACCGTGATGACAAGACCTTGTTGGGGTTTGTGCAATCATCAAGGTCACATCTTTCGATCCTTCCCCCTCAACGGACTTTCCTTTCTTTTGTTTTGACACTTCCTCATTTTGTCTTTTCCTTCATGATCGCTTCCTCCTTTTCGCCTTCTTCGGATCTCTTTAGCGCTTTAAAGTATTCCTCTTCCCCTTTTTGGCATCATCAAAGGAGAGGAACATCGAAACATATCTTGCAAGCAAGGGAAGTCGAGCTCGGGCGATAGTCGAGTTCGTCTCGAGTGCATTTGCGGAGTATGCGACACGAAATTCGGAGCGAGTAGCGTTGGACTCTTTGAAATTAGCTTCATTTCAGCCATGAGAAGGCTGAATTTTCTATCCATATTTTCTTCCGCATTTGAGGAGATCACTCTTATTTTGTTCACGCAGCTGACTTTATCTCGTGATGTGAGCTTCATGCATGTGCTCAATGTGTTCTCTCAATTTCGTCTTTGCATCAAAGCATTCTCAACTCGCCATACCAACGACTTGTTGAACAATGTCCTCAAGTATCTAACTTGTTCCACACGCATTGTTTGTCTTGTTGCCACCATTCCCTTATCCCGACTATTATGCCTCTCAAGTCGCAGTAAGGTTGGCATCTCTGTTGTCGGGGTCGCATGTCCATAGTGGCCTGGTGCCTCTCCATCCGTTCAATTTCAGCAATATAATGCTTTGAACACCTCCCGAACTTCAGTTGTTTCTTAGATTTGCAGCTAATGGCCACGCAGCGTCAAAGTCATAGTCACGAACGATGGTACTGACGGAATGATAGGAGATGGTCTCGTGGAAGCGTGCGAGTTCGTTTCTCGACTCTTCGGGAGGTCGGGTACCTCAGAGAGAAAGGAATGATTCTACAAAGGAATCATCACGGCCAACCGGGATTTGTTCAATGATGAGAGGTGCGCGTGAAGTTCCTTTTGGAGTCGAACTTGCTGCAACTTGGGGAGCTGCGCTTGTGATGGACTCTGTTCACTGGGGTGTTGTGAAGTGGACCCGACTTTTTTGAGCCTCATTTCTCTCAAACTTCGTTGGTCTCATTTGGTTTCTCCAATTGAGTGGACTGGTCCTCGGCCTTATTAGAAGCGTCATCGGATGATGATGAGATCTCCATTGGTGGCTCATCATCAAAATTAAAAGTTTGACGAGTAGTCTTGAGATCGACTTGCTGTCGTCTTTGCCGGGAACATCCTCGGTGAGTCTTTTGGATCATCACGGGTAATGACTCGGCTTCTTCGTCGCTTTACGATCCCGAAAGGTTACATCGAGGATTATCCTGGGAATCATGAAGCGCGCTTATCTCCTCTTGGATGGATCAATAATAGCAGGAGGATGTTCTCTACTTGACTTCTTTACCCGGGAAGTCTCAACCTCCCGTGGGCCTTCACTACCTCCTGCAGTCTCAGCTGCGCGAGGGCTGGACCTCCCTTTCGACGGTGTCATCGTCTTAGGGTCTTCGTGGTGGCATCCATTGGAGTCTCAACCCCATGGATTGCACTTTCATCGCCCAGTGTTAACTCCCAGTGGTCATTCCTTCATATGCCTCGATTGCATCAGAACGCGTCATTAGCCTTTAGAAGCGGTTGGCACCTCATTTGAGGCAGTCTCAATCGTCGAGCTTTGTTGATGGCAACTTGTTGTTCGTTTTGTGTTTGTACTTTCTCCACTTCGCCTCCTAGATTCGTTGTGGAGTCATCTCGCAAACATTCTCTCGACCTTCTTTGTAGTGGATGGAGTTTCCCCCCGGTGGCGCACTAGCCGAGTGACTTGGAATGGGGTCACACGTCTCCAAACTCCGGCTGTTTCTCTTGAGTGTTCAACCGTTGGGGCAGGTGGTAAGACACCTTCATTAGGGGTTGGCTCAATGGGGTCCCCACTAACCCGGTTTCATCGCCATTTCCTTTAATTCCTTCTTCCGAGTGAGTGGAGAAGTGGTGGCGCAACAACGGTGGCGATTTTTCGCACTACTCCCATTGGATCGATTTCAGTGTGTTTTGGAGGTCTCTCCTGGTCCCTCCATCATACTTTTCTCATGAAGAATTCGGGATTCACGCATTGCTTGCTGCATTTGCAACTCTTACGGGCGGAGCAGGTCCCGATCCTCATCACTTTCGATAGAATGTCGAAGTGAGGATGTGTATGTTCTGTGGTGCCGGTGAGAGGGCGGATCCGGGCCTTCTCTCTTGCCTCGCCTTTCCTCCGATCTATCCTTCTCCTTATCCTTGAAGATCTGCAGGATATCGTGCGATTTTCTTCATCCGATCTTTGAGATCACAGAGGTTAGTCAAGGAAGTTCGCTAGATTCCTCTTCTTCTTCGATAAACTCAGCCGTTGGAACTGTTCCTCAACGACTCAATTTCCACTTCCTCCACTCACGCAGATGATTTTGGATGTCCGGGTAAGGTGGGGATATGATCATCACATCACTATCATTTCTATCACCTTCTTCTTGTGTCTCGGTGTGCGAACTATAACTATGTCTTGATTTGCCTCTGTGATCGCCTTCAAAGATACTTAGTTGTTTCATCTATAATATCCGGAGACTCTACTTCTCCAATAGATCTCAGATATCTGCTCCCGGTGAGTGGTGCTCGGCCGGTTTCTCAAGCTCGGATTGCTTGATGATTCTTCTTCGTCTCCTAGTTTGTACCGGAGGGATTTACGGTTCCGAGAGAGTTTCTTCGAGTCTTGGGCGGGTCTTTGGTGTTTTCTTACGAGGAGTGGCCATCTTGGCTTATCGATCTCCTCCTTTTGACGATCGGAGAATGTAGTTGAGAGTCCTTCTCGACCGTTTGGGGGCGGAGACACACTGCGCAGGGGTAGGTGACTCAGCTGCAGGGCGGAGAAGCGAGTTTGACTTTCTTTCTGCAGGCAAAGAAGTGATCTTTAGCTTGTTGCATGGGCGACTTTCTTCTTTGGTGGAGAGGAAACAATCGTATCTTCTTGGTGGTGATTCCCCCTCACTCGTGTCGCTCTCTTGGCGTAGGCTCTCTTCTCGTGCACCGAGAGGTTTGATCTCGAACATCCTCTTGTTTACATGGAACGCCTTTCCATGTCTAAGAGGGACTCCTTTCACCTCCATCAGGCCAATCACCAGGCCATATCCTAAGGATCCTCCAAATGTACCATCTTCCTTCAAGGATTTGTTCCCTACATTCGGCATAGTCCATTGTAGACAAACTCAAATTGATTTATTTTCCTTTCTTCAATGATCGCAACCATTACGATCAACTTTGCTTTTTGATGATTGGTCAAAGCCGCCAAATTTGATGTCTATGCATTTGGCAACTATGTCCAATGACTTGTGATAATCCTCCTTCAAAGACCTCTTGTTTGTTGTGTAAACTATTTTATCATCATAGTCGGGCTTGGCTACTTCCTTCCAAGCAAAGAACCAGGTTTACATCGCCGTTGATTTCGATGCTCCTTCCGTCGGTAGTGAGCGGTGTTCACCAAATCCTTGGCGAGATGATGAACTCATTTCCGTGAACAGAGGATTTGATCCCCTCATCATGAATCTCGGCGTTCACATAGAATCGTGCGACCTCCTCCACATAGGTCATCGGATATTCCAACTTGAGAAACGGTTTCGGCCTGGGACGTTTCTAATTTCTCAAAGCAATTTTCTTCACTAGGGTGTCGTCGAACCCTGTTTCACCACCATCTTTGTCGAAATCCACAATTAGACCCGGTGTGGATTTGCTTCCTAACTTGACAAAATCATAGGTTGATGCCATTTTTCAGGATTTCACCGAAGAAAACTTAGAGGTTGATTTGAAGATAGATAGGTTTTTGAGAGAGTTTTGCCTTTGCTTCTGAGAGAAATGAACGGTTTTGGTAATATGAGAGAGAGAAGAAAGAAAGCTTAAGTATGGTTTATGAAAGGATGTGCGGGTGGTTTTGAAATGTGATCGAAATCAACGGCTTAGATGTTGCACGCCGATTTAGTATTTAATGTCTCGTATTTAATGCGGCAAAGCATTTATATCCAATCATAAGCTTGGTGTGCGGCTTTTTGCTGTACACGCGTCATAATTATGCTGACGTAATTCTTAAAAACATTACCGCTTAGTAAAAATAACTGCGTTTTTGGCACTTTGCTCATAAATGACTCAGCTTTTACCCTCATTTGGTTTAACTCTTCTTCTCATAGTTCTCTTTTTGTGACTCATTTTGTCGGTGACTCAGATATCATTGTCTTTCCGATCGGTGATTTACTTAGTGATTTGTGAGTTGACTCTTTGTCCTTTTTGTGTTCCATTTCTTTTCTTTGATTCTTCCGAGTGTCACTCACTCAATTAACCCTAACTCATGCTTGACTTCTTCAAATCTTGACTCACATAAAGGTTTTGTGAAGATGTCACCAATTGTTTATCAATTGAGATATATTCAAGATGATGTCCTTCTTTTCAACATGATCTCTTATGAAGTGATATCGACATCGATATGCTTTGTTCTTAAGTGCAACACAAACATTTTGAGTGATTGCAATTGCACTTGTGTTATCACACATGATTGGAATTTCCTTTTATTCAACTTCATAGTCTCTCATTGCTTTGTCTCATCCATAGGACTTGGGCAACGGTGCCCGCAACTATGTATTCCGCTTGGTGTAGAGGTGGCTATTGAATTTTGCTTCTTGCTAAACTAGGAAATCACTGTTTTCCTAGCATTTGACATGTGCTCGAGGTGCTTTTCTGTCAACTTTGCATCCAAAGATAGTCGTGAGTCTCGAATAGCCAATTAGTTTGAATCCACCTTCCTTTGGATACCATAAGCCAACTTCTTGGCTTCCTTTCAAGTATCTCAATATTCTCTTAGCCTTTGTCATATGGCTCTCTTTTGGAGCAGATTGAAATCTTACACATACACCTACAAAGAAAGGTGATGTACGGCCGCTTCTTTGTGAGATAGAGCAATGATCCAATAAGTGCTCAGATCTTGTTTGATCTCTGTGCTTGCCATCTGCATCCATGTCCATTTTGATGATGTATTCATTGGTATTTTCACAGAGGACTTCTCCTCCATACCAAATTTCTTCATTAAATCTCTGGTGTATTTTGTTTGACTTATGAAGGTTCCATCCTTTAGTTGTTTCACTTGGAATCCAAGGAAGAATGTCAGCTCTCCCATCATGCTCATTTCAAATTTACTTTTCATGAGGTTTGAAAATTTTTCACACATCTCTTTGTTTGTGGATCCAAAAATGATGTCATCCACATATATTTGAACAAGCAGTATACTATTTTTGTCTTGAATTCAGAAAAGTGTTCTATCTACTTTTCCTTTTGTGCATCCATTCTCAGTTAGGAATTGTGACAAGGTATCATACCATGCTCTGGGTGCCTGTTTCAATCCATACAGAGCTTTCTTGAGTTTGTATACCTTATCTCCAAGAGTCTTCTGCTAAAATCCTGGAGGTTGTTCAACATACACTTCTTCTTCCAATAAACCATTTAGGAATGCACTTTTTACATCCATCTAATATACAATAAAATTCTTGTGAGCTGCATAGGCAAGAAACATCCTTATTGCTTCCAATCTTGCTACAGGAGCAAATGTTTCATCAAAATCTATTCCTTCTTCTTGGCAATATCCTTTGGCTACTAGTCTTGCTTTGTTTCTTACCACAAAACCTTCCTCGTTCATCTTGTTTCTGAACACCCATTTAGTACCAATAACATTTTGATGGGTGGGTCTTTGAACTAATTCCCATACTTTATTTCTTTCAAGCGATTGACTCTCTTCTTGCATAGCTTGAATCCAATGTGTGTCATCCAATGCTTGTGACACATCTTTGGGCTCTATTTGCGAGATAAAGCATGTGAACATAGCTTCTTGTTGAGTTCGGATCTTGTTTTGACACCTTCTCTTATATCTCCAATGACAAGTTACGGTGGATGGTCTTTGGCCATCTTACATCCTGTTGAAGTAAGTTAGCTGGGTTGATCGTCTAGCAATTGGTGTGTTGCTTTGATCGCTCTCTCGTAATCAATTAGCCGCAAATTTTCCAGTTGTTTTTGAGATTGACTATCTCATCTTCTTCCTCGAGTTTACAATTCCAGTTTCAGCTTCAAAGATAGGGATTTTTCTATATGCTTGGATGATTGACTTATCGGTGACTCTTCAATATCTTCTCTATTTACATTTGGCTCATCGAATACCACATGAATGGATTCTCGCAACCATTGTCCTTTTGTTGAGTACTCTGAGGCTTTTCTTTCATTTGAGTATCCCAAGAAGATACCTTCGTCGACTTTAGCATCAAAAGCCTTTAGATTATCTTTGCCATTGTTATGGATGAAGCATTTACGTCCAAATATTCTAAAATATGCAACATTTGGTTTTCTCCTGTCCAAATCTCATAGGGAGTCTTTGTCATTTTGTCTGTTTATCATGCATCTATTTTGAGTGTAGCATGTTGTGTTTATTGCTTCAACCCAAAATCGTTTTGGTAACCCCCTTCGGCTAACATGGTCTTTCCGCTTCTTTGAGAGTTCATTCTCTTCTTTCTCGCAACTCCATTCTGCTTTGTGGAGTCCTTTGCTGCGAGATAATTCATGACCAATGCCATTTTCAATACAATATCGAGTTATTATCCCATTGACAAACTCGGTTCTCTCATCTCGATCTTATTTTGATAATGGTTTGGCTCTTTTCATTTTGAATTTTCTTCATTAAGCGTGGCGATTTCTCAGAGTTTCTTTCTTTTTACACATGAATATAGTCCATGTATATATTGAGTAGTCATCTACTACCACCAAGGTGTATTTCTTTCCACTTATGCTAGTCATTTGGTTCCACTTTGGGCCAAATAGATCCATATGTAGCGAGATGTAATATTCTTGTTGAAGATGGACATGTCTTTTCTTTGAATGAAGATTTGATTTGTTTTCCTTCGACATGCATCACATATACTCTCCTTCTTGTATAATGAGTCCGGGAAGTCCTTCCACAAGATTACTTCTTGCAAGCTTGTTAATCGTTTTGAAATTCGGGTGACTTACTTTTTGTGCCACAACCAACTTGATTCAAGAAGTGCTCTTTGCTAATAGACATGTCTTTGGGTGTAGCGATTGACCAATCTACTACATACATGTTCTTTTGTCCGCATCCTTGCAACACAACTTCATTCGATTCAATATCCTTGATTTGGCATATACCCATGTTAAATCCAACATTATAGCCTTTGTCACGAGTTGATCGATGCTTAACAAGTTGAAGTTGAGTCCTTCAACATATGCAACATCGCGTGATTTCTAATCCGTTCCTCTTGATGGATCCAATGCCTCTTATTTCACCTGGAGCTTCATTTCCTCCAAATATGACTTTTGCTCCTTTAACTTCCTTGAATTTTGACAGATTTTTCTTGTTTCCTATCATATGTAAAATGACCACTATCCATGTACCAGGTTACTTGGCACTCCATTTATTCTTGAAACCGCAATCAAGGAAATTAAGTTTTAGGTACCCATATTTGTCCGGGTCCTGAGGGGTTAGGATTGTAAGATGATCCAACCAACTTATAGCCAAATGATTTGACTCTAAGGGGTTGCCATCTATCGTGCCATAATCATAATTAATCTTGGCAAATTGCTTGGGGATTTTAGGTTCATACTGTTTGTCTCTTTTGTCTGTATGCCTGTGTATATGTTTTAGCAATCGCTTTCTTTGGGTAATTGTGGTGTCTCGAGTGTAGTGTCTAGGTGCATATGTGTCTTTGATGAAAGCTCTTATACTTTTGGAATGGCCTTTCTTGAGTTCTAGGCCTTTGCCATTTGGGCTTATATTCCATAAGTCTATCTTTGATAGTTCACATCATTCCAATCAGCTTGGCTTGGATATTTTCTACCATTCCCATCATATGTATTCCTTTTATAGATTTTCTGGGGTTTTGGTAGCTTTGTTTCTTCTTTACCGAGTATTTTTGTTTGGAGTTTTTTGAGAACTCGATCAATCTCTTCTCGCCTGTCCTTTCAAGCGCACTCAACTCGGTTGTTTTCCTTTTCCTTTATAACCAAGGTCGGTTTGCTTGTAATTGTGCTTTGGAGTGAATGTGTGTGCACCCTTTGAGTTTTGGATTTTTAGACTCTTCATTGCTTGAAGATCCTTTTTCCAAAATTACTTTTGGAGTTTGACATAGCTTGAGATGAATTAAATCCTAAGCTTTGTCTTGTCTCCACATTCTATTTGACTCATAATGAGATCATCCAATGATTTAGATGCCTTAGTGAATGAGGCAATCACATTTTTGAGGTCATTCTCCCTCTTTTCTATGGCAACTATTTCGCTATTAGTTAGCATTTTCAGCAATTTTTAAACTTTCATTCTCATCACCTATTTGACTTAGAGTACTCGGCTCCTTAGTCACCGTTTTGTGAGTTTTGGCTCTTAGTAGGTCAATTTTGTTTTCCTCATTTAATAGTGTGTGTGTGAGGATTTAATGTGTTCAAAAACTTTCATCATTTTGCCTAATGAATCATAAAGATCAAGAGGTGATGAAGTGTGTGTGTCACGATCACTATCACTAGAATCGAGTTTGATGAGTTGGAGTGTACCTCATCTTCTTGGTCAGTTGATCTTGTTCCTTGGCCATCAAAAGCGGATCGGGCTTCTTCTTCGAGAGTCACTTGAGTAGTCGCCACTACACTCTCTGACTCGGCTATGTCTTTTGAATCGGCATTTTCTGTGACCAACATTGCCTTTTTCTTTTCTTGTCTTCTTTCTCTAAAGACCTTTATTTCTTCTTCATTCTGTATTTGTTGACTACGAGGATATGGGCAAATCAATGGCATAGTGACACTGGTTGCCTACGATTCGCATAGATATTCAACCTTTTGATCGACTCTTTCCATTCTTGGATTGTCGGCCCTTTGATATTCACTTTTTGATGATGATCTGTTCTCTTGGTTGGCCTATCTTCCTTGACTTGGAGAGGAGAGTGAGTGTCTTCCTGGAAGATTCGCCCTTGCCTCTCTTGTAGTTCTTATTGAAGAACTTGTTGAACCTTTTAACCATCGGGCTATTTCTTCCGGATCAATGACTTCTTTGACCTCAACTCTCTTTCCATCCTTAACAATTAGAGCAAATTGTTTTGGGTACAACTGTCTCTTCTCGATATTTTCTTCTCGGCTCAAATTCGTAGGCTTTGAGATCCGAGAATAGTTCATGGTTGGAGGTCTTCGATAGGTCCATGGAATGTCTTAGTGCCATGACCTTCATTTCCCATTCAGTGGGAGACTTTTAGGATCTTCATACACATTTCTTCTATGTATATTCCTTTCCAAGTGCGAGATAGCTCGTTGGTGATTTACGTGAACCGAGCATCCGGTTGATCCAGGTTTTCTCCTCGCGATCATTTTGAAATTCTCGAATTTTTGTATGAGCCATTTGATAATTTATTTTCTTTGATTTGCTCACGAGCCTTCACAAATCAATGTTAGTTTTCCCATTTCCTTAGCCGTTTTGCATGATTTGACTTTATTGAACATGGCTTTGTCAAGGTTTTGTAAAGGATGTCCTTGGCTACATTGTCCGGTTGTATCTTTATCTGTCATCATTTGTCCATTCAGTTCTTGGTTTTTCAACCATAGCTGGTCTAGGGGCAACATCCTCTTCACCTTCGGCTCTTCTTTACAATTGTGTCCACCTTTAAGATTTGCGGTGGCCCATCCTCTATCACTATCCACATTTCATCATGTAATCTTTGATAGGTGAGCTCGCATACGAATTTTCCAATCATCAAATTCTTCAATTGTGAACATGGGAATTCGTGTCAAATTTGCTTCCATGATAATAAATTTTAATGATAAAAGGAGTTTTGAAAATTTAAGTACTAAAGCGGACTTTGAAAAGTTTGGAGATCTAGTTCAAGAACCGGTGCGGAAGGCTCAATGAACCAACCGCTCGATACCACTTGTAGGTCCCAAGGGGTGTGAGTGTAAGGTTTAGAAGGGGGGTTGAATAAACCTTACCAAATTTTTCAATTTAGTCCTTTTAAAAGTTCGAGTTGATACTACTGCAATTTTGTGTCCTTCGTGGACAACCAATTTAGTTAATCAAGAGTTAGTCACTCAACGGACTGACCGAGCTATTGATAGAATAACTCATTGTTAAGACCGAGTTAGCTCAACTCGTGGTTTGATTTTTGGAAGACTTAACACACTTAATATGGTTTAGTAGAGATTTAAAGCTTGATTTAGTACTTAGAGATTATCTAATGGATAGCAAATATGTCAGTGAGAATTAAACAAATATGATGCAGAATTAAAGTCTTTGAAATGTAAAAGACACGATAAGTTTTTATAGAGGTTCGAAGATGGGGTAATTCTTCTACTCCTCTCTTCTCCAACTCTGGAGGAATCCACTAGGTATTGATCAAGTATACAAAGTGGTAACAATCAGAGATACAAGTCTTGATCACACACGGTGACTTGATCCATTGGGACTCGCCTGAGACGCCTTGATCACCCACGCAAGCCTGGCTTCTCGACGACTCGACTTCTTCATAGTAGGCATTTTGCGCTTGTTACTACAACCCACTTGCTCAAGCTCTTTGGATTTGATCACTAAGCCCTCCAAAAGCTCAAGACTTGGTTCAACTGAACCTTCCTACAATCCTTCGTGGAATGTAGACCCTTGATTCTTGCATAATTTCCTCTTCAACCGATTGAAGTTATCTTTCCTTCACGGTGAGTGTTGGATTGATGTTCTTCGTAGTGTAGGCTTGAGGATTAAGCGTTTAATAACTTGAGAATATTTCGGTTACAAAATGTTTATTTCTTGCTTGTATGGTCAAGGTAACCTATGTAATCTTCGTTTTTTTTTTTTGAGTTATTCCTCGGCCTTTTATAGTGATCTTTCAAAAATCCCCGTTGAAGAGAAAGGCTTATTTTTGAAAGTCACTTGTGGTTGTTGGCTTGTCTTGTTGCGATCCTTGGAATTGCCATTTCCTCGTATGAATTGTTCTCCGGCTTTTCGAGTTCGACACGGTGTAGTGCTTCCCATTGGTTTATTCCTTTTTGCACGCTTCTCGGGATGAGCACTTCGAGAAAGGTAGCATGGAGATATTACTTGTTTAAGTAATTCTCTTGATTTACGTGCAACGGATCTTTTTGATTATCTCGACTGACCGCATTTCCTTGCTTTCCCAGGTGACTTAGAGTCGACTTCCAATCATGGATGACTCTTCCGTCACTTCAACTTGAGACTTGGCTTTTCTTGAGTTGACTGACCGATACTCCACTCACCGCATCTCACTGTTTGCTCCTTGATAGAGTTCCGTCTTCTCTTCTTTGCCATACTCGGATGTCTTGGCAAAATGAGTCTTCCTTCTAGTCTCCGGTTGTCTTCTTGCATGTTTGGGCATAGTGACTTAACTCACTTGACCACCCTATTTATTACAATGCAGTTTACAACAAAAATTGGGGTGCCAACTTCCAATTCTAAGTTTTACATGGCATTCATCAAAATCTAAATAATAAATTTCCCAACATAAAGGCCAAGTTATCTGAATGGTGTTACCAAGCGACTCTGGGACAGAATTACAAGAGATTAAGGGGAATTAACAAAGCAGTTCCTCTATGTTGCGTGGATAATGACATCCCAACAATTGTGGGAGGTCACCAAGGCGGCACAAAAAGAAGAATGAGCGAAGCCATCCATACCGCCAGTGGAAGCAACAACAAAAGAAGCGAGTCTTCATGGAGACCTAGAAGGTTTTGGTCAAAACAAAAAGCCGAAGTTACAAAACGGGGCAAAGACCGGCAAGCGGGAGTAGAACCTCATCATCAGGGTTCTAATCAAGCAAGTACCGAGAAATCCGGGGAAGGAGAACTTTCGCGAGCTCACACGAGCTAATGAAAGTTTTAAAATCGAATTGCTGGACATGCGAGCAAGAGGACATATCTCAATGATTGTCGGGGAAAACCAAACGAGGAGTAAGACGGTTCGAAGCTACACCAGAAATTGAGGAAGTTGTCTACTATCAAGATCTTATACAGGTGTATCAATTTGAGGATATACCCTCAGATGAAAGCATCTATGAAGAAGAAATCTATTCTGACGATGGAAGTTACTCCAGCTCAAAATCGGAGTGAAGAAGAAATTCTTCAAACAGACAACGATGGGAGGATATGTCAGGATTCCTCTCTCACACGACGGTTTCTCATAAAACTCTTATGAGAATCATGAAGGAAGATCCAAAGCTTCAAATCTATAATGGATTTACAATTGGAGCTATGGAAAAAGCATTGGATAAAATTGGGTTTCGTAACAGAAAACACCAAATTATTCATAGGGTAACAACCGGAGAATTTGCTCTTCCGATTGAGTTTACTGGTAACCTGATCGAGATGCAGTTGGTCCCTATTAAAGAAATTCAGGAGATCAAAAGCAGAGTTAAAAGAGAAGTTGCAAATACACTCTCATGGATTCATATCGGAGCCATAAGAGTCATTATTAAAGCAACATTCAAAGAAGGGATAGATTCGCCACTCAATCTGGCTATCTTTGACAAGCGAATCTCAAACCTCAAGGATTCTTGCCTTGTAGCGGTTACAGGAAATTTGTATGATGGAAAATTGGCATTTAATGTCTATCCTATAACTGCATACAATCTGGGATATCGAGATTTCAGTAGAGTCCTAACTCTACATCAAGATTTCAAAAGAGATGATTTGATGAAAGAAGGGAACAGACCCTACTCGATTACATACAAGATATCATATGCTCTCTCAAATACACATCATTCAGAAGTATTCTTGAGAAAGGAATTTATTGAAGTCCCAAGAATTTTCGAGGACTTTGCCAGGGTGGTTTTACTAGAGATTATTGAGTCTCCAACTATCAAGGAGATCGATATGAAAATACAAGATCAACCAGTCTTCAACAAAAGTCAAAGTCTTAGAGTTGAGCCAAGAAGGATGTCTTTCCAACAGGACAGAATGACGAGTAGCAGCCATTGGGAAGAAAGGAGACCAAGTACAGTTTAGTGTATCCCAGATGTTTTCAAAATAGCAGGATAGCTGAAATGTCCAGAAGGATGGCGAGAAGTTGAAGTAATATTCGATATCACTCAAAAGGATAATATTTTTCCTTGTGATGTTCTATATTATCTCCAACAACCAATAGTTGGACGATATCAAGGAAGCCTGAAGATAGGTGAAATTGAGCTGACTATCAAAGGAGGTGCAGGGAAAATCCCAGAACAATTAATACTGGGAATTGAATTCCTCGAGGATCATAAACCTTGGGAAATATTACAAGATGGAATGGAGTTCACAGTGGCTAATAAAAGATAAAGAATCAGATGACCACTAGTCCATTCTCCATATACATTTCTATCGGAATGTTATATCTTGAATCTGGTGAGTATTTCACGCCTATATTGATTCGGGTGTCTTAGGAATATGTCTTGCAAAGCCGGATGTCTTTCCCAAAAACATTGGAGAGGATTTGCCAGCTATTGCAGGAAGAGATTTCTCTAAAAGGATCCTTATCCTTAATCGAGGAATTAAACAAGCAAAAATCATGATCGGAGGCGCGGGCGGTACCCCATGGTACAAAGTAAAGACGCCACCAATCTATTTCCATGACACAGGAGCAGATGTTTTGCTAGGAAATAATTTCCTACAGGCATTTAAGCGATTTACACAGGAAAATGAGATAAGAAGACTTATTTTCACAACATTATGTTATCATAAGATCATTGTCCAGAGACTGCGGGAAGCATTTTACAGAAAAATGCCAATTAATTTTCGTAGCAAGCGTGGTGATGAAGCCAAACTTCGAAATCCAAAAATGGTGGATAAGAGAAGATTTGGTGATGCCTTATTATCCTTTCGACAATATGGTTCGAAGCAAAAATATACAAAACAATGGGATAATAATTTGTATTCATTAAGAATACAAGGAGAAGAGCGAGTACCTCCAGAGGCAATTGCAGAATTGATGATGGGCCTAATGGAGAATCCACTGAGTGACGTGACCATTGAGGAACAAATATCACTCGAGGATGTCAAGAAGAAGATCCAAAGGAATTATAATGAAGATCCTTTGGCTTGGTTGGATAAGAACGAGCTCAAAGCATCCTTAAAGGTTAAACCAGGAAAGGAGTACGAGTTCGTGAGATTCAAACCAATCCTTATGAATCAGGAGTATCGGGAGGATATGCAAAAGATACTTAAGGAACATCTTGACCTTAAGTTAATTTCACCAGGAGTTTCTCCATACATCAGTCCAGGATTCTTAGTCAGAAATCATGGAGAAATCAAAAGAGGAAAGCCAAGACTTGTTATTAATTACAAAGGGATTAATAACATTTTGGAGTTGTGACGGATATTATATCCCAAGCAGAGAACATTTGGTTAACTGCATCAAAGGTGCCAAGATATTCTCAAAGTTCGATTGCAAGTCTGGATTCTACCAGATTAAGATGGAGGAAGAAAGTAAGAAGTTTACAGTTTTCTCTACACCACAGGGACACTATATTTGGAACGTGATGCCTATGGGATTGGCTAACGCACCCCAAATATATCAGAGAAAGATGGATAATCTCTTCAAAGATTATTTTAGTTTCATGTTCGTATATATCGATGATATTCTGATCGTATCAAAGAACATGAAGGAGCATCTCAAACATTTGGAGATATTTTCAGATGTTTGTCACAAAGAAGGATTAGTGCTTTCGAAAAAAGGCGGTAATCACAACAAGACAGATTAAATTCCTCTGAATTGAGATCGATGAATCTGGAATTATTCTACAGAATCATATTGTGGAAAAGATAGAAGGATTTCCAGATATACTGAAAGACAAGAAGCAACTTCAGAGTTTTCTTGGAGTTGTTAATTTTGTTGAAATGTTTATTAACAATCTGGCATATTATAGGAAGGTGTTTAGCCCATTGCTTAAAAAAGATGCAGTATTCAAATGGGAAGATGAACATCAAGAAGGAATTAAGCAACTTAAAGAAGTTTGCAAAAAGCTTCCAAAGCTTGCGATTCCCCAAGACGAAGATGAACTTGTTCTTTACACAGATGCCAGTGATGATTGGTGGGCATCAGTTCTTACTAAGGTCACACCAAACGAGGAAGTGCCATGCAGATATTGCAGTGGTTTATTCACACCCAGTGAAGCAAACAGATGGCATATCACCGAGAAAGAATTCTTTCGATCAAAAGGCTTTTAAAAATGGCCTCTATTTTTACTGGCTAAAAAGTTTACTTTAAAAATTGATAATTCAAGTGTCAAGGCTTTTCTAAAAAAATAAAATTGAATCAAAACCAGAAAAAGCCCGATTACTTAGATGGCAAGCAGAATGTCAATATTATGATTATGATATTGTCATTATAAAATCTCATGAAAATATTCTTGCAGATTGTTTGACACGAGATGGAAGGACGCGTTGCTGACGAGGTCCTTAAATGAGTAAGACATCTCAGGGAAAACCTGGAGAGTCTAGAACGAGATTTTGGGACATTATGTCTCAATGCAGAAGTTGTTGGATGACTTCAACAAGCTGACCAGAAATCCATTTCTAGTCAAATACGAGCATGCTAGTTCGCTCAATGACAATTGTTCTTAGCGCTGTAAGGACCTCTCTTCCAGGCCGAATCTCCTACGGTGCAAAAAAGGGCGAATAGAGAACGAGGCTCTAACCCGTAGGTTATGGATTCAAGTACCATAATCACAAGTGTTGCAGGTGATGCATTCCCTGAGGGTGTACAAACTGTAACGAATGTTGAAGCTCCAGTGTCACAACCCGAGTCTTCAAGTCAACCCGGCACCTCTGGGGTTAAAGAGGGAGAGTTGAATCTTAGGCCACAGATGGGCAAATTTAAGGTTCAAACTGACGAGATTAAGATTTCTCCTATGCAGGTATATCAACGACAATGGGAGAAACTAGTTACAAGGAGAGATATTAACCCAGAAAAAACTATAGTTGATATCTCAGAAAAGTATCCCTGGGTTTGGATGAAGCCAGGAAGCCATCCAAATGAAGTACATGAATGGTATACATTTGGAGCTCTAGCTTCGATCTATACTGTATCACCAGAATTCCCAGAAATTTCGAAATTACAGAAATGGATTGGGGAAGCAGTTTACGAGACTTGGGCCAACAATCCACACTTGGCCAGAGGAGACATTTTGGAACTGTATTTTATCAGTGCAGCTCATGAACCAGCGAAGAAAGGCTTTAATGAAGCTTTTCATTTCATCAAGCTAAGAAGACCGTAAGGAAATGCTTTAAAATATATAAAACCATCTTCACCGGAAGAAGGACCAGTATTAGTAGGAGCATTTTCGGAAGATGAAGCTTCTACCAGACGAGCATGGGGTCTTTGGGTTTGTCTAACCGAAATGGACAAACTCAAATATCCATTCAAGTTTTTTCAGAATTCAACAAATGGATCTTTCCTTCTGAATTCGATGACTGGATCAACCACAGGATTTGCAGAGGAACTCTTCGAGACCAAAAGAAGAATTCTCTGGGAAAATAAGATTCCAGCAAGTAAAGAAACTTACCGGAAATTCTGTAACATGGCGCACGTTGGCCGTTGGACCGACCGGATCTGTCAAGCATGCCCCGAACAGAAGGAACCCGAGTTTAGGAAAGGTTTCCGACCCAAACCCGACAGACAGGACCATACAGTTGGAAAGGATAAGGGCCCAGCTCACAAGACGCGTTTTCTTCGGGGACCACACAAACAAATTTTTTAAAAGATTTCCCGACAACCATCACATGGGCTGAGTCACGCGGAAAGAAAAGGAAGACAACTTGCGAGGCAATAATGCAGGATATGACGTAAGCAGTGACATCATAAGTTTCAGCAAGATTTGAAGTCCGCCTTTCAAGTCCGGACTTACCTCTATAAATTTCAGGATTTGAAGGAAGTTGGGGACATCGAACATTTTCCTTAGTTTTCTTATAATAAAGTCTGAGAAAAATTTGTAATATTTTGAGTGTTTTAGTTTTCAAGTTTTTATGTATTTTCGAGTGCAAGCCTCATACATGAGAGGCTAAACAAGTATTCTCCTCCCAAAAGGAGATTACTAATGTAATAAATATTTCTATAATTTCTTAATAAAAAGGGGCTTTCTGCTTCAACATGTCTTCATAATGTTCTATTAATTTATCCCGTTTAAAGATTATCTTGTACGCTGGAGTAGGAAACGAACCATGGCATTTTGTCTTTGAGCAATTCTTGAAGGAGTCGGATAACTCTGCATTATCTTCCGAGGGTGAGGTTGAGCAGTGAGGAGAGTCACATGTTTATCAAACAATGGGGGCGAATTTTCCCGGTGGTGGTGTTGCGAGCCATCTCACCCAGTCTTTTGTTTTGGTCAAAGAAGGTATGAATTTTAAGGGATAATTTAATTTTACGGAAGCATGTTGGAGTGCGATATGGTGGTAATGGACTATATCCATTTATGTTAATAAACTTAGGCAAATTGAAGTATGTATACATGTTTGTAAAACTTTACTGTAAGTATGCCCTGTTAAGTTTATAGGCTGGAAACCTGACATGATCCATTTAAAACCTCTAAATAGAGATTTGGATCTAAGCCGTAACAATGCTACGAACAAAACAGTGTCGGAAAAGGAAAAACTTTTACAACCCTCGATACATTGAAAAATAGGGTAGTTTGGGACTTGCATGACAATTTTTATAAACTATGGGACTATTTATGCATATCGTTAAAATTGTATGACTAATAGTGCAAGATCTGAAGACAGTGGGATGACAAATGCAATGTATGGGACTAACGGTGCAATAGGCCTAATCCAGTGGGACTGAGGATGCAATTGTCTCCAAATTTAATCACATATAAATCAAAAGTTGCAACTTTAGTCCCAAAACTAACGGAAAACTTAACTGGTCGTTAACTTTATTCTTATGGGACTAAAAGTGCATTTCTCCCCAAATTAGTACAAAAAAAGAATAAATATTTAAAAAATCTGAAAAATTGTCTAACCATTCTGAAAATTTGTTTAAAAAAATTTAAAACTATTTGATATTTTTTTAAGTTTTCAAAGTTCCAAAAACTCATTTTAAAATATACAAATTATAATATATAAAATCCGATAACTTGTTTCAAAAACTAGTTTATTTAAATAAAATCCGAAATTACTTTAAAATCTACAAAAAAATATATATAAAAATTGTTGAAAAAACTATAATCTGCACCAAAACGTTTGATATTTACTTAGAATATTGAAAATATTTTAAAATCTAAAATAAAATAATCAAAATAAATTTCGAAACATTATTTTAAAAATCTGACAATTATTTTAAATATTAAAAAAATTAAAATACAAAATAAAAAAATCTGGAAACTTGTTTAAAATGTGGAAATTTGTCTATAAATTTGAAAATTTGATTAAAAATGAAACCTACTGAATACTTTTGAAAATTATTACAAAAAACATCAATTTCTTTATAAAATCCAAAAAGAGTATATGTACAATTGGTTTTTAGTAAAAATAGAAATTATTCAAAAACAACATGACAATGGCTTCAAATATGTAAAAAAATTCTAAAAATTAAAGAAAATATTGAAAGTTGTTTTTGAAAAATCTGAAAATTGTTAAAAAAATATTAAAATTATTCCAAAATCTGAATATTATAATCTGGAAATATTTGGCAAATATTCTAAGTTTTTTGAAACAATTTTAAAAAATTTTAAAATAGTTTGGGTTTTTTTAAATAAATATATTTTTAGATTTTTAAATTCAAATCATCAAATTTTAAATATTTTAACTTTTGAGAAATGAAAATAATAGTTTTGATTTTTTAAAGCTTTTTTCAGAAATTTCATAATCGTCACACATTTTTTCAGATTTTTCAAATATTTTTTTAATATTATTTGATTAATTTTGGAAGAAATACACTGGTCCCTAAAGAATAAAGTTATCGGTAGTTATGTTTTCAATTAGTTTTGAGTTTAAAGTTGCAACTTTTGATTTGTATGGGACTGAATTTGCTCAAACAAATTATTTTGGACCAAAAAACCAATATATGGGACTAAAAATGTCTGACCTCTTTTCTTATGAGACCAAAAGTACAATTTTATTCATCTTACTATAATCTACCAAACAAGGGATGTTGGTTTCCTCAACGTGGTCCTGCATGGCTTAGACTTTCAAGTCATAAAACAATTATATGGGGAATACACATATAAAATGCACATAATATGTCCGACCAACTGGGTCAATCCAATATTTCGGGCCTAATAGATTGGGCGAATAAGCTATTAATGTTATGAGTATTGGCAATTTTGTGTTTAATCGCACAAAGTGCAAAATCCGGTGTTGTAACACCGCAGCATAACACTTCCGCGCGCGAATGGTGATATCTTGCCAGATTCTCTGTGATTATTTAATGGCGATTGTTTTATTTTAGATAGCTTGCTGATAATTTGTGATTGTGTATATTGATATATTCAGCCTATTTAAATTGTCATTCAAACTCCTTCCTTATGTATTTGATTCTTACCCATAAGGAAAGTTTTTATCTCTTGTTGTTTACCTTTTATAGTTGTCTATCTTCTTGCTGGAAATCTGCATCAATTGATTTCAGGCAAGAAAGGATCGTCTGCACTTGTGAAGATTGGTTTTGATCTCTATAAAATAGAACTCAGTGTTTGAAGAAGATTATCGAGAAAAATACATATTGAGCTTATTGTTCTTCTTCAAGAAATATTTGTGTTATAATTATAGTCTTCGGGAGAAGACGGTGAAGATCTACAGTGTGGATCGACTCAATCGCTCAAGGGATTTGAAGTTGGAGGAACTCCAACAAGGTTGAGTTTTTTTGGAAGAATCGATCAAGAATATTAGTTTTTTGAAAGAGCACTAGTGGAGGGTGTTTCTATCTTGTAAACAATCTGGTTTCCTGGTATAGTAAGAAACATAACTGTGTTTCATTATCCACAGCTGAATCTGAGTATATATCTTTTGGAAGTTGTTGCTCCAAAATGTTATGGATGAGACAAATGTTGGCTGATTATGGGGTTGAAGAGAAAATTCTTACTGCTTATTGCGATAATTCAAGTGCCATAAACATTTCTAAAAATCCAGTGCAACATTCTAGAACTAAACACATCGATATTCGACACCATTTCATTAGAGACTTGGTTGAGAATAAAATTGTTACGATTGATTTTGTAACTACGAGAATCAAATTGCGATATTTTCACCAAAGCCCTAGACTTTCAAATGTTTGATTAAAACAGGTCTCGGGTGTCTATACTCTCCGAGTAGAAGGGTTTCGAGTGTTGCAACACCATGTGCATCATTTCTCTTTCTTTGTGTGTTGCAACCTCTTTTTGATCTTAATTCTTGTGCATTAGACATTTTGCATTTTTAAGATCATTACATCGCTTTTCTGTTTTATTGTGTAACCTTATGAGTACTCCTTTGATGAAGTTTCGCTAAAAACAATTGTGGATCAAAGCGCAAATGAATGATTTTTCCCATGTGAAAGATGTTTTTATTTTTGGGCCTTTGGGCTTTAAGGAAAAAAGTCAGCCTTACATCATTGTGTGAAAGCTATTGATTGTGAACCATTATATGTTCTTTTTATATGTTTGAATCTTGTTATGATCTTCGAGAAAGAGCTACCCATGTTTTTGGAGCGAAAGCTACCGATAGGCTAATTGTTCATCTCTTGTTTTTTCACTCAAAAATTTATTAAATGGGAAAAGAATTTTGATCCATTGACTTTGTATGGTGGTGTTCATGAAAAGGTGGTACAACATGGTTACCGCACCAAAAATGCATGAGGCCTTTTTATTCTGTCAGGATATAAACTCATCATTCTAGACATCCTCAGGATCATTTTTTTTCCGGTTTTGTGGAAAATATCCTCCTTATTGATTCGATGTGGTGTATTATTGTGGAAATGATTTTTTTCCTTAAATTTGTTTTTTTTTAAAAAGGAGTTGATCATCAGTGGTTATTATGGATTAATTGCACATCCTTATTTATGGGACTTTTCCAAAGATATTTGAATTTCAAATATACCAGTTGGGAAGTTTGATGGAAACCACCTTTTTAGTCGCCAAGTGTATCATTCGAATTATGAGAGTTATTTTCCTTCCTTATATTCTCTTTGTGGCTTGGTAATGAAAACCACATTCTATTTCTTCTTAGTGAAGATTGTTATTTCTCCCTAAATCTCTCTTTCTCGATATTTTCTGTCAAATCTTGTGCTTTCTTGGATTGATTTTGTTTCAGATTCATATTATGGTTTGTATAAGAGAGCAAATACTTAGAGAACTACGAGAAGTTGCTGAGAATTGAAGGAGAAACAAAGCGAATTCTATTCCTCAAAACCCTGGTTCCGAATTCCGGTCAACCACCTTCCTTTGGTGGTGCGATTTCCGGTGCTGAGACATCTCAAAGGCAAAAGGTGTTCACTGATTCAGAGGATGAAATTCCCAGGATGGATCCTCTTGATAGCATTCCTGCTCCAGATGTTCATATGAAACCTTCTGAAGATGTTTCCTCTTCATATGATGATGGTGATAGCAATGAGTGTGATTTATTGAAGGACATTGATGAACCCTCAGAAACTGCTGACTCCGAGTTTGAGGACATCAAATGGTTTCAAAATGAAGGACTCAGAAGATTTTGTTGTTGTACCTGCTCCAATTTCAATCTCTGTGAAGATCTTAAAGAGAGATAAAATAAATGACCTTGCATTGCCTGCTCCCATGGGACTGCTACTGGTGCTCCTCTTCTTCCAGTGTTCAAACACCAGGAAATGCTGCACTGGAGGCTCACATTCATGCTCAAAAAGCTTGACGCTCAAAGATTTCTCCAATGATTCGTGTCTCATCTACACCTTTGGCACTTGTTGCTCAAAAGGGGAGTAGACACGGCTTGACAACTAGCCGACCTTTGTTCCCATGGATGACGAGCAAAATCTCGGGGAGTCCGGTGAAGAAGAAGCGGCACAAGTTTGGGGGAGTTCGAGTATGAGGATGATGAAGATAACATGTCGACTACGGGGAGTAAAATGATGATTAAACTGGTTTATATGTGCTCGCTTTTGATTTGTGCTAACCCATGCACGATTTAATGTCTAAAGTGTTGCTTCACTTTGATTATTCTTGTTTCTGCATTTTTTGTGTTTTGACGAAAAGTGCAAAGGGGAGATTGTTAATGTTATGAGTATTGGCAATTTTGTGTTTATACGCACGGTCACGCAAAAATCGGTGTTGTAACAACTGCAGTATAACACCTTCTGTAGCGAATCCGGCCGATATCTTGCCAAATTCTGTGATTATTTAATGGCGATTGTGTTATTATATGTAGCTTGCGATAATATGTGATTGCGTATATTGATATATTCATTTATTTAAATTGCCATTTAAACTCCTTCCTTATGTATTTGATTCTTACCCATAAGAAAAGATTTTATCTCTTGTTGTTTACCTTTTATAGTTGTCTATCTTTGTGCTGGAAACCTGCATCAATTGATTTCAGTCAAGAAAGGATCGTCCTGCCTTGTGAAGATTGGTTTTCAGTCTCTATAAAATGGAACTCAGTGTTTGAAGAAGATTATCGAGAAAAATACATATTGAGCTTATTGTTCTTCTTCAAGAAACATTTATGTTATAATTCTAGTCTTCGGGAGAAGACGGTGAAGATCTACGGTGTGGATCGACTCAACCGCTAAAGGGATTTGAAGTTGGAGGGACTCCAACAAGGTTGAGTTTTTTTGGAAGAATCGATCAAGAATATTAGTTTTATACGAGTGTTGGTGTATAAAATAAAGAGAGAGTTTGTATGCTTTACGTAAATTCAGTCATATTTGTAATAATTGTTTGTTTCTAATATTAGATTATTTCTTCTCTGGCGTGGCCTCGTGCATTAAGATTGAGGAATCTAAGCACGTAAAAAAAATCCATGTGTTATTTTTTATTCCGCTGTGTTGTTTGGTCCAGTGTTACAACATTGACAAACAACACCGTAAGAATCTGAATTGTTTATTGTTACAAGGCATCAGATTCTATCAAAGCCTAGTTCATTTTGAGCCTCTAAATATGAAGTCCAGTTTGATCTTTTTATCTGACCGATCGTGTCAACCCAATGGGTCAGATCCATTTTAACATCTCTATTATTATTCTTATGCAGTTAGTGTGAATGTTCATATACAAATATAAAAATATCTCCCAACAAGAGAGAATTTTACAAACATTACTATAGTCCAAATTCCAATCAGGACAATTCTAAAAATCAGAAAGAAGTTGATAAAATATTTATTTATGTAAAACAAAATCCATTTTGAAAATTTATTGTGATGCCCCGAATTTTAGCGATGTGATATACGATGTTATGTAGTGACATTACAAGAAATTGCTTTTTTACCGACGGGATTATGCATCGCGATTCTCAAACGGATTAGCGATATTTTACCAATGGATACACATTTACAAAAATACCAACGAAACACCAATGGATCACCGAACGGAATATAACGACGGCGATAATCTCTCGTTAATCTAAAGCAAAGTTCAGGGAAAATTCGCCGCCAAATTTCCTAATGGTCTGCGACGAATCTATCGACCAAATAGTTACCGATGGATATTTCCATCATTATTTACCGACAGACATGTTCTATCGGCAATTGCCGATGGATATATCTGTCGTTATCAACGACGTGAATTTTTCTCGTTGGTAATTACAGACGACGATTCGAGAGATTAGCGATGGACTTTGATAAAAATAATAATATAAATAAAATAAAAAAAAAAACTAATAGTAAGGCCAAATTTCCCGACAGACCGTGACGGAATATCACCAAATAGATACCGACGGAAATATCCATCGTTATTTACCGACAGACATGTTCTATCGGCAATTGCCGATGGATATATCTGTCGTTATCAACGACAAAATTTTCTGTTGGTAATTACCGATGGATTGCCGAGAGATTAGCGACTGATGTTGATAAAAAAATAATAAATTAAAATTAAAAAAAATGAACGTAATAGTAAAACCAATTTTCAATACTTTGTGATTAATGAACCTAATTAAAGTCTCGTGTAGAATAAAAAATAATAATTTTATATGTTATTGTTCTTGATTAATGAATTTCAACTGGATATAACTTATAAGATAAACGACCCTTGATAAGTACATTTATCACAAGATGACATATAGAGCTGCGTTCAAACCGAACCGAGCCGAATTTTTGAGAGTTTGAACTTGACTCGATTATTATCGAGTCGAGCTCGAACTTGAATTTATCGAATATGTCGATGGCTTACGAACTTCTTCGAACTTAATCGAGCCTAAGCGAGCTTAGTAAATATCAATATAAATTAAAGTTATTCTTCAATTTTGTACAAAAATAAAATTATATATTTCTAAAACGCACAATATATTTATTAAAATATATGATTCTATTCAAATATTCAAATATTTAAAAATTAAAATGAAAGTCAAATTGTTAGTTTAATTTATACGAGCTTATTGAATTTGGTTCATTTATTTTAACGAGCCTCATTAAATGAACTCGAATGAACCTTTATCAAGTCGAGCTCCAAATAGCTCACTTGACGGCTTGGTTCTTTGTCAAGACTTTGTAAGAACCATTAACACACTTAGAAATGTGTATGAACGAATGTGCGGGTAAGTGAATTTTATCAGTTAGATCAACACACACATACACACATCCATATGAGTGTGTGTTAATCTAATGGTATAGAACCCACTTGGGTATCTACAGAAGTGGGTAGCATCGACTAACCCACACGTAATAGTGTGTAGACTAATCTCGACTTTTTACAAACGCTTGTATGTATGTATGTCTATTATCTAAAGCATTCATAAAATACGTCTTACATCGATAACATACATCGATTTTTTAAAACCACGGGAAAAATTCGGGGTGATCATGTGTGTACATATATATATATATATTAATCCATTTTATGATAATTATTGGATTGATAATATTTTTTATTTTAATTAGTATGAAGATTACAATTTTATTTATTATACTATTATTATTTTGACTATATTTATCGAATAATTAGGATTATAATTTATTATCTTATTTTAGTTAATTGCGTATCATATTAATTTTACTATTTCAAATTGGAATTTTACCATTTTAATTGTATAACTTAGTTAATTTTCATCGCATAATTACATTTTTAAGATTAGAGTAATAGAGTTCTTTTATTTAATTATGTTAGTAAATACAATATATAGTTGATTTGGATTAGTTTATTTTCAACAATTAGTTTATTTTAAACTTAATTAATAATTAATAATTAATCAAAATTGGGAACCATCAAAGCCCACGTCCAAATCTGCCCTACCAACCCTTACCCTCAGTCACCCACAGTCCCAACATACTTTCCAAACCCTTGCCCTTGCGCCGCAGCATGTATCGTCCAAATGAATTCCGTCGTAGAATCGTCTAAACCCTATATCACCTACCGCCACGGTCCCGTCGTAGAACCACGAAGGCAATGGACGTGCCAATTTGTTGTACATTGATACTTGCTATTTATTTATTGTGATGCACATTTTTATGTCGACATTGTGTATCCTTTTGGTGGTTTTGTGTGTTTTGCTTCTTGTTGTGGGTGGAGAAAAGTGAATTTTTGTTATTTGACTAGTCTTTTGAAAAAAATTTGCTATTGGTTAATGGATTTGCCATTTGTTTGTTTGAGGGAGTTTGTAAATATGCTGAGGGTGCAGCTTTTACTATCATGGAACTCTTTTTCTTTTGGTTTTGTAATCTTATGTTGTATATTTGCATCGTCTCATTGTGGTTTGGTGGTTGCAGAGCATATCAATTGTTGCCATCTTTTTGGTATTCATTTTATCTGTCAAATTTTGATCAGCCTACTTGTTAAGCCTACAACACTAGCTCATGAAGCTGATATTCAAGCTTTTGCTAAGCTGACTCGTGCTCTTGATTAAAAAGGTATCATTGACCACAAGCTAATTAGTATGTTGTTTCCACTCAATGAACACCCTTTCCTTTGATTTACAATGGTTAATGCTTGGATATACAAATATTGTTTATATGTTGTTGTTAGTCATGCACAGGTGTTGTATTCTAGTTAGCATTTAGTATTGAGACAATGTGTTGTGCTCTTTTTAATATAACTAAAATAATTAACTGCACAAATCATATAATATTCATAAATAATATCCTTTTTTAATTTTATATCTACATGCTTGACATCAGGATCAGCCATTTAAATTCATTTTCAAATGACAAAACTGGAGCAATTTCCTCTTTCCCTTTCAGCTAATTTATTACAAGAAAAAGATATGTTTAAGGGGGGTTAACCATGAAGCTTCAAAACACAAGTGAAAAGAAAGCATTTTCCCAACATGGAAGATGAGTGGATGGTGGGGGGACTACACTACATTCACCCAATATGGAAAAAAAGAAGGGCTGAAAATGAAGCATCAGAAATCTAAAAGTATCAAAAAAATACACCAATTGAGAGTGATTTTGGCCGACCACTAGTCAGTCTCGGACGCCGGTACATATAACGTGTAAGGATAGGTAAGTAGTAATGGTGTATATATTATACAATTCATTATAATTTAGTAAATAATCACTCTGAATTGTGCAATATTCTTGTTTGCCAGTTTGTTTCCAGGGACCGATTTCCAAGTTTATAACAAACCTTTATAAACAAAGACTTTGCCGTAAGGCTACACTTGGTCTAAAGGTATCAAAGGAGACGCGAGATTGGTATTGGAGCACCTTTCAGGTTAGAAGTTCCAATATATAAATACTTTATTATATTGATTATCAATATATAGAAATTGATAATCTTTGTTTGAATTAACTGCAGAAATCCTTCACATATCCGGTTGACATGGAGCAACAAATCTATCTAGTATGGCATAGACATGCTGGAAAACGCTATGCCGATTTCATGTGTGAGCTTAGAAAAGCGCATGCAAAGCCTCTGGTCTATCTCGGCTCCATCGGATTCATATTGGAAGGATCGAGGAGCGTGCCTAAATTTCAAGATAAGTGCAAGAAGATGTCACCAATCGAAGGAGTGAAGTAGAAGGGGAAGGATCGGGGATGTTGGTCCACACGGAGGAGTCAGGTCTGGCGATAGATATGCACGAGTTGGTAACATTATTTATTATACACTTTTATACTTTAATAAATATTATTTTTGTGTTTATTATCACAATGTATGCTTATCTTTTTCGGCTAAACAGTTGGGAAGAAAGCCAAATAATTTCGAGGTTTATAAAGCCCTTCATTGGGATATAAAAACAATTCCAAATGGGCCGATACGAAATCACAGAAAGTTGTTGTAAGTCATAAATCATTTAATAACTTAATCTAAAAAATATCATCTATCCACATATCCATTTATGAAGTCTGTAAATTAACGCACTCCTTCAGTTTTTTTTTTCAAATCATCTATTTTTTTTGTAGTTGAAGATAGAGTCTCTTATAGCAAATGATCAATCTTTGGCTGATGACTCCAACATAGATCAATCTCAACGCAATAAGAGGATTGATGATCATTATATGATAGCTGTGGGAGGAACTTCTAAAAAGCAGCGAATCTATGGCATTGGTAAATTTGGCGCGTCACAGGTATTTTCTATTTTTGATATTACCAGTTGTTACTACTTTTTGTTCATTTATGTTGATTATTTTCTATGTTATGATTACAATTGCTCCTAACACGAACATAATCAACCTCGAGGTTTATTTGTAATTTTCAAACATATTTGGATTGTTGTAATTATCCAAAACCTCATGTGTAGTTTTCGTAATTATCTAAAGAACATTTCAGGTTAATTACTAGTTTTAGCTACTAGTTTATTCAGTAGGCAAATGTAATTTGCTGATTATTTTGGATGTTATGATAGTTATTTGAGATGTGTCGAAGGATCCCGGATGTCTCGGCCGCAGCAGAGCGCTAAGAGATGAGGGAAGAGTTGAGGGTCGGCCGAGGTACAACAAAAGTTGGATGAGTATATAGCTCGGACGAGCACCCTCGAGGCACGAGTGGAGTGGATGATGGGGAAAATGAGCACCTCGATATTTCCCCTCCCCATGACCTTCCTACTCCCCGGGAGCCTGTTGATGGTGATGGTGATGGTGATGGTGATGGTGATGGTGATGATGATGCGAGTCTTATTAAGGATTAGACTATTATATTTTAGTGATGTGTCTCTTGTGGTTGGATTATATGGATGTGTTTGGTTTTGGATTGTTTATGTTTGTTTATTAGATGTTGCAGTCTTTGATTGCATAGTCCCAGAGGTGTGAGTGTAAGGTTTAGAAGGGGTTGAATAAACCTTACCAACTTTTCGATTTAGTTCTTTTTAAATATCAGAGTTGATACTACAGAGTTGTGTCCTTGGTGGACAACCAATTTAGTTAATCAGTAGAGTTAGTCACTCAACAGACTCGATCGAGCTGTTGATAGAATAACTCGATTGTTAAGATGAATTAGCTCAAGCGTGGTTTGTTTTTTGAAGAAGACTTAACACCTTTAATTATGGTTAGCGGAGAGATTTAAAGCTTGATTTAGTACTTAAAAATTATCAAGTAGATAGCAAATTTATCAAGCAAAGTTAAGCAAATAAGATACGATGAATTTAAAGTCTGAAATGTAAATGACACGATAAGTTTTTATAGAGGTTCAAGAAGATGGGTAATTCTTCTCTTCTCTCTTCTCCAACTCCTGGAGGAATCCACTAGGTATTGATCGAGATACAAAGTGGTAGCGGTCCCGGATACAAGTTTTGATCACATAGGCGATTTGATCCTTGGGGACTCGTCCTGAGACGCCTTTGATCACTCACGGTGCGGCTTCTCGACGACTCGGCTTCTTCACAGGCGCGGTTGCCTTGCTACTACAACCCACTTGCTCAAGCTCTTTGGATTTGATCACGAAGCCTCCAAAAGCTCAAGACTTGGTTCGACCTTGAACCTTCCTACAATCCTTCGTGGAATCTAGACCCCTTTATTCTTCAAGTAATTTCTCTTCAACCGATTGAAGTTATCTTTCCTTCACAGGTGAGTGTTGGATTGATGTTCTTCGTAATGTAGGCTTGAGGATTGAGCGTTTAATAACTTGAGAATATTTCAGGTTACAAAATGTTTCTTTCTTGCATGTATTCAATTCTCGGATGGTCAAAGTAACCTTCGTTTTTTTTTTGAGTTATTCCTCGGCCTTTTATAGTGATCTTTCAAAAATCTGCAGATTGAAGAGATAGCCTTATTTTTGAAAGTCACTTGTGGTCGTTGGCTTGTCTTGTTGCGAGTCTTTGAATTGCCATTTCCTCGTATGAATTGTTCTTGACTTTTCGAGTTCGACACGGTGTAGTGCTTCCATTGGTTTATTCCTTTTCAGACGCTTCTGGGTGAGCACCGAGAAAGGTAGTGGAGATATTACTTGTTTAAGTAATTCTCTTGATTTACGTGCAATGGATCTTTTTAGTTATCTCGACTTGATCGCATTTCCTTGCTTTCCCAGGTAACTTAAAGTCACTTCCAATCATTGGATGACTCTTGTCACTTCAACTTGAGACTTGGCTTATCTTGAGTTGACTTGACCGATACTCTCTCGATTGCATCTTAGTACTCCTTCCGAAGTTCCGTCTTCTTTCTTTGCCATACTCAAATGTCTTGCAGTGAGTCTTCCTTCTAGTCTCCGGTTGTCTTCTTGCATGTTTGGGCATAGCCGACTTAACTCCCGGCTTGACCAACCCTATTTATTACAATGCGATTTACAACAAAAATTGGGGTGCCAACTTCCTATTCTAAGTTTTACATGGCATTCATCAAAATCTAAACAATAAATTTCCCAACAATTTCCCCTTTTGATGATGCCAAAACTTAAAACATTCAAAATGTAAATAGCAAAGATACATACGGATAGTGCATTCACATAGAATGTATGTAGAATCAATCCTTTTATTGATCATAACATTTTTGTTCTTTTACACAACATGTTTACAAGGTGTATCGAGCAAACATTTGTCTACACAAAAAGATAGAGAATTTACGACTTTATTGCGGGAAGACTTACATAGTATGTATTTACATAGTAAAAATACATGAAGGGGTGGATAAAGAACACTTCATCTCCTTCGCCTCCTTCTTTCATCTTCTTGATTCTGTCATCTTGGTCTTCTTCTCTTTTTCTCATCTTCAAATGCCTTAACTTCTTCTTTTCATAAGCCTTTCAGCGACTTCATCTCTTCTTAATCTTTCTTGTCTTTCCTCCATAGCCATTGAGTTTGTCTCGTATTTTCTTCTTCTATTCTTTTCGCATACTCAACATTGCTTTTAGCCACTTGCGATTGGCTACTTGGTCAAGACCACCTCTAAGTAGATCCCTCATTTCTTGCCTCGGATCTATGTAATTAATGTTTTGGCGAGAGCTGAGTCCGAAACCTCTTCCTCCACCATCGCTTCTTCTTTCTTCTCCAGGCGTGTATTGTCTTTGGGGTCTTTTTCTTTCCGGTGAGTGACTAGCGGGTGACGGCCAGAGTATTTCGGTAGTCCGTCGCTGTCGCCTTCTTCACATAGCGTGAGACCCTTTTTTCGATACAAGTCCCAAGCTTGAGCCATGGACATGTTTGCAAAGTATCCTTCAGATGCGCGGCGTTTTAAATTCATCAAGCGATCTTGGCTCGTTCAAAGATCGAGATGTCGAAAGTGTCTCGCTCGCTCTTGGAATGCCTCCATGTTGTTTCAAGATATTCATAACTCGGGCATCCATCCTTCCTTCCACTTCCTCCATCCCTGCTTCAATTGTCTTTCTCTTTTCGGCCATATAGATATAGCAGAGTGTTGGAGTGGCGTAGATCACTGGAGTTTGTTATTGATAATATCACCAGTGACAAGACCTTGTTGGGGGTTTGTGCAATCATTAAGGTCACATCTCTCGATTCTTCCCCTCAATGAGACTTTTCTTTCTTTTTCCTTGTAACTTTCAACCTGTCTTTCCCTTCACACCGCTTCCTCCTTTTCGCCGACGGATCTCTTTAGCGCTTTAAAGTATTCTCTTCCCCCTTTTGGCATCATCAAAGGAGAGAGGAACCCTGAAACATACTTGGCAAGCCAGAAGTCGAGCTCACGACAGCCAGAGTTCTGCACCAGTGCTGCGGAGTATGCGGCCGAAATTCAGAGCGGTAGCGTTGACTATGCTGAAATTAGCTTCATCTCGGCCATGAGAAGGCTGAATTTTCTATCCATGTTTTTTTCTTCCATACGCCGGAGATCACTCTTATTTTGCTCACGCACAGACTTTATCTCGGAGTGTGAGCTTAAATGCATGTGCTCAATGTGTTCTCTCAATTTCGTTTTTACATCAACATTCTCAAACTCTCTCCATACTGACTTGTTGAACAATGTTCAAAATATCAGCTTGTTCCACACGCATTGTTTCTTCTTATTGCCACCATTCCCGATTCTTTGTTATGCCTCTCTAGTCGGCAAAGGTTGGCATCTCTATTATCCGGACTCATGTCCATAGAGGCCTGGTGCCTCTCCATCCGTTTAATTTCAGTGAAATAATGCTTTGAACACCTCCGAACTTGATTGTTTTTCCATTTGCGGTGACGCCACGCTGACGTCAAAGTCATAGTCATTTAGAACGATGGTGTCGGATGGAAGAACAGGGGTCGATCCGTGGGAAAAGCCTTGGCGAGATCGTTCTCGACTCATCGGGAGGTCGGGTACCTCTGAAGAGAGAAAGGAAATGATTCTACAAAGGAATCATCACGCCAATCGGGATTTGTTTAATGATGAGCGGCGTGAAGTTCCTTTTGAGTCGAACTGCTGCGGCCTGGGGGAGCCTACGCAAAGTGAACTCTGTTTGTTCCGGGTCTTTTGTGAA